>CM042425.1:24344646-24389646 GCA_023631565.1 Gymnocephalus cernua
CCACCTCCCCTCTGTTAACAGGTTTGACCTGTCCGGGTCATCGGTAGCTACACTGCTATTCCATGTAGCTCGGCCCCTCGCGGTGCTTAGAGTGGGTCTGAAAGCAGATAGGGGAGGGATAAGAGGAGGGGTGTTAGTGTGCATGAACCCTAACCACAAATAGCTATTGTTATCCTGTAATTATTGTAAAACAAACACTACACACAGCAGGGGAAACTATGTAGCTTACGGTACGATATAGATAAAACATGTTACACCTCATGAACTCCCATAATGATACAGTAAGAGATTCCAGAGCATCATAAAGTAGGATAAACTCCCCATTTGGTACCACAGCGAGGCTACAGCAGTGCCTCCCTAAGATGAACTTACTTGTTATCAAATGTCCATGAGATATGAATAGAAATGTGTGTTGGTGCCCATTCCTATTGATTTGTATGAGTGCAGCGCACTGTGATGTTGTATTTGTGAGTATTTCTGCCCTTTGTGCTGCGTGGCTGCCACTTCTGACAGCTGCTGACTGCGAAAGACTTTGAGGATGTCATAGCAGCAACGTTCTTCTTACTGGCATCTTCTGTCAGCATGCCGGTGTCTCCGCTGCTGTCAACCCGGTGCCCTGCCATTTTGACCCCTAGGAATATCCTCATGTGTGGGTTTTATGCAGTTAGAAGTCATTCTTGTTCACATGTTTCACATCTTGTCCCGGCTGCTGCCATCCTGTTTGTTGGTTGTGTTTAAAAAGGTTTTCTCATTGGATGCTTTGTCATAATAAAACCGCTGTCTCTTTGTGTTTGAGAGGGAAATTAAGTAAGATGATAATTCAATTTTTCTTTGACACAATCCCGAGCTGTAATACTTTTCTTACTCGAGTGCTAAATCCATGCCGAACAGAGAAAACAGTGTGGTCTGCATAGGAGCTTGTGTGTCAAGGCTAAGCAAATGAGGCATGATACGGTTCTATGTGAAATAATACTCTCATGCCAGCTACTTGTTGGTAATTGGTCTGATTTGCATGCAAATGGACTGCGCTTATTAAATGATGTTGGTGGATTTGGTGCAATTACACAAGGAGATGTGCACAGGTTTTTTTGTTGCTGTGTTTTGCCCCTTGATTTCCCCTGCATAGGGAGAAAGAAATGAACATGTTGACAACATACATATTTCATACACCGTTTACTGTAAGTCACGGCGGTGATCACATTTGTCTTCAGTAATAAGTTGCATCACTGCGAATGAAATGCAGAATTTGAAATGTGCCCTCTGGAAATGTCTCATGATCGGTCATGACTCACACTTTCACCTACTCACTGTACGCTCCAGTGGAGCTCATGACCTACACTACCTCTGCTAATTGCTCATCAATTATGAGGAGGACACAGCAGCGTTTGGCCAGGGAACAGCTCTGACTTATTGCGTCATGCTCGGATAAGCTCGCTCACCCTCGGCGGAGGGAGTGTGTGGTCCCCCTGACCTCTTCCAAGTGACTGATGGCCAGCGCGGCTGTGTTTATGTCAGGCCTTTCAGTCAGGCTACTGTCGCATTAGCATTCTGCCAACATCCATATCCCATCCTCTCTGGGTTCAATGAGCCCACACAGCGAACATACCAATATTTATTCTATGTTTCTTTTAATCTCTATCTAAACCCTTTACTGTTCTCTAATGCACTCGAGGATGAACATGTTTCATAAAATCCCTGTCACCTTTGGGTTGCTGCCTGTCACCATCATTCGATAGTCCTATTTTAGTCTGTAACTTGTGCACAGATGCCACTGTCTGTTGGTAACAGCCAGACGTTATGGGTTCCTCCCAGAGCACTTTGACTACATGCAAAATCGGTAGGTTGTTGTTTTTGATATTCTAGCTCTGCGCTGATAGGAACAAGCTCCCTTGATGAAGGCTTAGGCTATACGGGGGTCTCGCCCGCTCCCGTGAACCTGTTTCATTACAGCCGGAAGCAATTTGCAGCCGTGACCGCGATTGATTATGACGTGTTTATTTGCTTTGAATCCCCCCCTGTACAAACACAGCCATCCTGCTTTGTCACGGGCACCTTATTGTGATTAGAGAAATGTTAGGGGTGATTCAGTGATGATTCAAAGACTATAAGCATATTCTGTTGGGCTATACAAGGAGAAGGGGGGGGGGGGGGGGGGGACCTTGTATGTCCAGTTTGGGTGGTTTTTATAATTCTTTTATAAAATGGAATGGAATGAGAATTCAGATCACCAGTTACTATTTTTTTTTTTAGAAGAAATGTTAGAAAGAATAATTAATGCTCACGTTTTTCTCAAATGCTGAGAAGCCAACCCCCTGGAGATAGTAAGGTTTTTACCTGACAACAGCGCTTTAAAACAATTACCCGCGGCGGCTTAAACCCTCCAGAAGTCTCCCTCTGGGTATCGAACATGTGAGCAGATAATAAAAATGGCACAATTATCCCTCTGTCACACTTTTAATTTTTGATTTGCTCCATTTGCTCTGTGAGTGACGTCGTAGTGGCAAATCCCCTCTCGTTAATCCACAATCCTTCTGTTCATCTGCTTTGACATGAATTTACAGATTTGTTTGGGGCTTTTCGTTCGGCAGCATGAGTTTATAAATTCACTCTAATGGGGATTTAGGTTTATTTGATTTAGTGATATTACATCGCCGTCAAGGGCAGGAAGCCGAAAGGCCAGGCATTCAGTCAAAAAATGGGTTTCATACATAGAAGCTCTTGATGGGATCTGTCTCTTTATTTATCCAGGGAAGTTTTGCTGTCTTTTTCTTCATGGCCCTGTTTGACACACTTAGCACTAATCATCATCTGCTGTTAGTCACTGAAGCAGTTTTACCTAAGCAATATGGGAAATGATGTCCCTTGCCCTAGGGGAGCTTGACAGTTGTTGTTAGGGAAGCTGCGAATTGCTGCTTCACTCTCTCCACCCATATTTTCCCAGCTGGTGCGTGGATCTAAGCCAGCAACATTCCAGTTACAAGTATGTGTCTTTCTATTTCAGCAAGTGCTCGGATGAAGGCCTCAAAGAATTCAATTTCAGTTTCAGGCTTTCCCCCACAATAATCATACTCGCACCTCTACAGCTCTAGTCCCATAGCGTTCATTACTGGGCGTCTCACTGCTACCGCTCAGATAACACCACAGGTTCCTTATTAGCAGTCATTAGTACAGCTAACACTCAGGAGCAATCCTCTGCCAAGTGACGACACTTCATGTCAGAACATTACTTGCCAAAGACAATTAATAAGCACCCTGGTAGCACCTATGCAGAGCTTTCTTGAGGCCTTCTGAGCTTCGGCCGAATGTGATGCTCTCTTGAGATGAATGGGTTGACAAAGATCTTAGGTGTAAATGTAAATCCCATCTTTCCCCATCGTTTCCTTGCGGTCAGCTCTGTGCATTCGCTCTGCCTGATTGGCAGTTGGGTAACACAGTGCAAACTGATAGGGACACTTGAAGCCACAGCAGCCGTTGCTATAGTAAGATGTCTTGCTTCTGTGGTGAGACAGCAGATTTGTTGCAGGAATCTTGCTTCGTGTTTTCTCTTTTCCCCCGACAGCGATAGCGCTGTGCATCATATGCCGGCCCTGACAAACAACTCCAGCTTTAATTAACAAGGCAACCCCCCGAGGCTCCCCTGCTCATTGGCTGACGCATCCCACGGAGAGAGCTTTCTTAATGCCAGTGGGATGTCCCCCGGCCCCAGGTTTCTCAAACTGCCACACACTGTAGGCGACAGCACAGCTGACACATGCATGGATACATTCACAAGCCTTCTCGCTCTCACACACACAAACACAGGATTGGACCTCTGCTGTGCATCTGTCCAAGCCATCAACCAGTGACCTAAATATATCCACCCAAGGAAGGTTCTAGTGTGTTGTGGAAGTGTGTTCATGTGGATCTGAAAACATGGCGATCACTTTGTCAGCCTCCTCTGTTACTACAAAACTACACTTGCATTCAGCTGTGGAGGATTTATGTGACACAAAATAAAAGACAAGTGGAGAAAATGCCTCAGTTCACAGATTCGAGTTGGAGGCCAGCTCAGACACCAGATGTTACACATGTACAGTATCTCACAAAAGGGAGTACACCCCTCACATTTTAGTAAATATTTCATTATATCTTTTAATGGGACAACACTGAAGAAATGACACTTTGCTACAATGTAAAGTATTAAGTGTACAGCTTGTATAACAGTGTAAATGTGCTGTCCCCTCAAAATAACTCAACACAGCCATTAATGTCTAAACTGCTGGCAACAAAATTGAGTACACCCCTATGTTAAATTCCCATAGAGGCAGGCAGATTTTTATTGTTAAAGGCCAGTTATTTCATGGATCCAGGATACTATGCATCCTGATAAAGTTCCCTTTGCCTTTGGAATTAAAATAGCCCCACATCATCACATACCTTTCACCATACCTAGAGATTGGCATGGTTTTATGTCGGTTAGCCTAATAGCTGGTTTGATTTGCATTGAGAGATGATTTTGTGAAAAGTACCCCATGCCAATCTCTAGGTATGGTGAAGGGTATGTGATGATGTGGGGCTCACTTTTGTTGCCAGCGGTTTAGACATTAATGGCTGTGTGTTTAGTTATTTTGAGGGGACAGCACATTTACACTGTTATACAAGCTGTACACTTAATACTTTACATTGTATCAAAGTGTAGTTTCTTCAGTGTTGTCCCATTAAAAGACATAATGAAATATTTACTAAAATGTGAGGGGTGTACTCCCTTTTGTGAGATACTGTACATGTAGGATCTTTAGGGCTTCGACAAACAATTATCATTACTGATTAATCCCAGCTGATGTCTTCAAATGGCTTGTTTTGTCAGACCAACAGTCCAAAACCCAAAGGGATTCAGTTTACTGTTATCGAAGATGAACAAAAACAAGCAAATGCTCATATTTGGGATTCTGGAACCAAATAATCTTTGACTAAAAAATTACAAACTGTTAATTGATTGTCATAATTGTTGCCGATTCATTTTCAACTGACTAATTGATTAAACAAGTAATAATTTCAGCTCTTAAGGATGTTAATGCATCAATGGTGTATATCCTAAGATGTAAAGGCACTAGGGGTCGTTTGACATTATCAGTTGCTAGTGGCGATACGATAACCTGACGCGCCAGATGGTTTGTTACACAGAGCCATCTGAGGAGCCAGCATTGGAAACTGATTGTAAAACTCAAGCACTTTCAAAAAATACCTGGCAAGCGCTTGGATGAACCGTCTGTCTCACTTCCGCCATTGTTGTTTGAACAAACGGTCACGGCCGTCACACACACACCGTAACCACATTCTGTAGCTGCCAGTAGCTCCTGACCGGACGCTGACATGCTTGTAAGATTTCAAGGATACACATTTTACATTACACATTGTTTACAAGAAAACTCCACAGTACCTCTTAAATATTCTTCAGCCAAGATGATCTCAGTGAAATGACTACATAGTACCTCAGAGATCAGGCCTAAGAGTGACGAGACACTAGACCAAAAGTCGTCTTCCTGCATGAACTGCTCTAAAGTTGGTGAAATTGTGATCAGAATCAGATGCTGCGTGATCAAACTATTTGTTAAGAAGAGTACGCGTCTGGGCATGCATCTGATGCCGGCTTTTGGTACTTTATAGTTTTCACAGTGAGTGCTAGGACACATTTTTAAGTTGGTAACAAAAAAATATTGGAGTGCCATACCCAGGCAGAAAAGAGATGTATCTATATTTCCTTATTTTTTTTAGGCTTTCAGCCAGCAGCACTGGTGTAGTTTTTGGGAGGTAGTGATATAAATGCATGCTGGCCCTCGAGGGTCCTTTGTGAAGCCCTGTCAGTTGTCTATTTTGAGGCATCACTCCACAGTCTGACTGTATGTATGCTGAATGTACCAGCACTATAAAAACCTCAGAATAAGAGCCTCTTTGTTTTCAGGTACCATGGCGCGCGAGGAATTGCGAAAATGTGCAGACATGTACAACATAGCTGACACATACTAAGTGGCACATAAAACACGTTGGTATATATATATCCATTTCCTGCTCGTCGTCCCGAGCCGTCTTCCATCTTCCTGTCTCTGTGTTTTCATTGCGGTGAATGACAGGATGTAATTACGCTGTGATTAAGATGCTGTCTCGGAGCCTGCGATGGATTAGAAGGTTTCCCAGTAATTATCCACTGCCGATCCCCCCCCCCCCCCCCCCTTTTGCTTTTTCATAACCCCGCTCTGGTTCCTCAACTGCTTGATTAATGCATGTTACTAAACAATGTCAACAAAAGATATTTCACTTGAGCAATTTGAGGAAAAAGAAATGATTTGGAGATAACTTCATAGTAATCATATTTGTCATTCAGCTGAGGTATTTTCCAGCCCTGTGATTTTGGTTAATCTGTAATAGTGCACTTGGCCACAGAAGCTCTGTATAAATGACTAGCAGACGAGGGCTGTGAAGGATTTACAATAAAAATAATGAAACCTAAATAGAGAGGGCACTCTTTAAGTGGCTCATTAAGTAATGGCTGTTTTTCCTTTTCAGCCGTGTCCTTCACTGACAGACAGCAAAAGAGAGAGCTCTGAAAGCCTGGCTTGCTTCAACCCTCACATCACTTTAATCCCTTTTCAACGTTTTGTTTGCATGAGAGTGTAGGTCATTTTTTCCAGCTATGCAGACTCATTCAGCGCTAAGATCTGTTGATTGGTCTTCCTGAGTCGTGCGTTTAATACGTCTTTTAACAATGCTGACCTGCAAAGCAAGGTGAATACTTTACAATAGAGTGCTTTGCTCGGCCATGCTGCTGATGAACCCCTCTTTTGTAGATGCTTGCACTTTTTGTGTGCCACTAGCAGTCGCTAAAGGTTTAAGCCAGCACACAATGTGACAATAAAAAAACATTAAATTCCCCAACTCTTTACAACCTCCCTGCACTCGAGTGTCCCCATAAAATCAAGGTCATCACTGCTGTTAGTAGGCTTCCCTATTTTTTTTTTTTTTTTTGATTTTATCAGCTGTGTGAACATTTATTTTGAGTTGGCGGATACCTAGTTAACATCACAAGCCAGTGTCTCTATGCTCAGCCAAAAGGACGCGAAACGTTGTTATGTATCATTTTGATATTTAAAAAGTTGAAAAGAAAAGACTGAAGTAAAGTACAAGTACCTCAATATTTGTACTGAAGTACCGTACTCCAAAGCATTGTTTATGCTTGAATGAAGCAGTGACTCCCTAGGAAAACACGTGGGCCCATTTGACCCCCTTCCAACTAGGGCTGCACGATATGAGGAAAATATCTAATTGCGATTATTTTGACTGATATTGCGATTGCGATATGATTCACAATATTGGAGGGAATGATCGTTTTTGTATCATTATTCTCATTTTCATTGAAAATTAACATTGAAAGAAATTAAAATTATTATAGTGTGATTTTTACGAGGATCTGTACCAAAGATTTTTTTCTTTAGTCTGTAGGATACGATTTGTAGGCCAGGACGTCTCTGCGGCACCACAATACTTCATTCAGAATGGTTTAACACATATTTTGCCTTTAGCAAATATTGCGCCACCCCGTGATTTGGAAATTGCACTAGTCCATATTGCGATTTCGATACAATTGTGATTAATTGTGCAATCCTGGCTCAAACACTGGACATATCTGCTGTTTTACATTCAAGGTCTTTGTATATTGTTATGTCAGGTAGAATAAAATTCTACCTAAAATTTCAGAACTGAATAACATCTGAAAATAGCCAATTAGGAGACCACTTTTGAAACATCTACTGCTAAGAGTAGGAAGAATATTTAACTGTATTAGAGCCCGACCGATATATCGGCAGGCCAATATTATCGGCCGATATTAGGCATTTTCCAAACTATCTGTATCGGCGTTTATAATGGCTGATAAATGAATATTTAAAAAATTCAATAAAAACGGACTATACACCCTTCAACCATGTTGTGAGTGTTGGCGTTGCATAGTTTGTCCACCAGAGGGCGCTCTACAGCGTCCCTGTTGGCAACACTCGTGTTTAACCCTTTAAGTTTCATATCTTAAGTTTGTATTTTTATACATTTTATTTATCAGAACTTTAAAGGTCCAATATGTAATACTGACAGCTAGTGTTTAAAATAGTTACTGCAGTTCAAATTCAAAATACTGGAGAGAGTCGTCTCCCCCGCCCCCTCCTCCCTAGACTCGAAGTTCACGGAGGTTGCCAGGCTGAGTCCGCAGCATCCACAACAGTGCGTGTCTCGCATAGCCAGACATACTTTACAGCACAGCGGAGTAGCTAACGTTAGATACTCGCTCTATTGACAGTCATAGAAGCCTGTGCTCACGCGGAGCTCTGTACCCAACTGACAGTCACACTTTTTTGAATTAGAATTAGAGTAGGAACCGCCAAAAACCCACAACCTTGCCTTTCTCTCCACACGCCAGACACACTTCCTCGGCTTAGAATTCCGATAGGACCCGCTAAAAATAACACTACCTTGTCGTCCTTTTCCACCCGACTGAAATAACTTTATTGTCTTAGAATTGCGGCAACTATCGCTAAACACACTGCAAACAACCCCCCCGCTGGTTTACGTGTTTACAGGTATATCTGGCAACCCGGCCTGGCTGTTAAACTGGGCAGTTGATAACAACACACAGATCAAAACATAAACATAAATTACGTCACGGATCGTACATTTCAAAAAGAAAAAATACTGACTTTAGCATTGTTGTCACAAAAGATAGTATTTCAGCCTAACATGTTTCCTTAATATCTGAGGCATTGGTGTCATTTTTGGATTTATTACAGTACATATATTACATATTGGACCTTTAATAATAATCTGGTGGGGCTTACCTCTACGCATAGTCTCGGTTCTGGAACCGTACTCCTGGAGAGGGGTTGGACTCTTTTCTTCTCCGGAGTTGCCCAGGGTGTGAGGCGCCAGGCGGGTGTGGGGATACTCACAAGTCCCCGGCTGAGCGCTGCAACGTTGGAGTTTACCCCGGTGGACGAGAGGGTCGCCTCCCTACGCCTGCGGGTTGTTGGGGGGAAAACTCTGACTGTTGTTTGTGCATATGCACCAAACAAGAGTTCAGAGTATTTGGCCTTCTTGGAGACCTTGAATGGAGTCCTGTATGGGGCTCCGGAGGGGGACTCCATAGTTCTGCTGGGGGACTTCAACGCACATGTGGGCAATGACGGAGACACATGGAGAGGCGTGATTGGGAGGAACGGCCTCCCTGATCTAAACCAGAGTGGTTGTCTGTTATTGGACTTCTGTGCTAGTCATGGATTGTCTATAACAAACACCATGTTCGAACATAGGGATGCTCATGAGTGTACTTGGTACCAGAGCACCCTAGGCCGAAAGTCAATGATCGATTTTATAATCGTTTCATCTGATTTGAGGCCGTATGTTTTGGACACTCGGGTGAAGAGAGGGGCGGAGCTGTCAACTGATCACCATCTGGTGGTGAGTTGGGTCAGGGGGTGGGGGAAGACTCTGGACAGACCTGGTAAGCCCAAACGGGTGGTGCGGGTAAATTGGGAACGTCTGGAGGAAGCTCCTGTCCGACAGACCTTCAACTCACACCTCCGGCGGAGCTTTTCGTGCATCCCTGTGGAGGCTGGGGGCATTGAACCTGAGTGGACATTGTTCAAAGTTTCCATTGCTGAAGCTGCGGCAGGGAGCTGTGGTCTTAGGGTCTTAGGTGCCTCAAGGGGCGGTAACCCTCGAACACCGTGGTGGACACCGGTGGTCAGGGAAGCTGTCCGACTGAAGAAGGAGTCCTTCCGGGATATGTTATCCCAGAGGACTCCGGAGGCAGTTGCAAGATACCGAATGGCCCGAAGGACTGCAGCCTCTGCCGTGAAAGAGGCAAAGCAGCGGGTGTGGGAGAAGTTCGGAGAAGACATGGAGAAGGACTTTCGGTCGGCACCAAGGCGCTTCTGGAAAACCGTCCGCCACCTCAGAAGGGGGAAGCGGGGAACCATCCAAGCTGTGTACAGTAAGGATGGGACGTTGTTGAGCTCAACTGAGGAGGTAATAGGGCGGTGGAAGGAGCACTTTGAGGAACTCCTAAATCCAGCTGATGCGCCCTCTTTGTTAGAGGCAGAGCTGGAGGATGACGGGGGATTGTCGTCAATTTCCCTGGTGGAGGTCACTGAGGTAGTCAAACAACTCCACAGTGGCAAAGCCCCAGGGATTGATGAGATCCGTCCAGAAATGCTGAAAGCTCTGGGTGTGGAGGGGCTGTCTTGGTTGACACGCCTACTCAACATTGCGTGGAAGTCTGGGACAGTGCCAAAGGAGTGGCAGACCGGGGTGGTGGTTCCCCTCTTCAAAAAGGGGGACCAGAGGGTGTGTACCAATTACAGGGGTATCACACTTCTCAGCCTCCCTGGTAAAGTCTACTTCAAGGTGCTGGAAAGGAGGGTTCGGCCGATAGTCGAACCTCAGGTTGAAGAGGAACAATGCGGATTCCGTCCTGGTCGTGGAACAATGGATCAGCTCTTTACTCTAGCAAGGATCCTGGAGGGAGCCTGGGAGTATGCCCATCCAGTCTACATGTGTTTTGTGGATCTGGAGAAGGCATATGACCGGGTCCCCCGGGAGACTTTGTGGGAGGTGCTGCGGGAGTATGGGGTGTGGGGGTCCCTTCTCAGGGCCATCCAATCTCTGTATGACCAAAGCGAGAGTTGTGTCCGGGTTCTCGGCAGTAAGTCGGACACGTTCCAGGTGAGGGTTGGCCTCCGCCAGGGCTGCGCTTTGTCACCAATCCTGTTCGTAGTATTTATGGACAGGATATCGAGGCGTAGTCGTGGTAGGGAGGGGTTGCAGTTCGGTGGGCTCGGGATCTCATCGCTGCTCTTTGCAGATGATGTGGTCCTGATGGCATCATCGGCCTGTGACCTTCAGCACTGACAGGATCGGTTTGCAGCCGAGTGTGAAGCGGCTGGGATGAGGATCAGCACCTCTAAATCTGAGGCCATGGTTCTCAGCAGGAAACCGATGGAGTGCCTTCTCCAGGTAGGGAATGAGTCCTTACCCCAAGTGAAGGAGTTTAAGTACCTTGGGGTCTTGTTCGCGAGTGAGGGGACAATGGAGCGGGAGATTGGTCGGAGAATCGGCGCAGCGTGGGCGGTATTACATTCAGTTTATCGCACCGTTGTGACGAAAAGAGAGCTGAGCCGGAAGGCAAAGCTCTCGATCTACCGGTCAGTTTTCGTTCCTACCCTCACCTATGGTCATGAAGGTTGGGTCATGACCGAAAGAACGAGATCCAGGGTACAAGCAGCCAAAATGGGTTTCCTCAGGAGGGTGGCTGGCGTCTCCCTTAGAGATAGGGTGAGAAGCTCAGTCATCCGTGAGGAGCTCGGAGTAGAGCCGCTGCTCCTTCACGTCGAAAGGAGCCAGTTGAGGTGGTTCGGGCATCTGGTAAGGATGCCCCCTGGGCGCCTCCCTAGGGAGGTGTTCCAGGCACGTCCAGCTGGGAGGAGGCCTCGGGGAAGACCCAGGACTAGGTGGAGGGATTACATCTCCAACCTGGCCTGGGAACGCCTCGGGATCCCCCAGTCAGAGCTGGTTAATGTGGCTCGGGAAAGGGAAGTTTGGGGTCCCCTGCTGGAGCTGCTCCCCCCGCGACCCGACCACGGATAAGCGGACGACGATGGATGGATGGATGGATGGACCTTTAATATATTTTGATGTTCCTCTGTTCTGTTGTGACTGCTGTTTTAAACTGCATTATCATATTATTTTAGTGAGGACTCAACTAACTACAAATGGCAGATTTTTATTGTTAAAGGCCAGTTATTTCATGGATCCAGGATACTATGCATCCTGATAAAGTTCCCTTTGCCTTTGGAATTAAAATAGCCCCACATCATCACATACCCTTCACCATACCTAGAGATTGGCATGGTTTTATGTCAGTTAGCCTAATAGCTGGTTTGATTTGCATTGAGAGATGATTTTATGGACTACAAATAACTGATGTTAGGGAAATCTGTTTATGTTTTGTTATGCGTTACTGGATTTTTTTTCTCCAATATATATCTGCCGATATATCGGAATCACCAAATATTTGTATCGATATCTGCCTTAAAAATCCTTTATCGGTCGGGCTCTAAACTGTATTTAAGATTCTGAAACATGGTAATCCTGCACAAATCTCCAGTCCCCAAAACACTGCAGATTATAAATCAGCCTGCAGTCCATGTTTTCTAAAGAGGGCCTCGTTTTTTTTGAAGGCATGACTCAAGCAGTCGGAGTCTTGCTGCGTGTTTTCCTAATAGATCGCTTTTGGTGTGAAAGCAATTAGCGTGAACAGTTGTTGACATGCTCTTCTGCTACAGACACTCGCTACCAACACCAGCTCTGAGGGGAATAGTCTTCATAGGCCGAGTGATGCTGACAATAATTGCTCAGCACTCAGCTCCCCGTCTGAAATAAGATACAGTGATATGTTAGTCTGCAATTTATTACAGCTCATTGTTTGTTGGTATGTTGATTGTATTCACAGCATTTAGCCTTTTCTGTTTCTGTGTGGGTGCAGGCAAAGCCAAACAATTTCATTTCTTTTTTTTTTTTGTGATTGCTTTGGCAGCCATGTACAAGCCGTGGCCAAGATAATAGAGCTTAGATAAGAGGGCGGTTATGCAATGTGGAAATTCTCTCTTTCACATTGCCACTTCTGTTCGATTCACTGTCTGGGTGACATTTGCCTGACAACTCTGCGCTGAGCTGCCACACTCAGTTTTTTTTGTCGGCCAGCCACGCTTTGCTCCTGGTATCTGATCTGAGTGGCTTTGTTTGGCAGGTGGGGTGTAGGATTTGTCTTTGCTGACACATTGGACGTAAAAAGTTGGTTACACTTTACTTGAAGGTATCTACATAAGAGTGACATGACACTGTCATGAATGTGTCATAAACATTGTAAACAAGACAAACGTTTATGACATAAAGCTTCATTTAGTAAGTGTCATTTGGTTTTTGTCATGACAAAGTTCATGTGTCATGACTGTGTCATGTGTTCATGACAGTGTCATGTCACTCTTATGTAGATACCTTCAAGTAAAGTGTTACCCATTAGTTTCCCACTGTATCAGACTGATTATTGCCCTTTTCAAATGTGGCCATCAGCTGGTCATTGTTATGCACTTCTGATAGGATGGATGTGGTGCAGTTTGCCTGATCCGTTGTCAAATCAGTGCTTCACAGGGAATTCATTGTTATGGGACATTTTAACTAGAATCTATATACTTATACAAAGTGTATTCTTGTTTTGTTTTTAGGGTGGACAGAGACATTTGGGCTCATTCTCTTATCCTGACTGTTATCCAAGGTGATGCACTCCGTGCCTCTTTGCAAAAATGCTTTCCATATGGCCTGGTAAACACATTTAATGTTATTCTCAGAAAGTGTATTCATTCCCCCCAAAAAGTTGGGACAGTATGGTAAACACAAATAAAAAAAGAAAGTAGTATTTGTATTTCATTGCAGACAATACAACAGCACATAATTTAATGTGTTCCTCATGGTTTGCATGGACGTCCCTGGAAAAGATGTATTCTTGAAGGCAGCATATTGTGCTCCAAAATCTCTATGTACTTTTCAGCATTAATGGTGCCATCACAGAAGTGCAAGTTACCTTTGCCAAGGGCACTGCCACAACCCCATACCATGACAGACCCTGGCTTTTGGACTTGTTGCTGGTAACAGTCTGGATGATCCTTTTCTTCTTTGGTCCGGAGCACACGGGGTCCATTTCTCCCAAAAAATACCTGAAATACTGATTCATCTGACCACAGTACACGGTTCCACTGTGTGATGGTCCATCCCAGATGCCTCCGAACCCAGAGAAGTTGACGGCGCTTCTGGACACTGTTAACATAGGGCTTCGTTTTGGCACAGTACAGTTTTAACTGGCATTTGTGAATGTAACTACGTATTGTGGTACTTGACAAAGGTTTGCCAAAGTAGTCCTGAGCCCATGTGGTGATATCGCTTATAGATGAATGACGATTCTTGATGCAGTGCCGCCTGAGGGCTCGGAGATCACGGTTGTTCAGCTTAGGCTTGCGCCCTTGTCCTTTACGCAGTGAAATTCTTCCACATTCCTTTAATCTTTTAATTATGTTATGCACTGTTGAAGGTGAAAATAAGCAAATGTCTTCCTTTGAGGAACATTGTTTTTAAACATTTCAATAATTTGCTCACGTATTTGTTGGCGAACTGGCGATCCTCGGCCCATCTTTGCTCCTAAAGGACTAGACCTTTCTTGGATGCTGCTTTTGTACCAAATCATAATTACAATCACCTGTTGACATCACCTGTTTCAAATCATATCATTATTTAACCAATTTACCTGATTAGTAGCCCTAAATTGCTCTTGTCCCAACCTTTTTTGGAATGTGTTGCAGGTCTGAATGACAGGAAAGGATGTATATTTACAAAGGAAATTAAGTTGACCAGACAAAACATGAAATATTTTGTGTTCACATTGTCTGCAATGAAATACAAGTCAAAGTACATTTAGAAATCACTACTTTCTTTTTTTATTTGTGTTTTCCATACTGTCCCAACTTTTTCTGATTTGGGGTTGTATGTTCATTGAGGATATAATTAAAATAAACATTTGGACACAGAACAGAAAACAAGGGCTTCTCTTACTTTGCAACTCCAACTGCGTATAAGTATTATATCAACATATGCTATTGTTTGTTTAATACTATAATTTTTTATAGTAGAAATAGAAGTGGAGACAGTTGATGCCCTGGGTTTCTGTTGAGAGTGCCTCGTGGTCCACATGCTGTTTGAGGCTTTTTGACCCTGCCAATATTAAATTATAGGGAAACCCCTGAACCATCCTGGAGTCGTGTTCACTCTGCATAAAAACACCAGTATGTATGGAATTCATGTCCCCATATTGGAAGCAAAGGTTTGTACGCTTCTGTGCAAGATATTATCAACATGCCGGACCTGTTACCAAGTCAGACAATCCTTGGAGCGTCTATGAAAGTCAACGTTGCGGCTGCGTGCTCAGCAGAGTGGAGATGGAGAATCATGCGTCTGAAATATAATGCAATATTTAATAAGGCATATGTAACATAGTCACTGCAGTAAACCCTGCAAGGGCAAGACTAGCTCTGTGTCAGCCACACTGACTGACTGATCTGCCAAAGAATAGTATCGTCAGGGCATGTCTCCTCTTCTCTCCGTCCCTGTCCATCTCTTCATTCCGACTGCTTCCCTCTTCCCTTATATACTGTACAGAGAGCATGTACACCCACTCACAGACTTCTCCTCTTTTTTTCTTCGCAGTCCGCAGGTTGTTTTACCCATAGAGCAAAGGCAGTAAAATGCATTTGCTTCCTTTATGCAAACAGGCCGCACAGCTCATTTCAGAGAGGCCACTTTGTCAGTGCGTCTGAGGCGAGGACAGGCACCTTAGAATCAGCAGGGCTTACCCGAGGCTTGGAGTGAGATCATAATTACACACACACACACACACACACACACACACACACACACACACACACACACACACACACACACACACACACACACACGGTGTCTGAGCACACGGCCAGTTGTTGAGTCAATAAAGAAAGAAAAAAAGGGGAGTGTGTGAGCGAACGAACATAAACAGAACTCTGCCAAGCTACTATTTGCATTCCACATCTCTCAGCTTCATAGCACAGCAGCTGCTTTGGCCGTGTGCAGTTTAAATACCACGCTATTCATAGCAACACTATTAGTCATTAAAAAGTGGATACAAGCCAATCGCTGTCATCATGCAGTTTGTTTACTTGCATATTGTGTTGTCGATTAAAACTACCAATAGGATACCCTCTAACTGAATTTATCGATGAGAGCTGTAATGCAAGTATGGATAGGGTTGTGTTAATAACAGTAGTAGTAGTGGACATAAAGGAATATTTGTGACTTTTGGAATTCCAATATATTGAATATTGACACAGAAGCAGTTCAAACCACACTGTTTTTTTACCACATAAGCTTGACCATCTATTTTGTTTCACTTGGACGAGCACTGTAGGGTGTACTGCAAATGTAAGAATGTAAACAATGGCAAGGCAAACAGATTTTTATTGATGGTGGCACTTGAATGATTGCTTTTCTGTGTGGGTGTCAGCAGTAAATGCAAGCCCATTTCTGTGGCATATTAAAACCTATTTTGTGGTTTTAATATAGAGATACCACACTTAACTTTATTTCCATTGTATAATTTATCATTATTTAACTGGAAGGATCTGGCTCAGGGATACATCTGCAGATGCACGCCAGGGCTGAGCTTAGACCCAAGCCCGAGGGTCAGAGGGAGGGCATTCTGTACTTGACCCTAATGTCTAAACGTTATTAAAGGTCTATGTTCAATTTGTGGGTGTTTGGCACATGCATCAGTTTACCAAACATCTGAAAAGATTGGCATAAAACTTTGGTCTCTGAAGGAGTTTTGTGACCATTGTGTGTGTGTGTTACTCCTCATCATCAGGCCATAGCATATCATCTGCAAACAAAATGTCAGACTTCATCGTTAGTGAAAACCGCGAGAATACCACTCAAAACCTTTAACAGGCTAACTATGCTCATTTCTTGAATCATTGAGTACTTTTACATGCAGACCAATATTCACTATTATTTATGTTATATTCTGAATATGACAATATTGAGAATTTGATACAGGTCACGTAAACAGCATATTCCGGTTGGAATAAGGCCGCATTTCCGAATATAGCATTTTCCTGTTAAAACGTGGGGTATTACTCTGGTTTTAGAAGAATTCTTTGGACATGTATACAGCGCATTTTGAATATGCATCTAAATCATAGTTTTTAGTGAAGTTTACTTGTCTGTTTACGGCTTATGGTCAGCTCTGTGCGTTGCTATGGTTGCTGTAAACAAAACAAACAGCCAACAGTTTGCAAGGCTGCAGACCCAATAAGGAGAAACACAGCTACTTTTAAACATTATCAAACTTGGATATCAATAGGTTTTGGGATATGCCCACACATTGCTACGCCGACCTTTTCAAGAAGCCGGTTGAAGGAATGAAAGAGGGACGCTGTGCTGGCGCGGTCCAACAAGTCTGCCAGCGCTGGTAAACTTTGAAAAAGTTGTATTTCGCACGGCTACATGTAAACGGGAATATTAATGGAATATTCACTTTCATCAGCCATGTAAACAGCTTAGTCAGAGTATTGTCTTTTTCGGAATAAGGGCAAAACCCGGAATATTATGTGCATGTAAACGTAGTCAAGTTACTGTAGTTTCCCATCTGCTGTTTGAAATGCTCAGCCACTGACAGTGCATTTGTGTTGTTCTGTCCCGCATAGCCTGACAAGTTGAGTAATTATTATTAATTAACCGTTCAGCCTCAAGTTGGTACCAGTGTTTATTGCTTTAGAATGGTTGTTTACACTGATACTACATCCTGCACGCATGTAGGCACCACACAGAGCTACTCTACTAGAGTGTTACGACCCCTCCCTTTTCTGCCTGCTCTTGGCCTCACTGGCCTTCCTGCAGGAGCTGGGAGTTTGGGAGGTGTAATTAGCTAATAGGCTGACACCTGGGTAGGCCTCAATCTAGGCCTAATGCTGCGTTCCAGACACAATTGTTAGCCCGTAAGTTGTGACTTCAAGTCACGACTCACGACTTTGTAGCGTTCCAGGCAAAGACACGAGCTGGCTAGCTAAACATGTTAGGCTACCTAACGTTAACGTTAGCTAGCGGCTACCTAACGTTAAGGTTAGCTAGCGCTAGCTGATACTAGCGAATTCTAGTCGGCAACATATTTTAGGCTTCATTTAATAAACATAACCTGTAGTAGTACACAATCATGTGTATTGTTTTGATTACAATGTGCGGAATTACTTTACGTTGCCTATTTATATCTATTTATTTCTATTTCTCACCATTAATCACCGGCGTCTGTACAGCATCAACAGGGGTCGCCATTGTTGTTTGTGACGTCAAAAACTGTACCTGGGAGTACAACGGTCTGGTACGAGTTCACGGGTAGTAAGTTACGGTTTTGACTGCCGTTCCAGGGCTCTTTCACGGGTAGAAGGTTGTGAAAACACGGGTTACTGGTTGCCTGGAACGCAGCATTAAACAAGGCTATATCTACATGCCATGTCTCATTGTGTTTGTCTTTCTCCTAGGCTCCACATCTCTTGGTTTGGGGTTTGTTTTGCCACTTTTACTATACATCCATACATTCCTCACTTATCCATACACTCCACACACCACTGATACTATTTACTCACCACACCATGTTTTTTTGTTAATAGTTATGTTTATTCATCAATAAACCTTTCATTGGCACTTGAACCCGTCTGGACTCCCCTCTTTGTCACATGCTTTGAGCCGTGACAAGAGACACTGAGATGAGTTTAGTGGCATTTGAAGAAGTTCTAAAAAAAAAGTCCCCTTGGAAGCCAATTCATGATGACATGATGACTATTGCTGTGAAGTGATACTTTGTCTCAATATTAGTTCCTCCTCCTAACCGTACAAGGGTCTGCTGTGGTTGCAAAATGCAGAACTATTGAGAAGCAATAATTTAATCAAACATGGTAGATTGTCAACTTGCACAGATGAGGCCGAGAGGCAAATACTCTGCTGTATGTGGTGAACTTTGTATTTTATGGATCTACTCTGTACAGACCCTGCCACACTTTGCTTTCACTATATGTGTGATTAATGGACCCCTGATGCTGTTGCCCTGCTATGAACAGGCAGGCATGAGACGTATTAAAAGATGCATGAATTGTTTTGCAAGAATTAAATCAAATATTATGCAGAAAATACAAAGCAAGGTATTTTAGCTTACCATTATGGGTAGTTTGGCCTTAGAACTGATATCAAAGTAAGTATGATACAGACAAGACTGAACCACACATCACTCTCATGATTCAAATTTCCATTTGGCAGAGGTCACAGCAGGTAGGCAGGACAAGTTGCGTTGCCTATCTGTTGCTATGCGGGAGGCGAGCATCCATCGCTCCCCCCCCCCCCCCCCCTGACACGGAGTCAAATGATATCCCAACACTTCTCAGACACTTTGTTATCAACCGTTAATGAGGCACTTTGTGGGAATGAATACCTTCCCTCTCTTCCAGTCAGCGTTCCCCCAAGGCTCGCTATCAGTTCTCCAAATGTGCTACTGGTGGAGAGAGAGAGAGAGAGAGAGAGAGAGAGAGAGAGAGAAAGAGAGAGAGAGAATATATACAATAAGATAGTTGGAAAGCATTGGAAACAAAGAGCGAGTACAGGGGGTAGTATTCTAGATTCCTGTTTAATTGCTTCCTGGCAACAGAGGTAAGTTTGGTCTCAGTACATAAATCCTCCTATTTTCATTTATCTGCTCCAGGTGTTGATGAAACAATTCCCCCACTGGATAATCATATTTCCCCTTCCCGCCTGCCAAGACGCTGAGAGGGAGAAGGAGGTAACCCCCCCCCCCCCTCCTACCCATCACACACATACAACACACACATGCACGCACACACGGTGTCTGAGCACACGGCCAGTTGTTGAGTCAATAAAGAAAACGGGCAGCGTGTGAGCAAAAGAACATAAACAGAACTCTGCCAAGCTACTGATGTGTGTGTGTGTGTGTGTGTGTGTGTGTGTGTGTGTGTGTGTGTGTGTGTGTGTTTGAATTGCTCTCCTTGGCGTTTCAATTTGCACAATAATACAAGAGGTGGGAACCAGTTTCACACATTGACAGGCTACACCAGAGGGCTGGTGGGTGTAGACGTGTGGTACGATTGGTGCTGCCCAGAACGGAGCAACCGGTCCGTTTGTCAGCAATACATTAAATCGGCCTGTCGATCGGTGACTCAGTCAGACACCATTCAGCCTGTCTGCCAGCTAGTTAGTAAATCAGTCTGTCAGTTAAAATGGTCTTCCGATCAGTCATCGAGCGACATCATCATATTCTCTCTGTCGAAGAAAAAGTATGATACATTCAAAACCTCTTCAAATGATACTGTTTTCATAATAGGAGCTTTTTATTCAACAAACGAGGCAAATGCAAAAACTGAAATATGAAAGAGCATTAGAGTTTCTTTGCAATTTTTGACCTGCTTGTCCCCCTCCGATGCACGCAAGTATTTTTCTGTACTGATATTTACTACTTTTAAAACCTTTGTCTAACATACATAGCATTAGCTGTGCACCTGCACACATAGTGAAGGCAAAGGTTCGGTTGAATGCTAACAAAATAAGAATGCAGTAAGTAGTAGATACCTGTAGCACAGAATATCCCAGTATCATGTCTTAGCATTTTGTTTTCAATATTTTTTATTGAAAGCATTTGTGCGTAAGTCTAGACATTTATATGCAATATGGAACTGCTTGAATTTTCTAAAAATATTTTACAAGCAATGCACAGATCTAAAGAAGAAGAAGCGAGAATTTGGAACGTGAAGCTCTTGATTTGTGCGTTAGCCCTGCCTCTCCCTATTATTTTCTCCTTTTTCTCTCGACTGATGTGGCATAAAGCCATGTTTTATGACTGGCAGAACAAGTCTTTATGTCTAATAGCTGCCAGTCATTGTGGTAGCCTGTGGCATTGCCTTTATCAGTTCTGAAGCCTATAAATGTAACTGAGGGTCACATGCCTCTGGAGGCCTCTCGGAGCCTCTATAGCTGCAGGCAGGAATGTTAAAACCAAGGGCAGACTCAGCTGTGTCTGCCGCCGTAGAATAGAGATATACTGCTGTGGATCCACGTAAAAGTACAGCATGCCTCCCTGAAGTGCTTCATTTATGATAAAGGGCATCCCCATACATGTCTTAGGAACATATCGCTGCACTGTATTGCGTTATGATTTAGCAAGCCCCATGTTTATCTGTTGACCTTTCAGGAAGGTTTATCATTCGCCCCCTGCGACAGATTGTTGACAGGAAGATCAAGGTGCAGGCCAACACCTCCAAAGCTGAAAGGGATTCAGGTTCTTCTTGCCCGCGAGCACTCCAGCAGCGCACCACCCACTTGACATTGTGACATGCCTGTAACTGCCATTAACTAGTCCAGTCTTAACTTATTGGCCTCGGGACCAGATCTATGACAGGAATCTCCAGCAGACAAAAGGAGCGAAGTGAGCTAACGTGTGTTTTTTTGGGGGCCCTTTCAGCAAAACAGCATGCATTGTTTGCGGTAGAAGGCACAATGGTGTTTCTGTTAAAAACTAGCACAAGTGAAAGCTTGTCAGAGCTGAGGGAAGTGAGGGTGAAAAGACAGGGGGGAGGGGGGGGGAAGCATGTGCTCACAAAAGCAACCTGTTAGAGTGCTGCCTCTGGTTATCTAACCTGCTGTCAAGTAAACAGTGTGGAGTCTGGGCAGTTTTTCAGTGCTAGGGTTTTCTGTAACTCCCTAGTTCCCTCTCTTGGTATCTTTCTTCTCGTAACCTTTTTTACTCTTTGAATCTGTCATCAATTCTCTTGATAGAAACTCCATAGTTTGTGCTAATAAGATAGTTGGACTTGTGTTGACCTCTTACTAAAAATCGCATCTGCTGTGCCACTCAATACACCAGCTGGCTGTGGGAAGCCCTTACTCTAATTGAATCCTTATGTGGCATTTGATTCCACACGGCTCTGCATGAAGCGAGCCTCATTCTTTCTGTCCACTGTGCTCTTCACGTTTAGAAGGCCAAGTACTGACGTAGCATAGACCCTGTTGCTGTTTGCCTTGTTTTCATCAAGCCTTTTACAGCACAAATAACACAATGGCCAATTATTTTGTTAAGTTGGCACATGAGTATCCAATCCAGAGTTCTCGCGAGAGCACAATTTGAATTTGCTCAGCGAGTCACTCTGGCATTGAGTGATGATGCTCATTAACTATGCCCTTGTAGCCGAGCTGCACCAATCACATCGGTGTATCTGATATACGCGGGCCAGAGGCGAGCTACACAGATGATGACAGTTTAATCTACCAGTTAGCTCCGCTGGTAGCTAACCGTATGGGGCTCTGGATACGTCACCTCATGTATTGTTGTGATTGGTCGTAGTGTTATCCAGTTGCGTGTAGTGAGATTTTCAAATGCACGCTTGGTGCTGGCCCTCGAGTTCATTTCATTACTCAGTGCCAGACCCTTAATCTTATGGATTTGGGTCTGGATTTCCAGGCTACATGAGTATTGGTCAGTCCAAGAAATTCAGGAAATGTAACTGTTATCCTTCAACCTTTCCATGCATCAACTAATAAACCTGATTACATGCTTATTAATGCTGTAGTATCTATAGTATGCAACACTTCATGGACTAAGTTGAAGGCATATTGGAAAAAAAGGAAATCCCACATGAAACAAAGATCAAAGTGTGTGACATCATATGTTGGTGGAAATATGGATTAGAGTCTGATTCCACAATGAAGATTGAGTTTCGCAGCAGCTCTGCATTACTAGATCTAGATTTTTACATTTCAAAATGAGACATTAAAGCTTAAAGATGCACAGAAAAGATTTTACTAAGTTAAAGTATTTTGTCATTGCAAATCAAAGAGATGAGCATCCCATCCCCATTAGTCTAGGTAGAATGACTAAAGGGTCTTTATTACTTATTATTTCTGCTCTACTGTAGCATACTATAATACAAACATCAGCAGTGGTTGCTGACTGTTAGTAAGTGAAACATGATAAACAACTTGCAGTGCTCTGTCTCTGGAGATTTCTTCAAAGCACAGCAGCTGTTTTAGCTGTTTATTTGAAGGCTGTTTTACCATTCATACGGTACATACGTGGCTTAAAGTCGCAGTGCTCCATCAACAGTATACTTTACCTGACATCTGCCAATAGCCAGATAAGTAACACTAGCTAGATGACTGATGAGGAGTCCTATTCTCCTTGGTCGTTCCTTTGAAATGTTTTTGTTTTCTCCTAAAGAACAATTTCAACACATGAAAATGTTGGGCAAAAAGCAACAGCTTAATGCTTAATCCATCCGAAGACTTAATAATTCTTGTATTGCACAATACTTAACCTCTGACTGAGCAAGTACTCTGTGCAAGAGCTTTTTGTCTCTTTCTCTTTGGTGTAAAGGCTCTGAGTGGCTCAGTTTGTAAACCTAAAGCCACATTAAATGATTTCTGCTGTAACAGTTCCCAATTTTGGCCACCCGTTAGCATGCAAAGCTGCCTCATTCAGGTTCAGTTCCGGTTGATATGAGAAATACAAACAGGTTAATGATTAATTGGGCAGGAATTTAGCAAGGCATTTTTCTGGAAGCTACGTAAAAACAAGGAAGTCCCAATTCAAGCAGTTTGGCAGTTGTAGTGGTGACTATAGTGATTGTAGTTTAGTTTTAGTGGATTCATTGTTAGATTAACCAAAATCTGGTCAGGAATCAGCCATTATTGCATGGTCAGACTCTCCTGTGGTGGAAATGCTGCCTGGTTTCTTTACTACTTGTGTCTGTGGTGGGTCTGAGAGGCAGCCTGTCAAAGTTAATCAGCCCACAACCAGCGGCTAAAAACAGACATCCTGACTGCAGTGGGGTTCACACACACAAAGGCAGCCAGGCAGGCACACGCACTGATGTTAATGCTCATGTACTGCATGTATAAAGGAGAAAAAAAGTGTTGTGAACAGGTTTTTCTTCCACCGGCAAGTCATTAATGGAGCCTTGGTTAATGGTGACTCTGACTGAACGTGCAAGGATACAATGCTGCACTACAGTCCTTTAGCTAGAGCTTCTATGGGATTGGCTGCCTGAAGACATTTATTCAAAGAAGATGAACTGTAGATCTCTCCTCGCTTCCCCACAGTTCCTCTCTCTAATGCAGTGTTGATAGTAAAGGAGGGGAAAAAAGAGAAGCATTTTTTTCTCCCTGATTGGCCGTTATTACTTCCAGTACCTGCCAGGATGTGCTATATTTGATTCTAGTGCAAACTAGAATAAAGCTTTGTAGTAAGTCTGGATGGTGAAAGGAAGGACATGCCAATGAATAAATCACTTCTAACAAATCTATCTTCTTCAGCAAAGTCAAGCAATGGGGTTTGTGTGAAATGTGATCTATTGCTAACGATACCACTGGCATGACATTGACATTGGATATTTTAGCAAGTAAATTAAGCTTACTCTTCTCTGTTTTTAGCTCTGTTGTCGGCCCACTATATTGGTCCAGACTGAAATATCTAGTGGATGGATTGCCGTGACGTTTATTTGGACAGACTTTCATGGTTCCCCAGAAGATGAATCTAAATGATTTTGGTGATCCCCTGACTTTACCTCTAGCACCAACTGCAGGTTGACATGTTTTGGTTTTTAGTGACATTTCTCGGCAACTATATAATTCCATTACATTTTCAATTCAATGTTATTTTGCCCAAAGCACTGCTGTGCCTTAGTACAGCCTAACAGAGCTGCTAGCAAGGCCAAAGACTCTTGTTGCTTTAAAGGCTCTGACACACCAACCCGATTATCGGCCATCGGACAGTCTGGCGAGGTCGGTGACTCCAGTCTGTTTGGTGTGTTCCGTGCTGTCGTCAGTCGGAGGAGCCGTCGGCATCCATTTTGGCCGATTTGACTTGTTGAATCAGCCTGTGGGCAGTCGGACTCAATGACCAATCTGATTGGTGGAGTGCTACTTCCACAAGAAGAAGTCTGAGAGCTGACAACGCCAGTATCTTCTTATTACAAGCCATCGTATCTTCTTCCGTTCAGCGAGTAATGACAACAATGATCCTTCTTGACTGCAATCAACACTCTCAAATGAAAACAATGACTGACGACAATGTGCTCTGTGTTTACTAGGTCTAGAGAGATGTTCCGTCATTTCCGGTTTTCATTTTTTGGGGGACAATACAGATTAGCGCCGCCTGCTGTTATGGAGACGTATTATGTCTCGTGCAGAACGTACGCTCAAGTCGTTCTGGTGTGTTCCGAGGCACTTTTTTGAGAGACGAGAGCCGACTGATCAGTCCGACTGCCTCTTCTGCTGACGGTCGGCCGTTGGGTTGGTGTGTCAGAGCCTTAAAGGGTAACTATACCCTCAAATAGCCCTGCTGTGTATCCTGGCTAACATTACTGTTCGTCAGTCCCAAATATCTTGCTAAGCTCTGAATACAGCACAGTTATTACCCCTCAGAGTCTTGGGAGTGTGGAGAGAATTGAAACAAACTTTCAAATCCAAGCAGACACATTTAGTATTATATCCTAACCAAACTCCATGTGACTGTGTGTACAGTACAAACAATACTACTTTAGTGTGGAGTTCTCAGGATATCAACATGTACTAAATATCTTGGATGTAAAATATGAAGAGAGTACGAGGAGATTGAGCACAGTGATTCATGGCCGTCATTAATCACACATTAACCTGGAATTGCCAAAGCGGCAAACATTGAATGGTTTTAAATCAATGTGTTGTTTTTTTTAAAACTCCGGTGGATTTCTGAGGACTATGGTTAACTACTCCTCAGATCTCTGCAGGGTAAATCCAGACAGCTAGCTAGACTATCTGTCCAATCTGAGTTTTCTGTTGCACGACTAAAACAACTTTTGAACGTACACGTTCCACCAAAACACGTTCCTTCCCGAGGCTATTTTGCAGAGGCACCGTGGCTCCGGCACTTAGCGACCGCCCAAGACGATTGTGATTGGTTTTTAAAGAAATACCAATAAACCAGAGCAAGTTTTTCTCCCATTCCGGGAATGCTGTGTGGACTAGCCAGACCCTCCTCAGCAGCAATGCAGGAAGCTCTAGCAATGGGAGACTAGGTCACCCTCAGCTCCAGAGAAACAACCATCCCCCACACCCCTTCTGAAACGTCTCCTTGCGTTGCTGTTAATCAGCCTCTAATTGGTATGCAGGCCAGGCGAGGGAAACACTGGCAACAGCTCACACTCATAGGGCCATAACAGTGGATTACACCATTATAATAATAATAATAATAATAATAATAATACCAGCAGAGGAGATACAGGGAGCCAATGGAATATGCAGATCTAGAGCCAGTAAAAATGAAAACAATAATGAGAAGCATCGTAATAATACCTAGGAGTTACTCTGTGGACAACCAAAGCTCTGTCAGGGTAGAGTGATTATAATGTGTTTGTTTATAATGTGTCATCTGGTTGGATTTTCCAACAAAATATAAACCTGAAGCTAAAAGCTCAAAGAATAATGAACAGTGTAATGGTAAAAGTCTCAGTTATGTATTGTTGGCAAACAGGATTTTGGGCCAAGGGCGGTTTGCAACAAATGTCATCAAGATGTAATGTGAAAGGTGATGCTGCCTCCTTCCAGCTTTCATTGTGCAGCTGATTAGAGTTTACAGATGCATTGTGCAGACATTGGGTTTCGATTATCCTGCTTACAGCTGGTTCACATCATATCTACCTGGTAGGAGGCAGAGGTTGTTGCTGATGCTTTCAAATCAAGTCCCTTAATGGTTGATAAAGATGTCCTCCTGCTATTGACGCTATACATAAATAATATGCATTTTCTACTGCAAGCCATTCCTTCTCTAGGTTACAGTCTGCTTCTTTTTTATTCATTTAAAGCCTGCTCTTCAGTCCAAAAAATAAATACATGCATGCATATCACAAGAGCACAGAGCTTTGAGCTTCCCGCTCTAAACTCATGTTGAACAAGTTGCTCAAAAAATGGAAAATTCAAACTGGATTTTTCAACCCGAACAGAGCCCGTTTCACCTTTGTAATAACAGAAAGGTATCATCCTCTGGGTACCACAATTGTCCACACCAAATTACACAGCAGTCTACTCCAGAGTGAGATATTTTACATTTACCGGCCAAAGTGTTGGTCAGCAGATGCTACCGATGTGTAAGGGCGCTTTGTCAGTGTCATTTACCTGTCATCGATTTGTTCCGTCGTGTTTGATTGCATTATTACTGTGTAATTGGTCACGACTTTTTGTCGATGAGAAACCCTTAATCTGAATGAAATCTCCATTGATCCCCCAGTATATGATCTCATAATCCACTCAGGGCGGTGAGCTGTTTCAATTTCCCAAGTCTTTGAGACATCTCATTGCTGTTTCAAAGAGACAAAACACGCCGGAACACACGACGCGCTTGTCATGTCATTTGTCTCATTTGAAGATGATAAATAATGCCTGCTTAAATTCGACACCAGTACTGCATGTATCAACGTGTGAAATCTCATTTCGGTCGAGGCCCCAATAATCATAACAATAACAATTTGTGTAGCGCTTTTCCAAACTGCAGCGTAGGGATTTACAGAGACTGAGATGATAAAAATAAAAGTCCATTAGTGTAGATTAGATGAAACTTTAATGATCCTTGTAGGGAAATTGGGTCATCACAGCCGCAGAGAAAAGGATACAGATGAGGACAAGAAAAATATGGAGCACTAAAGTTATGAGTAGTAATTTAACAAATCATGCATGTTGAGATTAACACCCCATTAAAAAGTCAACAGACATCGTCGGACAAGACAAAAAAAAAACCAGAACGAAAACTAAATGTCTGCGTGTAAAGAATCTGTGGACTGTTAGCTGCTGTCTGCGATGTGGTAGAAGGGTCATAGTGCTTTATGCTCTTAACCGCGACCACCTCTTCAGATATGTGGGAGATGAAGAGCAGCGCTGATAGCACGGAACAGCCCCCTGTAAATCTTTATTATCACTGAAGGGCACTTTTGCTTTACAACAGCAACCAGCCATTACCACACAGCCGACATTACACCTAAACATAAACCCAGTGTGCGTTGCTTTAAATGTGTGGAGAAGCGTCACAGTCGCCATCTGTTGTGAAGAGCTGTGGGAATATAACATCAATACGGGCTGGTGGTGTAATTTATAGACACTTCATATTCATACAGTACTCCACATGTTAATTGTATAGAACTGAGGATGTGATCTGATGATTTTGATGCACGTTTTCTTTATAAAGAAAGTGATTTTCTTAAAACTACTTACAGAGTAATTTAACTACTTACAGAGTAATTTAATGATGACCTTGTTAATATTCCACACTGGTCTTTATACTATCATATATATATATATATATATTAGGGCTGTCAAATGATTAAAATTTTTAATCAAATTAATCAGAATTTTCAGTGGATTAATCATGATTAATCACTATTTGCAATTACACCTGAATCCTAACCATTTTTTTCTGAAATGCATACCAAAAGATACTAGTGCTGTCAAGCAATTAAAATATTTAAATCGCATTAATGTCATAGTTAACTCGCTATTAATCGCAATTAATCGCACATTTTTATCTATTCTAAATGTCCCTTGATTTCTTTTTGTCCCATTATATTTTCTCATTTTAATTCTCTTATCAGCATGGAAAAGTAGATTGGCTTGCTTTGTGACTGTTTTTTTTATTGAAAACAACATTGTCATATACGTTATGTTCAATTTCACACTAACATTCACACTTGGATCTAATAATCTGTCACATAATGTAACGCTGTTACCTCGATGTTCCATTGCAGGTAGTACTGCAGATAGTCCTGCAGATAGTACTACAGGTAGTACTGCCTCATTTGTTTCTCTCACTGACTGTCGAGTCACTACTCGCTCGCTCTGAAGATAATCGCCGTCACGAGCCTACAAGCTACGCGGCTAGCAAGCTAAAACCGGCCGAGGCTTGTGTCTGTTTTGTTTGCGGTCTGCGAAATTACAAGACCCGCCCTTCAATCACTACTATTGGCCAGGCGTCGAAGGTAACGTAACTCCATTTGTTCAGGTCCTATCCCCTGACCAATCCACTATCCTCACCACTCGCGGTGAAATGCCTAAACCAAACCAATCAGCTGCTTCGTAGGGCGGGACATGGCGGGCCATAGACAGTTAAAGAAGTGGACTAACAGATCCCGTTGCTCTCTCTATGCGTTATTCGTGCGTTAAAAAAATTATCGGCATTAAAATGGGTTTGCGTTAACGCCGTTAATAACGCGTTAAACTGACAGCCCTAATATATATATATATATATATATATATATATATATATTCTGTATTGCCATGTTCAAGCTATTTATTGAAGCTTTAAGATGTTTACACCGAGTAGAAATATATTTAAACTGAGGGCTCCATGGTTCCTATGGCTGCAGCATTCTATCGCTTAATAGTCTAGATGTCTTTTGCATAATTTTATACACATTCTCCAAGGATTTCCCTGACATATTTGGAATATTTGAAAACTGTGGGATCACCCGTTGAATATAGAATAAAGCCCAGTTCAGACCCAACGATTCGAAAGGTTCAAACTTACACCGTGTCGGTCTGCAGCGTTCTAAAACCTGCCAGCCAATGAGACGAGACGGTATCATCTCCATAGCAACGACTCTTTGTAGTTCCGTCCTAACTTCCAACTTGCAGGCTTTTTTCTAGCTAAACATATCATTTGTCGCGTCTGAATATGAATGTGGATAACGTTAGTGATAGTGAGATGCTTGCTACAGTTACATTTCTAGCGATGAAAACACGTTTTGTTTCTCTGATTCACGGCTTTGTCCGAGGCGCCCCACCCCTCAAAGAATCGGAACCGGAATCGAAAGGAAGAATCGGAATTGGAATCAGAATTGTTAATATCCAAACGATGCCCTTGGGGCGGCCTCTAGCTCACCCAGTAAGAGCGTGCGCCCCATGTAGGAGTCCTTTGCAGCGGCCCGGGTTTGGGTCCAACCTGCGGCCCTTTGCTGTGTGTCATCCCCCATCTCTCTCCCCCTTTCCTGTCTATCCACTGTCACTGCCCAACCCTAGGTTTAACACAATATCTGGCTTCAAAGTGTGAGTTAGTACTGAATTAGGACGATGGGGTTTAATATGTTAAGGTGTAAATGGGACAGAAAGCAGTGCTTTTCATGTTTGTCAGTCTGCTGTTCCTGAATGATCCGAACATTACGCGAGTATTCTTCACAGCAGTGGTGGTTCTCTGTAATTTAAAGCTATGTTCAGTTGTGGCTTTAGTGCACTTTTTCATTTAAATATCTTATGGTAATTGTGTGATCTAATTATTTCATTTCTGTGTTGTGCTGGTGAGAAACTTTAATGTTTGCCATTGTTGCTGCTGTTGCCTTTGTTTCCCACGGTCTGAAGCACTGTCTGGAGTTAGCGGGGCTATTTTGGAGGCACAGCTCATCTGGCTGGGGATCAGTTTCCAGACCCATGCTGGTAATGTGGGTTTAAGGTTTTAGTGGTTGGACTGGTGACCGGCTTGTGTCTGTCTGGTGGACTGACAGCACTGTAAAAATGCTTTGTTTCATTTTTAAATCACAAGGCACCAAAAACATCTCTCTAGTTTCTGCACGGCAGACTGGAGCCAGGTGTCAGAAATGCTTTGCTGGCTCAGTATGTTTGAAACACAAATAAAAAGAAACAAAAATACCAGCAGAAATGAAACGTGCCGGGCCAGCACATATTTTGTACTGTACTTTCCAAAAGACTCTTCACATCTTTCGTCATCGCTCGCACTTGACAAGTAGCAGATGATCTCCTAATCGATCACTGCTGTGCATGTCTGACCCACTTTTTCCAGCCACTCTCAACGTCCATCATTATCAACTTCTTTTCATGTCAGCAGTCAAGAAATGTGAAGTGTTTGTGATGCGGCACTCAGAACCTCGATACTCTTTTAATCCTGACTGAAATGTGTCTGGAGAACCGAGTAACTGTCAAACGTCAACGGATTCCAAGGCTTTGTTTACTCATTCTTTTATCAAATATTTCTCATGGAACTCATACTTTTTCCATTTAAAGACTGTGGGCCCTATTTCAACGATCTAAGCGCACAGCGTGAAGCGCCTGGCGCAGGTGCGTTTAGGGCGTGTCCAAATCCACTTTTGCTAGTTTGACGGCGGAAAAAAGGGTCCATGCGCCGGGCGCATGGTTCAAAAGGGTTGAACTTAGTGTCTTAATTAATTCATAGGTGTGTTTTCACCTATGTTGTATTGCAAATGTATTATTTTTAAATGCCTGGGTAAAAAAAAAATCTAATTCTATTGAACACAATATATTTCATTTTTAAACACACTGGCAGGGAGAGGGATTTTGAAACTTCACTTTCTGTCCTTGACGACTCATTAAAAAAAACAGCTCATACCGCAGGAACGGTATGACGGAAAATTGTAGTGGTTTTGAAACCATTTCAAATTGGGGTATACCTTGAAACCGGCGACGGCCCCGTGCCTAGTATACAACAACCTCGAGCTCAGCCAGTGGAGTGTGCGCCCCGTGTAGGCTAAGTCCTTGGCAGCATCTCAGTTTGAAATCTTGTTTAATTTCTCCTCTCTGCCTCTCTCTCTCTCTCTTTCTCTCTTTCTTTGCTTTGTCACTTTTTTGTACAGTATCCCCCCACCTTCCCCCGAGCGTCCTTGTCAGAGTCAGCTGATGCTTTGGAGAAAAGAGGCGAGGTCAATAGTTTGTCTCCCTTCTTTATAAATAATGTGACTCAGAGGCAGACAGAATGAGTTTGGATGGCAGCGGCAGTGATAAAATGCCTAGAATATTTTCTTAACCACCGCTACCCCCCTAACTCCCCAGCTTGACTTGTTTAATCTAGGTGACAAAAATCTGTCTGACCTTGCTGCTGTGTTTCTTTTCTCCTTGTTGTTGTTTAGGGGAGTTTTTCTCCTTCTTTTCCTGCGTCACTGCTGGCATTTTAGCTGAGCAAGGAAGTGTTTTCTTTTCAAAGAGCCATGTAATCGCATTACCCTCCACATGTGTTTTTGGTTTCGAAAGTCAAAAGTGAGTGTGAGTGTGTGTGTGTGAGTGTGAATGTGCTGTGTGGGCTGCTGCAGGAATTTCAATGCAGTGGGTTCACACACCAACACACGGGCAGGCACAGCTTTACATTTCGTGTGTTTGAAGCAATTAGGGTGGGTATGTGAAGTGCGTGTGTGCTCATGCTGACGTGTTGACTTTTTGTGCATACACGCATGAACATGTCTGTAAGTGTTTGTGCTTACCGATGCCACGGTGTGCACGCGCTCCGTTGGGATTTGAGGGACTGAGTGTTACAGTCCACTGCTAGCTGCTGCAGCCAGGGCCCAGGAGAGTTCTGCTGTGCTGTAACCGAGCAGTTCAGGGGAGGGGAATGGTGGGCGGGGGGGAGCGGGGAGCGTTCCTTGATTTCCTGTGTTGCCCAAGCTGCTCAGGGTGAACACCAGTGTCAAGCGTTGGGTTACAGCTCAGTGCGGTGCTTGTGAACGCAGCACTGCACATTCACCAGCAGCAATGATTCTGCCTTTGCATTCATCTCGAGAGCGTATGCAGTTACAAATAGTTATGCATACGTGCATATAGTCATTAATGCACCTGTGCACACATCACTTATACAGGGCTCCAACACTCAATAATCTGGATCATTTTCATAAATAACTTTACCTCTAAATGTCCCAAGACGGCCCTAAGGATCTGTATTGGGGCCAGTCAGGGCATATTCTAATGGCTTTTAGTGTAGTCTGAAATAAAGCTGATCAGAATCTGATACTTTCTTTAAAAAAGAAGAAAAAAAAATATTTGGTCACACTGGTGGCTGGCAAAAATACAGAACTCTGAGGCTAACAAACACAGTACTTACACACTACTCTTTCTTAGAGCAGTGTTCAAAAACATTCAGTTAGCAAGGCCTCATTTTAGCTGCCGCTGTCCGTCACTTTCATCGGATAAATGACAACCGTAGCTGGCGGCAGATCGCTAATTAAGATTAATCCCAAGAGTAGCTTGATGGCACTTCCAAATTAAAGGTCTCGGGTTTACGTGCTCTCTGCAGGCCGCTGTCTGTGCTCTGCCAAAGATTTATCTGTGAGGGAAGAACTTCCACTCTGTAACAAAACTGCACAATCGCGAGTGGACTTTGAGTCTTTCTGTAGTTCCTAACAAATCCAACAGAGTGATACGTCTTCTCTCTGATGGCCGATCTCGTCGTAGCTTGATCGTGTTGCATTCTTCCACCTTAATATAATTTATAACACATGAATAATTTAGCAGATATTACTTCAGTATTGTATTGGAGGCCCTGAGAGGCAAGCTGAAGGCAGTGTTGGTTAAACCCTAAGTTGATCTCCTACATACGAGATATTATCTTCTATGTACGAGATAAATGTAGGTTTTGGCTAACATTGCTCGCAAAAAAAGTCATTTTTCACCTTGCCTTTCAGGGCATCTGCGGTATTTGGATCAAATAGCTCGAAAAATAAGATGTGCTATATTCCGTAGTCTGCAGCTGTTATTTTAATATGTCAAATACAGATTTAATCATCATTCAACAGATGTTGAATGTTAAAGGATGGGATTATCATATCGATATTGGGGCCAAAAATAACCTCCCTGAAGAAAATAGTCAAAAAATTATTATATGCATTATTTCTTTCTAGTGCCCAAGGAGAATTTTGTCCGACCAAAAATCCACATATATTAATAATGATAAAAAAAAAAAACTGAGAAAAGCAGCAAATCATCACCTTTTGAGAAGCTGAAACCAGACGATGTTTGGAGTAGAAGCGTTATTAATGAAACGATGCAGTGTCAGATTTTTTTGTGTGCTTAATTTATTGATCAACAACTGGTTTCAACGCCGAATGCGTGCATCGCAGGCAGATTTAGATAGCTGCTACTGTAAAGGCAAATGTAACATGTAACATATAAATGCAAACATGTGTTCATGTTCAAAGACCTATGAGTACACAAGAATCTTTGAGCACACAGGAATGAATGAATAAATGTGCAAATGCATTTACACACGTGCACACACACTGTTCAAATTCAATCATTATTCAGCAGCCGTTCTGTTAGGCGTATCATCACGTTCAGCCTCTGAACACCATCTCAGGGAAAGCTGCTTTTCTCTGAGGGAAGAGCTCCCAGAGCCGAGTGTGGTGTCTGATTGAACGTCCCCCCCCCTCTCTCATTTTAGTTCCTGGGTTTGAAATGCCACTCCAGCTCCAAATTGACTCTTCAGGGTTCCTCCGCTTTTCCTATCTGTCATTCAGCATTAGGCTGAAGGGAAAAATTCGGGAGCCACGCTCGCTGCCTGGCCCCTGGAAAATAGAAATTGCTTCAGTGGAGCAAATTCTTTGTTTGTCCGTGTCACTTTCATCTACTCAAATGTTACTTAATAAGATCTTTATTTTTTTTAAGTAACATAGTGGGTAATGTGGTGTCAGTGTTAAAGCAGTGGCAGTAGTAGCCTCTCTTGCCTTCTGAGCTTACAGGAGCAACCTCAGCTAATCGTAACCTTTGCTACAGTATGCATTACCGTTATGGTAATATATTTTATGCTTGTAACTGCTGGCTCCTGCTCTGGTTACACAGTGTGTATCACGTTGCACGATTCATTTGATTATAGGCGCCAGAGAAGGGGGTCGGACGCAGATCTGATGACCATGCAGTTCAGGAGCCTCTGTGGTGGTTTCCAGGTCAACCCGACGGAGCCGCTGTTTATGGCTCCCAGCATAATGAATGGTCCAAAGTGTGATTTAAATGGGCTAGCCCTGATCCATCTAATTGCTCCCCACTCGGTGTAATTACAACTTTGTGTGCACTTTGCTTGGGACTTCGTACTGGCAGCTGCTCTCGGGACTGCTGTTTAAGCATTGTGCTGTGTCTGTTTGGGTTCTCCGTGCTCGGGGAGCAGTCGGACAAACATATTTTTTTATACAACAATTAGACTGTTTGCTGTAAAGAGACATATTCCCACATCTGCTTAGTTTGTTGATGCTGCTTGTTGCTTCTTCTTTTTTTTTTACCAGAAGTCGTATTGTGGGGCCTGAAACAATGAATATAGCTGATAATGATGTTTCCTCAGAGCACTGATGTACTGTAACAGGACTAAATAGGGAATAGTGTAACATGTAGTTACAGTAGATGCTAAAAAAAAACATCTTGGCTGAAGCAAAGCAGTGACTTAAAGGAACACACCGACTTATTGGTACTTTAGCTTATTCACCGTATCCCCCAGTTAGATAAGTCCATACATACCCTTCTCATCTCCGTGTGTGTCGTAACTGACGCACCCACCGCTAGATAGCTGCTCGCAGCACCTGAGAAGCCCCGTGGTGAGGAGCAGAGAGTAACAACGGTGCTTTTCAGGTGTTGCGCTAATCACTCCGCCCAAGTAGCAGTGCTTCGCCTTCTGAGAATATAGTTCCCAGTGTGTATACGGTTAGAAGATGGCTGTGTCTCATGTGACCTTGTTATGTGTACACGCTGTGACTATACAAATCACAACATGTAAATAGGAAAATGTTGGCGTTATTTTGTCACTTATTGGGAGCATTAGGCTAGTTGGAACCGGTTACCTCCAGGATCTGCGCTAAGCGAGACTAGCGGTGGGTGCGCCAGGCAGAGTTACAACACGCACGGAGATGAGAAGGGTATGTATGGACTTATCTAACTCTAGGGGATACGGTGAATAAGACTTCAAAAGATTTTATTCTGTAATGATCAGTGTATGAGTTGTATATGCCTTTGCCTGCACCCTACTGTATATTTATAAGCATATGGGTTTGTGTGTAGAGCTCAGTGACTCTGTGACTATACTGTGGTGTGTATGTATGTTTACCCAGCTACGGATGAACGCTCCAGCAGGCAGGCCGAGTGTGTATTGTCAGCAGAGTCCCAGGAGACTTGCTCGAGGCAGGCGGAGTGTTAGTAATAGACTGATTTACCTACATACTGCTGCCCTAACTTCTCTGCTGCTCCAGGGAGCTACTACTGGCTTGGCTGACTGACTCTGCAGCTGCGCGTGCACACAAACACACGCACGCACACACACGCACACATACTCACACACACATACTCACACACACTCCTTAATAAAGCAGGTGTCAGTTACAAGTGGCACCTTTTCCAGTGTGTGTCACCCTCTGGAGACCGTAAGACAGGAGACAAGCATTTAGCATTTTCAAAGCAGTGGAGGTGGTGTCAGCTTTGCAAATGAGTTATAAGAAGAAAACAAAATCATAATTAGGATTCATTATTTTACAGCACCACCTGTTCATAGAGCAGTTACAGCATCTCAGCCAAATGCCAGCCTGTTGGCTTTTGTCACGCAATAAGTGTACTGTATACGTGTTCAAATGGGGCTTTGAGTAGCTCACTATTCCCCCATTCCTCTCTCTGGCAGAGCTGCTTTGCTACATTTGAAGTTCCTGCACTTGGGGTGATGTTTGTTCTCAGATTAATCTAAGCCCGGTGGCTTTGGAGACGCCGTCAGATCGTTAGCGACGACTGTGTCGTGTATTCACAGCAGGGCGGATGAAACACGTGTCTCAATTTGTCATTGGGAGGCTGTAGGCAGCTCCGTCAAAGACAGCCTTTTTCAACAACACTGAATCAATCAGTTTGTCTTATCTTATGCGCTTTCACTCAGAAAATTGACTGATTTTAAAGCTAGATGAAACCTTCTGCTGAATGCACTCTCTGTGCACGCAGAATCACTATCACCCTAAAGTAACATGAGTATCATAGATTGGCGGATACAAACGTTAACCCACATTCTGCTCAGTCTAATTATAAGTGCAGAAACAAGTGCAGTAGTTGCCTTCAGCTGTTCTAATTATGAGCTTGGCTTTATGACAATGCTCCAATAGAATCTACAGATAAATAAATGATATGTGACTATAATAACGTAGAAAATGGGCTGCATACTGAAGAGCTTCACATTGTAAAAGACGTGTTACAGTGACTGTCTTCAGAATATGTTAAGAGATGAAACTAGCTCACCGTCAACAGGTCAACAAGTAAAACCTGCCCAGTCAGAATGGATTAACAGTTAACTGAACAGTGCGGTAGGCGCAGCCAGTGGTATTTATTCTGCATTTCCAAGGCTTATCTTCAGAAAGACAGATGCTTGACCAATGAACTTCACAACTGGCAGCATTTCAGCTTTTTTTAAACGTCTGAACATATTTTTCCTCCAGCTGAAAAGGTTTTCTGTTTGGCCAAAGCACGCAGAGCAAACGAGCTAAAGTCTGGATGTCAGGACAGCTTCATTTCCCAGCTCCAGTATGAGTAGTGTACTTGGCAGCTGACCCGTTTCAAATAGTATGGGTGCACCTAGCGGGCGCGGCTAAGCTGCTAATGTTTGATGGCGGCCCCGCGGGGAGATCAGCGCTCCACTCGGCCAACACTAGCCTCAATTTGTACAGCTTGAATGGAAATTAAAGTCAGCTTTTAGAAGGGATATCAGATCTCGGCTGTGTTGGGAGATCATTCCAAGCGTTTCTTTTTTTTATTCTGTTGCTAGAGTGGAGGTCCCATCGGCTAGTCAAATATGAGCGGGTGCATCGAGGACCTTGGGCGGTTCACATATTGATGTCAGTGTGTTTGCCATATTTTTATTTGGAGGCTCCTTAAATGGGAAAAAAACGGCCACTATGGCCACTAGACATTAATGTAGTTGATTTACTGTAGGTATAATACTTGTGCTTAGACTATGGTGTGTCTATGGTATAAATGTCCATTTTTTGTCTCCAGTTATAGTTTAAAGGTGCAGTAAGCGGTGCTGCGCAAAGATCGTTGATATTTGAACTCAACTGCCCCAACAGAAGCTCCGCCCCCCAAACTCACAGACTGGTAACTATTGGCCGGCCAGCCGGCACATTTACATGCTGCCTCCCCCTCTACCATCAACTTTCGCCGCCTGTTGCTGATTGGCTGGAACAGTGTTCTGTGGCTCGTGCACTCCTTTGTGTTTGTTTTCCATTTACACAGCCAGGGCTGTGTATTAACACCAGCTTTTTTTTTCACCACACACAGGCAATACAGAGCTAGGTGACTGAGAGGAGATATTCACTGAATTTGACAAAAAAGTGTATTGGATTAACATCACACACTATACTTTTAACTCCCGTTCTGATGTTGTAGGTTAATTAACACTTGATGCGTGAAGTGATACAGTTCACTCGAGACACGTCTGCTCTTTATTCTTAATCCATTTCTCCCACTCCCCTTCTCGACATCTCTAAACTGGGTGCCACCGCTATAAGACACGAGGATGTGATTAGCGATGAAGAGGTAGATATGTGCTGAAGGCCAGGGGTGAGTCCGAGCCAAACAAAAAGAGGTGAGAGCTGCATGTTGGAGAGATGTAACTAGAGAAGCCATGATGAGGACAGGTATTTGTTCTTTTTTTGGAATCTGAAACAACACATTCAACACTGTTAGCAACAGTGTTTTTTTACTGCACAACATTTATTGTTTTGTTTCGTAGTTTTTAATTCTTTCAACACTGCTGCAATTTGTACATTTAACGGATCACAACAACACAAGAACCTGCAATAAATCAATGTTGGCGATGGTTAATGTGGAAATACAGTACATTATGTAGATGCATAGCATTATGCTTTAAAATACAGTCTACCACCCAGGCCGAGGAGCAGGGGAGTCGGCAGCCAAGTCCTGATCTGTGTGTGCCGTGTTAGGGAGCCCTGCTGCTCGGCTGCCTGCCCCGCAGCCCAACATCTGCTGAGCGCAGGAAGCATTTGAAGGATAATTAAAAGACTGGCTTCCAACTCATTTCCCGCCTCCCATGGCTAAGCAGCAACATGCTGCTCAACAACAAGAACTGCAATTATTTTGGGAATTAGGAAGAGAAGGAACACAAATATCAAATGTGTGCAACATGCGGATGGCTTCTCCTTCCGGTCATTACATGTGTTTTTGCAATACACATGATTTTATTTATTTTTTCTCTCGCTGGTGGATCTGATTAGTCACCACCAGCCCATAGAGGTCAATGTGAAGGCTGTGTTATTTTTATATGACGGCGGGAACACTGCTCTCTTGTTTAGCTCACTGGGAACACACGGTTGACTCCGGCTTGATTTGTGAACCCGGGCTTAGTGGTCTGTGAAGCCAGCTGAAGCTCAAGAAAGGCAGTAAAAGATGTGCATTCTTTACCCCTCGCTCAGTCTTTTCAAGGAGATACTCAATAAAGCTCTCCGTCACTTTAAAGAGTTTGTTAGCACACGCTTTGAGACAGAGGAGAAGTGAAATATCACATCACCTGTAATGATCTTTGAGTTGCCTGGATGACCATAACGAGTGGGTGTCAGTATGAAGTGCTGGCCCTCACTGAGATGTTTAATACAGTCTTGTTCACCAAAGGCTCAAGGCTACGCTTTGTCTTCCGAGCAAACGGTAATTCGCGAGAGGAGGCCTAAGACTCTGATTTCATTTTTTGAGGGCGGTTAGAAAGAGGGATACATGTCAATTCCTGCAACACTTGAAAGCTGAAACCGTTTATTGGATGTTTGCCACTGTCTGCACTCATTCCTTCAGGAACATTCACAGTCTTTGTCGGTTAGAAGACACTTCTAATTCATTTCAGTCACTAGAGACTTGTGAACTGTTCTCTCTTAAAACTTTGGATCGTCCAGTTGTGCTATAATCCAACAGTCGAGCTCTGTGAGAGAAGTCTAGCCCAGCCTGCAGCCCTACAGCCTGCCTCCTTTTGTGGGACACCAGTCATGTGAATAGGGCCCAGAATGGAGAGCCAGCTGTCCTTTTCCTGCCAAGTCATGTGCAAGTCACAAAGCAGCAGTGCCACTTGAAAGAGAAAGCAATAATCAATTTTGCAGAGTTATCCTCCTGAAAGGCATGTTTTGTTCTCCGGGCCTGACGATTTAGGGCCGGGAGGCCAGCAGTGGCGTTTGTCGTTTTAATGGAATACACTGCGCTCCATTGTCCAGAGCCTCACATAAAAGTCAATTTTTTTTGTATTTCTGTATAATCACAGTTGGAGAACTCTACTTTTGCAGTCACATTATGTCTTCAGGATTTTTGGCATGTCAATGAAGCGGTTTGTTTACCACCCACTCGTCCAGGTTAAGACACTGAAGAAGAAACTCGCTTGGAACTAAATTCACTTTGACACTCTCACCGAGCATAGATTTCAGTGGGACAGGAGACAGAAACCAAAGCTCTTTTGTTAAGCTGATATCTGTAAGTATTTATGGCTGCCACAATTGGCTTTTGTTGGCAAACATGGGGAGGGGGGATGATTTGCACACTGGCTTTAAAGTCTTTTGTCAGAGCCAGGAGAGCATCGCTCTAGCACTGCTGCTGCTGGCGGCAGTAACTAAGACGTGGTGCAACACAGCTTTTCTATTTCCCTGCAACATTATTCATAGGGTGAGGATAGTGTCTGGGAGCTTAGAGAGACTGCTGTGGGCTGTATAAGGCTGGCACATACCAAACAGAGGCATTTGCTTACCTAACCTCATCTATATCTGTCTAGTAGTCCATCTGTTGGTAAAGACAGGTTCCCACTTAGGCTCTGCTGATGTCTTCTCCAGAGTACAATCACTTGCCTACAGTGTGAGGCTTTTTATGTCAATAGCTGACCGACGGGCTAACCGTAACATAGCTAGCATGCTAGCGCTAGCATGCTAGCTCGTTCTCAATGGCAAAACACTGCTACAACACACACTAGTTCACCATAATCTACACAAGAACTACTTACATGTCCCTCGTCTGCGGGTGTTCCACACAAAGTTGGAAGTGCGCCCTCGTTTAGAAGAAGTCTCCCTGCTAATCCTGCCTTGTAACTGACTGAAGTTGGAGAAACAAACAGCTATCTGGTGTGAGCCTTAACTAGCTACTGAGCATGTGCGACTCACTACATAGATGGTACAACAAAAATATGGTGTTTTTTGAAAATTAAACCATGTAAACCTATTCTGGTACAACCTCAAAATACAATTATGAACCTGAAAATGAGCATACTATGGGCGCTTTAAAGCAGCATCAATGTTAACGGTGGCTTTAATAAACTATACTATCCGAATCATTGTTTACATGTTTATCAAATCCTCAAATCCTACATACTGTAGATGATTGGTTTGGGATGATTGATGAAGAAAAACATCTAATTGCTCTTTATCTGAGTAGTTCTTATATGTAAATGAAACTAAAGGCCTGCATTTGCTGTCTACTGCTACTATTCACAGCGCTGCTCTGAAGCTAGCTGCTTAAGCTAATGTTAGCTTCAGACTGACAGGACACACTGCTTTACTGCTCTGAATCCTTTTAAGGTGATTAGCTGAAAACAATGATATGATGTGCTGAAATGTTTGACTGAGAGGTCGCAACAAATCTGTCCTTTAGCTGTAAGTCTTTTATATTACACAACTACCAAGCTACCAGTCTGAAATTGACCTGAGGCTATCACCTAGTTTGTTCATGCAGAAAAAGACGTACCACTTTGTTGGTTAGTAGACATTCGAATTATAGAGTGGCTGATCTTCGACAAAAACATCTCTGGCATTTAACAGCGATAGCTGAGTATATTTAACAAGGCCAGTGAAATCAGCAGTTGTCAGCTAGAACTTTTACTGATTGTTAATGATGTAATAAGTTATAATTCAGATATTTGAATGTTGCATTCTTACTCAGTACAAACATACTGTTTGAGAAACGCGTTTTTCAATAATAAAAAAATCCAAAATTGCATTTGTTCACCTGCACACTCTGCACTGCTAATTATTTTCATTCTTGAATAATAGTATACTCCTTTTTAACCTTTTTTTTTTTTAAACTAACTTATAAATATTCAATTTACAATCGCAGTTCCAAAGCTGGAACCAGCATTTGTGTAATACATTTTTGTGTGTGGACAAACCCAAAGGTTTTTTAATGACCTTACCACGTCTGTGTTACGTGTTAGCTTCCCCTTTTCTGTGTCCACACTAGGCCGTGAAGTGTTCATTGACCCATGACCAATTGCTTCTATTTAATTACTGTGATCACACATGCTGTGTGCCTTTGGCCTGATGACACGGTGCTCCCCAGGGAGCATGAACGGGATCGCGTAGGTCAGTGTCTCATTGAAGGTTGTCTCCCGTCCTCCATTCCTCCAGACATATGCCCTGCCCCCAGGCCAGCTGAGTCCTGTCCGCGCATGCACGCACGCACGCACGCACACACACACACACACACACACACACACACACACACACACACACACACACACACACAAATATACATATACATACACACACACACACACTACCATCTCAATGGAATGAGAGTACACTCAGCAGCCCACATTGGCTCTATTCCAGGTTGTGGCAAATACAATAAAGCTCTGCTCCGCTCAATATGATGGGCTCTTCGGTATGTAATAATTGAGAGAGGGGTTGTAGTGGAAAATGTTGCAATTGCAAAGCATGTTTTTTTGCTGTAGTAAGCCGCTTTCTGAAAAAAAAACGACAGCCGGATCAGTTGGCTAAGAACAAATGCTGCCTCACAGACCTCCACTTGTTTTCAGCTACTCTGTGAGAGTGAGGTGTTTTCAACAGCAATTTACCTCTATCTCTTCCTCTATGCTCTCCGCTATTGGCAGGCTTTCTCGTTTTGTTGAGCAGACATTTCAGGAGAATGGCAGTCTCATCTGACATGTAGGCGGACATGTTTCCATTGAATCACACAGTGCAGTTCAGTTCCACTGAGTTTTTTATTTCCAGTTAGTTAAATGCATTTAGTCTCTCACAGCAGAGGCTACCGACCCTCCCGAAGCTGCTGAACCACTGCGCTGCCTGTGGATTGTCAAAAGCGAGTCTCTAAATCTGCAAATATATGGCCCATTTCCTTTTGACTCTTCTTGCCGACTGCTGATTTAGTGAAATGCATATTTAATGTCGTGTGTTGAATGGGTTAGCCATCCCTCATCAGGTTCAGAGGCTCAGCTGGTCCTGCTCAGTGATTCTTCTAATCCCCTACCTGCTGAGTTGACCTTTTTATAAACCAAAGGCAGCTTTACTCCGGCTGCTTCTAAATAATATTTCTTACCCTGCTCTTTTCATTTCTACAAACCTCCTTGTTGTGAATGCGTGTGCTTAAAACATAGTGCAGCAAGTGTATCTTGGAATGTTGGTATTGTAACCTAGTAGATGGATCGGAAGTGTAATCGAATCGGAATAGAACCGATTGAGGAAATCATTGGTGATACCCAGCCCTAGTAACAAGAAAAAAACAATCGTTTCTGGCACAGTCTCAACAAAGTGTGTACCCACACCATATTTCATCCTCATCCCAGGATGCATTTTGGTAATGTTGCCTCTGAATGACCTGTACAAACCAGTGACGACATTAGACTGATAGAAATGAACAGCTCATAACTCCCCCTCCATTCCTTTTTATATATCGATTGTAGCTTATCAGCTGAACAAAGCTACTGTTACCTCAAGTGTCTTCTCTCCCTACTTCATCTCTATGTGTGCATTTTGATTGATTTCCAGTTGTAGTACTGTTATCAGATTCACTGTGCTTTTAGGCATTCAGTCTTAGGTAATCTGTCAAATTCTGTTGTCTTTGAGTCTTTGTAAGTCTTTTTTTTTCTCATCCAACTGGGGCTTTTATGTGCGCTCTTGTAACATGTTGCAAATCTCCGTGTTTGACACACTCACTGAGAGACCAGATTGTTTCAATTGTCAGTTTGACAATTGAAACAAGCATGAAAAACTGATTAATGTTAGTGATTTGCCCGTTTTCAGTTTCTAGGAAGCCTCAGGAAGTGTATCACTGGTGTATTTACCTCCTATGAAACTGTTGAAAACGAATAAAAAACCTCAGAAGTAACCGATGAGCAGCACGCTCACTGGGCTGATGGGAGCAGTAAGTACCGGCTATTACAGTCTTTCTCCAGAGCTAGCATAGGTAAGCATTAAGGGGAACTGTGGGACTCTGCCTTCCTACTCAATGACTCCGCATTGAGTAAACTGGCACCAAGGAAATACTGGTATTCGGTCAAATAGAGCAGCAGAAAGCGTTGCACAGGATCATTTCCATCCCCCCCCCCCTTATCTATCTGCGTATGTGTCCGTCTTACTCTAAATATGTGTTTTGCTAAGAACTGTTGTATCAGTTTAGCGAGACAGGATTTGTCATATGTCATTCATCTGTGGAGCAGGGCCCAGCGAGCGCTCTCCAGCTTTAGGAGTGTTGTCATTTTGCGGTGACTAATACTACCATGCTGACGTACAGAAGATGTTGCAGTGTTTTACGTTCCCTTGACTGAAATAGACAACTCGGAGGCTTGAGTTAAACTCAGAGGGATCAGCCTGCAGCAATGAAATATGAAAGGCTTGTACTTACTCAGACATTTAGCAGACGCCTTTATCCAAAAGGGAGCCAAATTACAGTCCAATATGCAGCTGCCGTTATGTGATAATGCAATCCTCAGATTCAAATTAAGCACATGGACATTAAACCATGGTCTTACACGTGCAATTCTAACCTGCCATCATTTAAACAGATGAGTTCTGAAACAAGATTATTCAGTGCAGTTATTTTTTAAAGCAAAAACCCTCTCGTCACAGCTTCTCTATTGGGAGGATTTGCTTCTTTTCTTTCTATGTTTGGGTTTGGCACTGTTATTTGGACTAAAATAAGACCGGTCATATGTGGCTCTGGGACATTTTGATGAGCACTATTAAACTAATGTTTGACATTTCTTTGATTGATTGATTAATCAAAAGAGGTAGTCAGCAGATACATTGATAATGAATAGCTTGTGGCTCTAATATATATCACTTTTGAGTCATGCCTCTTTTTTTTGGGATGTGAACACAACACTTGTTGTGTTGACTAAGAGCACAGTCTTAACAGTCACAAGAAAGGATTAGATACTGAAATATCTTGCTTTTGTAATGAATCAACAGGTGTAGGTGTGGTGGTGGTTTTTTTTCTGTTTGGAAACATATCTTATCTGAGTCACTCTAAAAACAGAATTGCAATTTGATATGAAGCAGGGCGAGAGAAGAGTGCTTAGAAACTCTGGAGAGGCTTAAGTGCCGTCTACACTGGACATGTTGCATGAGCCACTCGTGCAACTTCTTTGTCTAATGCGATGGACACAACACAAGTATTTTGTCTCACGCTGCCTTCACAAACACCTTCCCAATTAAAAGTGTAGAGGAAAAACAGCATTAAATTAAAAGCCTGACAGCATGCGGAGAAGGAAAACTCTATTGCTTTCAGCTTCAGCCAATCAGAAAGTGTCATCGGGTA
>CM042425.1:24392146-24699666 GCA_023631565.1 Gymnocephalus cernua
TTTTCTGGAGTTCTGCAGAAACAATGAGATGGACTGGGCTGTGGCCGGTTACACTGCAGCATGTAGGCCTACTCCAGCTCAGCGCCCTACAGCTGTGACTCACAGAAATCACTATGACCTCTTGACCCACCTATGCTGGATTGTTGTATTTGCCAGATTGCTGGCTTTGCCTTTTGGAGAGCTGTCAAGGGCAGTAGGACTTTGCAGCACCACTGGTTCAGAGGGACAAGCTTAGTTGATATAGACATCATATCCTGGAAAGAAATGGGTACACAGTAGGGGTCGACCGATACTGTTTTTTTTCCGGACCACTACCGATACCGATTATTAGTAGTTAATGAAACCAGTAACCAATATGTGGAACCAATACAGTAAGCATTTACAGTAAGAATGAAAATCTTTGAGTCAAACTTAACATTTTGGAATGTTACAAACTCCAACACAAAAGTTTGTTTAAATACTTTAAAGTGCTCATATTATGCTAATTTCCAGGTTCATAATTATATTTAGAGGTTATATCAGAATAGGTTTACATGGTTTAATTTTCAAAAAACACCATATTGTTGTACTGCACATTGCTGCAGCTCCTCTTTTCACCCTGTGTGTTGAGCTCTCTGTTTTAGCTACAGAGTGAGGCATCTCACTTCTGTTCCATCTTTGTTGGGAGTCGCACATGCTCAGTACCTAGGTAAGGACTACTAGCCAGTCAGAAGCAGAGTATGAGGGCGTGCCACGCTAGCAGCTAGGCGAGCATTATAACGTGTGTTTACAAAGTGACGCACATTCATCTCTGAAGTAAAGGCTGGACTACAACAGAGCTGTTTGGAGCAGTTGGTGAACAGTGTTTTCTGTTGGAGATGGTAAGTCCCTTTGGGGTGGACTTTGGGCTTTTTCACTTTGTAAACCTATAACGTGCACAAAAATATATATAACAAAATAAAGGAAAGGGGAAAAGCCAAAAAGCACAATATGAGCACTTTAAGCAATTATGTAATAAAACTTTAAACATAATGCGCAGTAAAAATAAAAAGAACAAATAAAAACAGAAATAGCTTCCTGAAGTTTGAACGTGCTATCGGTTTATTTGCAGGTGTTGCAGACTGCTTACAGAGCTCTAGCAGAGCCAAAGTAGGGCACTTTATAGTTCTTTAACTTTATTGGTAATCAGTAAAATAAAACACAGATATAGACAATCTGCAAATTGCCAAATATCGGCCACGATAATCGGCCAGGCCGATAATTGGTCGATCCCTGGTATACAGATACTACTATGTCAGGAATGAAAAATCTGAGTGTTATCATATGATGTGAGTTTTATATAGACCTCAAGGTAATGGCATCTCGCTTTGGTTTAAGGGGCTTGATATGTTCCCAAGTGAAAGGAGATGTTGTAGTGTGACATAGAGGAAACATTTGCACACATCTAAACAAGTACTGCAAGATGGGGGGGGGGGGGGGGGGGGCAAAGAAACGGCTCCTCGCAGTTCTACAGGATTACAGCATATCGCAACGTTGGAAATAACAAACCCAGAATAAAGTTAAATGCAGTTTGAGGCTGAACTATGTTCCTGCTTTTAATACTTGTCTAGCTCCAGGACAGTGAATCATCCTCTCCTACTCCCTAGGATGCAGCCATGGTGGTGTTATATGGAAACAAAAAGGTTGTTCTGGGATAGATTACCCAGATCCACAAGCCTGTACACAGTTGCCATTCATATTATTGGGAAATTGTAATGTGGAGAATTGTTCAAGTCAGAATTAACTTGCAACTGAGCTGATGTGTTACTGTTAACTCATGTCTGTATTAACATAATCAGTGCCTGGATTATGTTCAGAGGCAAGGTTTTCTTCAAATCAAGTGCTACAGTACATTTATCTACCACATGGGCGCACAAAGCCCAAGACTTTGATTCGAGACAGTCAGCATCTTATAGTAGATAGTGTGTATTTCTTCATAACAATGATTAGCAGTAACAGACCGTAGGATTTCACATAAAGCAATGAGAAAAACAAACTGCTTAATATAGGGGAGGTTTATTTTTGAAATACAGCGAGATTCAGAGAATAAGCTAACAAAGTGAAAAACATGATTTCATTATGACAGATATCTTGCTGTTAAGCCGCAGACAAGCTGTTATTTCTCTTTGTGTTAACACCACCCAAACATTCAACCCTGTGTTTTACAGTATCTCAGCTGCGAGTGGTTTTGACAGTGAGACTAATGAGCTAAGGCTTTGCCCTCTCTGGCATGTAAGAAATGCATGTACAATATGTTTTGATAAGATCTTATCTGGTTCAGTTTCTTATCACTCTCATTGCAGCTGATAATCATCAGATGTGTTAGCTTTCTGTCATTGTGCAGCTGTGTCAACAATATATGGTAACGAAGAGGATTTTAGAGGCCCTAAAGGTATTTTATTCTTCAAGGAGTCAAGAGAGACACTCTGTTTCAGAAGGAAATAATGATTTATCTCAGTAACTAAATACACAACGGAAAAGGTCAATTGTGGGTTTCTTCCACCTGCTATCTTATCCAGTCTTTATGTTTGGATGCAGGTTACTGGGAGAACTGTGTTTCTTGTTCACATGGCACGTAAGATATCAGGTTACTAAACCAACAAATAACTGAAGCGCTTGAGTCTTTCTGTAATGTGCTGAGAGAACAGCCACCTTCAGGTCTGCTTAGCATGCTCTTTGAGATGGTTTCCTGTGCTCTATATTTAACGCCACCGCATTAAATTTTAACCATGAGCCTTGATTGCTTACATTGTGAAAGGCTCTCATCTCCTTTAGCAAAGATGCGTTGCCCAGGATATCATGTCCCTTGGTGTGAATAAGATATTATATTGCATTTGGATTGTTGAAACTGAGACAAAACCGGAGAAGAGGATGTGGCCAGCTGCAGAATTGTTGGTGCTTTAGAGTTCAATTCATGAGATGAAAAGAGAAAACATCCAATGGTAAGTTGACGGCTTAATAGACGTGTCTTTCGGTGTTTGAACACGAGTATGTGCTTTGGACGCGTCATCGCCTCTGTTTCCCATCTTTCATCTCGCCACACTCATTGGATTATTTCACTGAATGAAATCTTGAACAAAAGAGAGAATGGTCTATATGAAGAGTTTAGCAGCTTTGAATTTAGAGTATTTAAGTGTAGCTGTAATCACTTCTAATTGCTGTTTGATGGATAGGCTAACTACAGGAGCAGCAGTAGCACCAGAGAGGTTGAAGCTGCACACTGCAACCAGTACACATACCAGCTACATGTGGCTTCTCTGCCCTTTTGTTTCCTTCTTTGAAATACAATTCAGAGTTATTTTGAATGGATAAGACATGCTGCATTTTGAGGGTTGCTGCAAAGCCTTTATGTCATTTCCCCCAGTAGTCTTACTGTTATGACTTGCCTACACTGTGGTCACTGAATCTAATCCTGCCATACCAAACATTTTCAAAGTCATTCCAATTGGAGATTTAGATATTTGCTCAAAAGTAGGGTTTGGGTTCAAATACCCTAATCGAATCTGAATCCTTTCAAATCCTTTACCTAAGCTTTCAAAATCAACACGTGACTATAAGTTATATGTGACCAAACATCAAAGATCCACTTTAGATCCGTAATCATTGCATGTTGGTTTAGAACAGTGGTTTCCAACCTGGGGGAGAGGTAAAGATCACAGGGGGTGCGCAAGTCTTTATCTGGATTGAGGTTAAAAAAAATATTTGCATATGTTAAACAAATTATGATAATACACTAGAATATATAATGTATACAAAAGTCTTTATAAAAACAATATATTTTTGTTTTTGCTTAAAATTGTAGGCAGGCTACTTAGTAGGCCAACCCTCTGGGACCTGTTAACCTGTGACCCTTGCTGTCATCAGGTCAGCTGCTAGCTGCTATCATCCTCGTTTTTCCTGCCGCCACGGCATCACTATTTTATGAATGAAACATGTCGGAGAAACGTAAAAGTGCTGATGACTCAAAAAAAAAAAAAGAAAGTAAGGCTCTATCTTGAGAGTTACCTCAACTTCAGTTTCGGGGTTTTCGGTTTTCTTAGACATGAGTGTGTGTGGGGGGGGAGGGGGGCACCAAGGAAAAAAGGTTGGGAACCACTGGTTTAGAAGATAGAGACACTACATTTGTAGTTATCTAATTCATGTTCACAAGTTGTAGATACCAGCGGAAACCGAGATGAACAGCATGTTCTATTAAATGTTGATAAAATATGTAGGTGGCACTTTTGAATATCAGACGTAGCCTTTATTTTGCCTTGTGTTTCACAAGCTACTTCCTTCAGATACCGGAGGTCCTGATTCAGAACATTTAAGTTGTTAAGCTTCATAAAAGTTGAATTCTGAGAGTTGGATCATTTATCCAAAGAAGACTTGGCACTCTGTTGGTAGTATTGAACTGCTAACCACATCGTGGTAAAACAATGACGCATTCACAGTCATGGTGGTGCTACAGAGTGGTGTATCACTCCGCCCAAGTAGTAGAAGTAGCAGTGCTTCGCCTTTCTGAGAATATAGTTCCCAGTTTACATACAGTTAGAAGATGTCTGTGTCTCATGCGACCTTGTTATTTGCACATGCTGTGGCTATACCAATCACAACATGTAAATAGGGAAATGTTGGTGTTATTTTGTCACTTATTGGGAGCATTAGGCTAGTTGGAGCCGGTTACCTCCAGTATCTGTGCTAAGCTAGGCTAGCGGTAGGTGCGTCAGACAGAGTTACAACACGCACGGAGATGAGAAGGGTATGTATGGACTTATCTAACTCTAGGGGATATGGTGAATAAGCTAAAGTCCCAATAAGTCGGCGTGTTCCTTTTAAAAGTTACATTTTGGTGTGTGTAAACAAAACAAGATGAATAAGAGAGAGTGAGAAGAACTCCACGGTTTGATAAATGATGTGCTTGCAACAGTGACTCTAGTAACCCAAGATGGAACCGGATATCTGAACCCAACTCTACCCTATAGAGTGTTGAGGCTTTTTTTTTTTTTTTAAATGTCACAGCTTTAATTTTGTTTGTCTTTATCACTGCAAATGTTAACACTAAACACAGTTGATGAATTTCCTCTGCCGTGGTTGGCTGAACTGAAGTGGATTTGGGCTGCTACCAAGAGTGCTGCAGATTGAGAGCAACCCAGCAATAGCCATTTCTGTCCGCCTCGGTCTCTGTCTGTTTGTCCCTCTTTCTCTCTCAGCAGCTGACAGAAAGCCACAGGAAGCCGCTGTCAGCTGCCTCGGGAGCAGCGTGAGCGATGCAGGAAGTGACTGCCAATCCCTCCTCATTTCCTCCGCTCTGGTCCCTGGCTGCTGGTTTTGGACGGAGCTCTCCCGGAGCTGCACGCCATCAATATGCACTAATGATAGGAATTAGCAATGAACCACTGGACGCTGACATTAGGCAGATCAACAAGATGCTTGTTCCTCTATTTAATAGTATATGGCAAGCTGCTAGGGCATAGGAGTCGCACATTGCACAGATTAGGACCAGATTGAATTAGCTGTGGCTCGACAAGTATGAGTGAAGCCTTTAGTGGTTTGTATGGTACGAGAGTACATGTGGTAGAGTTTAGAGATTTGAATGGCAGAGGAAACGGAGCAGAGAAACCCCAAGCCTTTGTCCTGTTTGTAACAAAGGCAGGAAACATCAGAAGATGTCTGGTGTTTTACAGCAGCAGAGAGTAGCCTATTTCCAAAATTTTCCAAAATGTATAAACACTATAAACATTGAGTATTTGTGTCTGCTGGGGCTGGGTATTATACGGTACGGGTGTAAATACAAATACAAATTTCAGCACAGATACCAAAAACAATATACAATTTTCAATAACTTATATGATTTTTTTTTTTTTTTTTTACCTTTGTCTTTGTTCATTTAATAAAACAAAACTTCCATGTACAGCGGGTTTAATGTCCGAAAACAAGCGGCCACAAAATAAGTTAAAGTTGTATAAAATCAACAAGTTATGACTTATGCAGTGTTCACAACAGAGGCTAATTAGAATTTCAACACGGCATGATCACGTACAAAGTCAATGCAAAGATGGGGATGGGCGCGAGTTTGCGCCAGGCGACGCCAATGACCAGACATGAATGCGCGAAATTTGTGAAAAAGATTTCATGTGATGCTATGTCACAAAGGGTATCAGCACTGAGGTTCTCCTGACCTCACTGACATTGAATCAGAAATGGAAGAAAAAATGATTGGAGCCGTCTGTGGGCGGTAAAATTCACCGAGCTGTGCAACTGAGAAGGGTCTGGTGTCAACCAGGCTACATTAAGCTTGAACTAACTGATTTTTCTGCCCACTTGGGGGCAGCGCAAACAAGCTATAAACAGCACTGACATATACAGTATATCAACTTTTAAGGTGATATAACAAAGTTGTTAGCTTACAGTTGGTTGCCCATCCAACAGATACAGGGCAACATTGGCATTCATTTGGAGTCATGTTTTTGCTAGTCTATATCCTTTGCGTTCCACTTCCGAGATTGCTCTGGTGCTGCAGGAAATTCCGCCGCTTGCAGGTATTTTCCATTTCCTTTCACTTTCTTTGTGTTGGAATTTTAAATTTGGTGGATTCATGAGACACTATGGTTAACTGCTCCTCAGATCTCTGCAGGCTCAATCCAGACAGCTAGCTAGACTATCTGGCCAATCTGAGTTTTCTCTCGCACGACTATTTTGCAGTGGCTCTGTGCGGAGTTTAGCACTGCCCATGACGATTCTGATTGGTTTAAAGAAGGAAAGGCAAGGCAAAGCAATTTTATTTATATAGCACATTTCAGCAACAGGGCAATTCAAAGTGCTTTACATAAAACATGACAAGCAATTAAAAACATAATAAAAAGAAAACTCAAAACAAAAATAAAATCAGATAAAATACGAGAATAAAATTCATAGTGCAGTATTAGAAATTAAAGAAAGGCAACATCAAAAAGAAAGGTCTTCAGCCTTGTTTTAAAAGAACTGAGAGTTGCGGCAGACCTGCAGCTTTCTGGAAGGTTGTTCCAGGTGTGCGGAGCATAAAAACTGAACGCTGATTCCCCTTGCTTAGTTTTGACTCTGGGGACACAGAGCAGTCCTGTCCCAGATGACCTTAGAGGTCTGGGAGGTTTGTAGTGCATTAACGGATCAGAAATATATTTTAGCCCTAAACCATTCAGTGATTTAGAAACCAGCAAAAGTATTTTGAAATAAATTCTTTGGGGCACCGGAAGTCAGTGTAAAGACTTCAGAACTGGAGTGATGTGATCCACTTTCTTGGTCTTAGTGAGAACTCGAGCAGCAGCGTTCTGAATCAGCTGCAGCTGTCTGATTAATTTTTTAGGGAGACCTGTAAGGACACCATTACAATAGTCGAGTCTACTGAAGATAAAAGCACGGACAAGTTTTTCCAAATCCTCCTGAGACATAAGTCCTTTAACCCTTGATATATTCTTAAAACGTGTTGTTTAGTGATAAGAAAAAGTTGTCAAAAGAGATGTGTTTACAATCTGTAGAAGATCTGAAGCCAAACAATTTAAAAAAAAAAAAAATGTAAACTGCCTGTTGGTAGAATATCAAGACAACAGGAGGAGGTTTTCAGATGTTGTATAATTTCCTCCAGGTGTTTCTGGTTGATCGTATGAAATTGTGGCATTTTGGAATTTATTTTAGCTGGACATTGTGACAAGATATTTCCTGTACTTGATATGGAGGCATTGACTGTCTAATTTTCTGAATTTTGTCTCTGAAGAAGATGGCAAAGTCATTGCAGGCCTCGGCGGATAAAAGTTCAGATGCTGCTGGTACTGGAGGGTTTGTTAATCTATCGACAGTAGCAAACACAGCACGTGAATTATTATTGTTTCTGGCGATGATATCCCAGAAGAAGGACCCCCTTGCATTCCTCAGTACCAAATTGTAAATGCGAAGTCTCTCTTTATAGGTTTCATAATGGACCTGGAGATTAGTTTTTTCACCACCTTTGTGCACCTTTTCAACACTCTCTTTTTTCAGTTCTTACCAGTGTGGCATTTCTCCATGGAGCTTTTTTCTTACCAGAGACAGCTTGAACTCTAGTGGGAGCAATGGTATCAATAACATTTGTAATTTTACAATTGAAATTATCTACAAGCTCAGTGACTGAGACCCCAGAGAGGGCAGTTGTTCAAAAGCTGAATGAATGATTCAGAAGGTTAGTTATCATATAATGGTGGCGTAAATGAAGTGAGTAAGACACAAATATAAAAAAAATGACAGATTAACCTTTGTGTGGAAAATATAAATGATTTAATGCTATTTAGCATATTTAGCTCAAGTCCATAGTCGATACTGAAAAGTGCTTTGTGCTCGCGGTGATCAAGTCGGCTGTCTGTCACTCGGTAGCATTGACCCAATGCTGACCTGTGGCTGCAGAGGAGGTTGTAGCCGGAGGCAAAAGACAACCACTGTGAACAAATTCTCTGGTATTTCTTTTTATTTAGTTTGCTGGGGAATTTCAGTAGGAGGGAAAGGCAGATGCCCTTCAGGCAAGCAGTAGAGCAGCCTGAATATGAGAGGGTGAAAACGTATAAGCATTGGTGAGACCTAGCCAGGTTTCAACCTTGCAGTCTAATATCATTGTTGTGTATATTCCAGTTTTTTTTTCCCCTTGACAGCCTTTTTCTTTTGTTTCTTGCTTTGCTCTATCCAAATAGCCCAGATGTTGACCCTCCAGGAGTGGCTTTAGCAGCTGGGATTGATTTCTCCAGACCGCAGCCTCGTGTTATTCTCTCCCCCCCCCCCCCCCATCCAGTACGTTCTCATACTGGGAAGTTACTATCTTGCTGGCATTGAACGACTCCCTCTCCCTCCTGTGTTAAATATTGCAGGCTTTTGCCAGTCGCGGCCAGACATTGTCAGGATATTGCTCTGCTTTTAGCACCAGAAGGACTTCCGCTTCCCGGCTCTTTGAACCAGGGGGTGCAGGAGACAAGAGACAAGAGTGTAATTGCCAGGGTGGAATGTTCTGTGTGCCAATTAATGGCAGCCTCCTGTGAAAGAGGAGTATTGTAGGGGTGGGGATGACTTTCGGCTGCCATTGTTGCTCCGTGATTGAGGCCTCTTTGAGAGAGGGGAGGCAGAGCTTGTTGAAACATCAAGAGCTCCAGGCCCTGGGGAAGACGTACACTCAATAGTGATACTCTTAAAAGATACCGCCGGCACATCATTTCCCCCTTTCCTCATTTTGACTTTCATTATTAAAAATTGGACAAGATATCATTACCCTCGCATGCTTCAATTCAAATCTTTTGACGTCCTTTTATTGTTAATCAGAGAACGTGTGATTTAAAGTGGCAGTATTCTTTGAACCTTTTTTGTGTCGGTCTCTACCCTCTGTATCCTGCACAGCCGTTGCATCAGCGTGTTGGGTTGAGTTTACATCTCAGGTCTTCAAAGGTGATGCAGCCCAATTTCCTGGCTCTCTCCTTTTCTACAGAAGGCATGTCAGCTCTCGGTGCTGCAGGAGTCCTCATGAAAGCCTCATGACCCACATCAAACAGACCACAGAGAACACGAAGGTTGCTTTATGAATTTGCTCCTTGCAGCATGCAAGCACAGATCGCATTGTTTTCCCATAATCACATCTACATAGACTGTGTAAAGCTTTCAGGCTTGCAAGAAAGTTATTTCATTTTTAAAATCCCCAAACAGCATGAAGATATATGGGGCAAACACGATATGTTTTCTTTGATATCTAAGAGATGATTGATCTGTGATTCTCTTTCCGTGTCAAGACTCTGTTGTGTTTTTATGCAGTAATTCAGACCGGCTTTGATAATTCAATGAAATACATCAAACACAGGATCCTGTCTGTCATCCCCTGTTAAGCCTAGCTTTTGTGAGTCAGTGGGTTATGAAGCCAGCAGCAGCTTACCGTGCATCACCAGCACTGAATGTAAAAAAATAATAATAATAATTTTCTCACCACGAGGGAAACTACACTGCTTTTTGTTGTAGCACCAGGCCTTTCAGTTTGAAACCAAACATTCCTGTTGATGAATGTGGCTGCTGAGAGCGTGGAGTTCTTTTTTTTTTTCTTTGAATAAAAAAAGGATTAAGCTTGCCATGCTTTTCAGTGTACCTCTAGCCTGCCACGGCCTTTCATTACCCAGCGAGCTGAGGGAAAGGGGAATTGAAAGGTCTGTTCAGGAAACTCAGCCGACAGAAGGCAAGACTACATGTCAAGTGAGCCGCAGCTGTTTTGTAGGGCGGTTGATCTGTTCTTCATGGCTTCATGAATCACTCTGCCTTCCAGCTATGATTTCAGAGCAGTATTGCAGAGTTTTATTTACAATTGAATGGTTATTGTAAAAAGGAAAAAGTAATTGTTAAAAGATTAGAGCATGTTGCTCCGAGTTGCACTAATCCAGTTTATAGTGTTGCTCTCTGTTGCAATCTTTTAACAGCTTATTGTGAAGTCAGCCTGGGCTGACGAGAATGAGGAAGTATTAAGTCATTCAGATTTAATATGTCTTTTAGTAATAGTGGATTGCCTTTCATTTTTTTATTTACACAAACATTTTTTTTTTCCCAAAAGAGACAATATATCATTTGCAGGGGAATGTGAAGGACAATTGCCTAAACACTAGGGCTGGGAAAAACATCGATTTGATTTAAAAATCGAGTTAGTAGGTCAAATCGATTCATATTTTCAAAAAATCGATTTTTTTAGATTTTTTTTTTTTTTTTTAGGTTTTATTAGCTCAATCCAAATACAGTATAATAATTTCGATGTTTAACAATCTTTGTTAGAAATGGTTTGCCTTTGCAATTTTGTTTATGTTGATGCACTTTAATTAAATACAATAAATATACAATACATACAATATGCAATACATACAATATACAATAAATTCGCAGTTATTTTGTTTTAAATTGAAGGTGGGGGAAAATCGAATCGTAAATCGAGTTTTTTATGAAAAAATCGCAGCCCAGCTCTACTAAACACCCTCTAGGGTCTACAGAAATGGCATTCTCCAGGCGGCATATGACAAGCAATAATCATGTCAATGGTATATACACAATTTGTATGTATCAATCAACAATTTTACACACACATCAAGGACACTAAATGTTTTAGTATGACTCTGGGTGGGGTGTGGGTGACTGGGTGACTTATTCACTGTCTTGCCAGAGAGTGAGATGAGTGAATGGATACCACTCATATCTGTCTCTTTATTGTGAAGCTGGAGCCAGGGGACTGTTAGCCTAGCTTAGCATGAAGCCTGGAAAAGGGGAAACAACTAGCCTGGCTCTGTCTGTACAAAACCAAAGTGTAAAAAATATACACCATGTTAATTAGTGAGCTTTACACGTGCTAGTAGGCAGATAGCTTTTCTACCTTTGGACAGAGCCAGGCTAGCTGTTTAATCATGTTTCCAGACTTTATGCTAAGCTAAGCTAACAGTCTCCTGGCTCCAGCTACATACCTCACAGACACAGCGTTCGTCGTTCGACTGATCGTGACTGCTTGTATATGTGAACGGTACTTTATAAAACTATCTTTTTAATAAACTGTCTGTACACTTACAAAGTTCTCAATGCTTCGGTTTACATGTAGGGATCCTCATGATGTTACCGTATAGGTGTGGTGCTATTTTGAGCCTTGTTAGTGGTATAGAAATAGCGATTTCTCTTTACTTTACCCGTGCCCCAACGACTAGCGTTATAAGCTAATTAGCGGTTTGCGCTAAAACTGGTCACATTCGATTAGCATGAAAACATATCCCAGAGAACGGTCGACTCGCTACACGTGTTATTAACCTCTAGGTTCGTTTTGCGCCGGATTTGTCCTTTTTCAAAGGTATTGATGTCTATTTTGCTAGGTGAGGGTGTCCTTGCGATAATTTTTTGTGCAATTTTCATACACACAGTCTTACTTAAATTTTATATGTAGCAGTATTGACAAAGACGTCAAAACAAGCTGGAGCTGCCCTGTGCAGTGACATTCAACAGTGTTTGATAGTAGTGTTGGTTTGGGAGAAGCAGAGCAGCAGCAGCCTGGCTACAGAGAGCTGTAGCGACAGGGCTGACAGGAATCTAGCTAACTTTTAAAGCTGCCATGTGTCTCCGCCCCCACTGCCGAGCTCAGGAACACCGGGCTGCCAGAGACAAGGGCATGTTCACCAGCCGAGCTACAGCAAATCTTCAAAGGGAGATTTTTATGAAGACATCCGCTACTGTTCGTATTTAGGATGTGGGCCGATTTGTTTGACTTGTCTGTAAGCGGGCCACGTAGATCCTCAGTGTGACGCCAACAGCACTTCAGTTTCTCTTAGCTTTATCAGTGTAGCTAGCTGCCTGCTTTTTTTTCTTTAGCTATTGGGAGACCTGTGTATGCATCAGTGTTGTATTCTGTTCTTAGAAATACATATGGGTTTGCAACAGAAGCACATACAGTAAATATATGAAAAACAAATATGTTTTGTGTATGTCTACAAGTTTTCAGCAAAGGGCAATATATCTGTACGTGAATGGATAAAGGAGAGTGTCAGTATTCACTCCTGTTGTTGTTGTTGTTGTTTTTCTTACTTTTATTTGGCGTAATTGCGTTCTCACTTTTGGAACTACAGGTCCCACATTGCTATCGGGAAGCAAACAGGAAGGATAATGTTGCCCTATTATTCTTATTTTCAGGTTCATAATTGTAGAGGTTATATCAGAATAGAGTTACATGACTTAATTTTCAAAAAACATCATACTTTTGTTGTTCTACACATGCTGCAGCTCCTCTTTTCACCATGTGTGTTGAGCTCTGTTTTAGCTACAGAGTGAGGCATCTCACTTCTGTTCCATCTTTGTTGGGAGTCGCACATGCGCAGTACCTAGGTAAGGACTACTAGCCAGTCAGAAGCAGAGTATGAGGGCGTGCAAAGTTACAAAGTGACGCACGTTCGTCACAGAAGTAAAGGCTGGACTACAACAGAGCTGTTTGGAGCAGTTTGTGAACAGTGTTTTCTGTTGGAGATGGTAAGACCCTTTGGGGTGGACTTTGGGCTTTTTCACTTTGTAAACCTATAACATGCACAACAAAGATATATAACACAATAAAGAAAAGGGGAAAAGCCGAAAAGCATAATATGAGCACTTTAACGAACAGAACTATCACAGGGTTACTTTTGACACAGGAAAATGTCCACAGGTGGGGATGATGATGATGATGATGAGGAGCATCTTTTATCTATGATTTGAGTGGATTTAAAGTGTGTGTGATTTTGTGATTTTTAAGCTTTTGAATTTAATGGGGTGCTCAGGGTTAATCCAGCCCCTGATGGCATCTCTGATGCTGTGTAGACTACAGCAGTAACAAAGTTATGTGAGAGAAGCCACATGATTTGCTTAATGACAGTCCCCATATAGAAATACAAAAAGCACCTATTAATCACATTAAACTGCTGTCTGTTTTTTTTTGCCAAGATAGCGAGACGCTACGCCAGCTTTGTGCTGGCAGCACTGTAATTAATTTATATTAAAGCCAGAAATGTGCTTTTTAAGTTGTGTCAAATTATTAAATCTCAATGTTTCTCGTATGATCCAAACCATGTCGCCGCGACGCTGATTAGAGCACACTCGGAAAGTGAGCTGTGTGCTTTGTTGATTCCTTTGGTTGTCATTAAAAGCTGTGTTATTGCATAGCTGCAGGAGGATTTTCAATTCTCTACTTATTTTTATGGACTTGAATGCCTGTGGCCTATTTGCAGCTAATGTACTCTCGGCTACCTGGAGGCCTATTGTGTTTCCTGAAGAAAATCTTTTTAGTTACACAGCCTTTTGCTCCGATTATACTGCTTCCGCTCTTTCTCTGTGACCTGCTGTAGTGGCAGTCCACTCCGCTTGATATCAACACAGAGAAAAGACCCACAATGCACTTCAACCTGGAAAGAGAAACCTCATAAGAAATGTCTGCTGTGCCAAGCTTTTCACACCCTGCCAATGTCTGAACCCCTCAGTTAACATATTGGCTCCACTTCCCCTATTATGTGGCTGATGTAAACTGCCAGCCATGTGCTGTTAACTGTTGAAACATGTAAGGGGCTGGCTGATGGAGGAGATGAGCATCCTAAACAGACTGCATTATTAGGTGCACAGCTGGAAGTTTGCAAGCCTCTCTTTTGTAGTGCCGCGATGGGGGCATAAACAACGGTGTAATCTCCCCAACTTCAATGATGTAATCAGCGGTAAAAAAAGAAACAGATGATAGGCTGCTATGAATGAGCCGAGTGCAGCGCAGATGCAGTGCGGCTTTTTCGACGATAGCGCCACTGTTGTTGTTGTCAAGCTCACTTTCAGTGCATTGTGTGCTTTCTTTGCTGCCATTGTGAAGGATGTGCTTATGTTTTACAGCCATGTGGGACCACTTAGGCTCAGATAAATGGTTATATGTGGATCTGAATAGGTTTTGTGTTAAGAGTAAGTTTATTGATCTCCACTTGGAAAATGGATAATGTGTTCAATGGTATGTACAATTTGTAAAGGCCAATGTGTTCTATATTCTTGATTATACGCTACAGTTTATCCATTTTCACTTTGTCCCTGCAGCATGTATTCAAATGTGTCAACGTGCACCATTAATACAGTTAATAAACAATCATTTATCTGTACTCTGTTGCACAGCATACGGTATATCCTCTAAGCCCTGACCCTCCGCTGTCAGCATGTTGTTTGGAGAAGCTTTTGTTGGCTGCGTGTCAGTATTTAGACTACCTGTGATTGGCTGTTTAGGGGCCCACTGAGCTGTGTGGACAAACAGCCGAGTCTCTGATTAATAAGGGATGAACGGCAGTCTGCAGGCCTATTACTGAGCTCATTAACCTGCCAGCTGCCCCTGAATACACACACGCACACACACACACACACACACACACACACACACACACACACACACACACACACACACACACACACACACACACACACACACACACACACACACACACACACACACACACACACACACACGCAGGCAGTTATACACCTTGCTATGACAGACTCTAGTAACTGTAAGTCATCAAACACTGAGGATCATTGTGATCCAGCACTCCAGCTACTCTTTACATATGAAATATATGACATGTGGCTGTCAGTCTGCCATGCTATAGATGTTTCCGTTAAATGCAATTTTTCACAGGCCCATCAAGTTCAAACATTTTCTTTTTGTCTTTTATTCCCTTTTATTGAATATGCCCATTTAAAATGGGCTTCCAGCTGTCTATAAAAAGCGTCTCGTTTCCTGTTGATAGGTCATGTTCTTTCATGTAATACTTGAACGTGAATGAAAGGTTTCTGTGGCATTTCCATATGAACACATTTGTTGTACTTTGCACGTTCAGGGCAGCTTCTACATTTGCAGTTCTAAGCAGCAGACATTAGTTTGGTCTTTCCTTAGAAAGATCTTCTGGAGAAGAGCTCGGTTTGCAGAGAGTAGTTGAGAAAAAAGTAGAGAAAACATGTCAAGAGTGGCCTGTTACACTAACAGGTGATCTCAGAGATAACCCATGGGATCAGGTGTCAATGGGTCATCCACGTGCTCCATGGATTTTTTTCTTCTTCTGTTTTTATTATTTCAGGACAATGCACATTGATGAACATGTACAGCAGTATACGTAAAAATGCCAGATTGTAGCCCGGGGGCTAATTTCCATCTGTAGTCCATTAGGCAGATTGAAGTTACAATAAAAAAAAAAAAAAAAAAAAAAAATGACAAGAGATATACAATAATGACATGTGATATGTAAAACAAGGAGAAACAGAATTAAAGCCAGATGTTACCAATCAGCATGATATCAGTCAAGACAAAGAATAGACACATTATTAGGGCACAGTTACTCGTAATTACTTCATAACTAAAAAGAAATGTCACTATGTATTATGCGTCATCACACTTATGTTAACTTAAATACGGATGTAGTTGGGTTTTTTTTATCAGCGTATTTATGTTTGTCAGTGTAACATAACTGCAAGTAAGTTGTTCCCGTTTTCACAAACAAGGAAGTAGTCAGGTTGTGGTTGCTCAGAGTTTCAAAAAGGATTAAAAAAGAACTACCCAATTAAAACACGACCAAACTGTCTCAATGACACCAAACAGCTCGTGCAGCATATGTTTGCCAAATGTAAATGAGCGCACTGAGGATTTCGAAGTGTTCAGAAACACTCACTTCATCGCGTTCTGCAGTGTCTCTGCACTACACTGAAGCGCTCATGCTTTGCTCTGCCGGTTCTGATTGGTAGAGAACATTTGTGACGCTCGAGTTGTCGGGATGAAGGCTTCCAGGCTCGGAAGCCATGCATGTAAACACAACAAGAGCAGTGACCAGAGTTTTCATCCACCCTGGAGACCGAGGGAGCACATATCTTGCATATCAGTCACGGCACGTTGTTGGATAAATCTGCAGATGTTACATTGCTGCTGAGTGGTGTGTAAATCCCCTCAATCCATGGCCTTGCATGTTAAACCATCATGTACTGTATGTCTTTAAAGTATTTGTGCTATTATTTAGTTGTCTATTATTTATAAAAAAAAATAAGATCCTATTACAGAAAAAAAGGGAAAAGGGAAATAGTTCCAGTGAAGGACTAGCTTCAGTGTACACAGTACACATGCTTTTAGCACTTAGAAATGTCACATCATTTCACTGAAATAATCTTTGACATGGTTTGGTGCCACAGCGACGTTTGAGTCTCTGTTGAAGCAGCAAAGGAAGTTATGTGTCTAATAAATTCTGCGATATGTACTGAGGTTTTTGGGTAGAGTACCAAGTGAGCACTTTTTACTAGAACACTAGACCCAAGTGCGGTGTCAAGGCTGAGACACTGTAGAGAGCTAAATACTTCCTCTCATCGCAGGTGCTTTGATGAATGCTGACACCTCCGTCTGCCTACCCGCTGCGTGTTAAATTCCCAGACACGCTTATCCAATTGCGAGGATGACTAGATAATATAGCAATTTTCATTTTGGCTCAGACTATTTCTTTACTAAATGCAAGCAGTGAACATTTTCCTCCAAGGAAAGAAGAAATGTACTTGTGCAGTACTCAACTCAGTAGAGTTAACATTACGTTGACGTTATTACAGTATATTACTATTTTTGACTGTGGCTGCACGTGTACTTTACATCGCAGATGACGTACAGTGCCGCATAGAACAGCATGATTACCCAGCTTTCTCCCTAATAAGTTTCCGTGACAGTGGAATGCGCGGGCCGGGAAGGTCGCAGAAGAGATAAGTACTACTTACCATATTCAGCGTCGTTTGAACTAGGTAATTATATTCAGCCAGAGACATTTTGCCCTCCCTCCCCCACCCCCGCCCCGTTTCTTCACGGCTAGTTGAATCGCTTGTGTTGAGCTTTAACAAGGCCGCTTTTGTCCTGGATAAAGCTTCGAGACAGCACTCATCAGTGCAGTGTGAGATCGCTGCCTGCCGGAGCACAGAGCACTGCCCCGGGGGCATCTTATCACTCCACTGGCAATCACAAATATCAACAGAGAGAGATGGGCTTCTCAGTTCTCTCTGTGGGGAGCCCTTCAACGGAGAGAGATGGCTTCTTTCTGCAAACACTTCTGACTGGCAGCCTGGCAGACAGACAAACACAAAAATACAGAGAGAAAGCAAGAGCTATTGACACACAGATGCCTGCAACCCACACAGAGAAGTGTTGGGCTCTTTCTACACATACGCTGATTGACAGATTGGCAGGCAAGATGGAGACGAAGGCAGGCAGAAAGCTGACATATGCATATAATGCTCATGAAGGGACGTTGATGCAATTTTGCACACACATATGCGCACACACGCATACATGCATACCACACACCACACTCCCACACAACTGCGTTGTGTGCCTGCATTCCTGCCACATTTTTTTCTTTGAGCCCGGGAATGGCGAGCTCCACACGTGGATTTATTCAACATCATGTTATTGAATTCCAAAATGACATGCTCACTTCGGCAGATTGCCAGTCATTTTTTTTTTACTCATTCGTTGTGTTACCCTGACAAAATGGCCGTGGCGTTTCAGACCGGCAGCACATTATTCGTGTGGAGCAATGGCAGGAAGACAGGTCTATAAGGACGGAGCCAAAAACCACTTTGCCGTTACGGTGGTGACTATGGTTACAGCAATAGAGCAAGCGTACACAAATAAATTGTTTTTCATTCTTGTTCTTCGTTATGTCTGCTACAGTTGTGTTTAGCACTACACTTTCATTTCTTTTCACTATAATGCTACATTTGAACATTGTGTTGAACTGCAGTTAAAAATAAATACTCAACCTTCCTGACATGCTGAGATATACAGTGGATCCTATTGGAGGAGGGCCGGTTCAGTACTGTTTGGCTTCCTGTCTCAAAAGTCATCCTTTACTCTCCCACAATGGTTACTACCACTAATAGAGACATCACCATCTATTTCAATTGTTAGTAAAATAACACGAAGCTGGTGTCATGTAATTACATACACTCACCCTGTACTATATGATGAATGTATACCACTTAGTGCTGGGGGCAGATGGCCTTTTATTATGCTGTCAGTGATTCAGGCAGAACAGACGAGCCATTTGTCTCCATATTGTAATGAGTCAATGTTTTGAAACGGTAATTACCTTTTGGATCGGTTGACAAATGACAAGAATAGGAGCATAACAGTAGACGCACATTGGACACCCACCGCCGTATGCTCCAATGCAAACATGCGCGCACACATCTCATGACGGAGTCGGACCGTGGTAACCTTTAACCCCTGCTGTCACATCACTATTGATCCTCTTCCTGGATCAGACCTCATTATGTGCACATAATGAGGCCTGATCCCCCCCCCCCTCTCCTCCCTACCTGCCAATGATCATCTTCATTAGGGGTACAGTCAAGTATGTGATGCTTCGATCAAAGGAGCCTGATTCATTCAGCTGCCAGTCTCGTAGTCGATTCTCCGCAGAGGCGTTATGGAATGAGGATCATACCATTTTGGCTATATGGGGGTGTTCAATCAAAGTACGATGCAAGTTGTGAGCTTTACACGCAACAAGTCAAGTTTTATTGTCATTTCAACCATATACACTGTATATAATGAGAGGAAACAACGTTTCACCATGGATCAAGTGGTGTTACACATTTAAAATATATAAAAACGACATTTGAGACATTTGAGTGCACCCACATTATAGATTTTACATAAAGTGCATTTACTACTTAAAGTAGAGCATTTAAGACAGACGACCTTATCACAGCTGAATATTTCATCACTGTAGTCGGCCCAGTCGACAATAGACAAGACTTGACAAATCTGATTCGACTATGTCAGTTCTAAATTGTGGACACCCCTAATCTTCATCTTCAGTCCTGATTGTGTTATGACTCGGATGGATTACATTTACACCTGAAATTCTCCGGTATATTTACAGAAAGACCATTTGACTCTGGAAAGCTTGCAATCCCAGTCCTCTTGCAATAATTACACCCATCCTTCCTGATATACTCCTTTTCTTTCCCTCTGAAATGGCAATGGAAAGCTCCGATTTTTATTATAAACAAATCGCATGATTTCCTTTACAGTAAGTGATGGTTTATGGTTCAGTAAGAATATTTTTGCTCGTTTCCCAATAAAATCTAGAAATGTATGACCGAATAAAGTAGGTTGCTGATTAGAGCAGAGAAAATTAAAACGTGATACTAGAGTATTGTTGTTCAAGTGGCAAAAGAAAGCTTTAAAGAATATACTGTAGACACAAATCTAGCATTGTCAAAACAGAGATTTATAACAGTTTTGTGGGCGAGTGCGTCTCCGACCTTTCGTCAATGCAATTTAGCGCTCGAAACTCGCATGCATCGACAACTGCATTTTGTGTGCTTTTTATGGTTTTTGCTCAGTCAAATCCAGTCACGCAGGATGCCTCTTAAAGTCAAGCTTAACAAGGCTCACAGAGACTCCCAGCTCTAAGTGATGCAGTCTTTCCACACACGAACACTCAGGGGAAATGATACAAAAAGCTATTGTGTGTACATACCCTCCCCCAGAAAAAGAAGGTAACATTTAAAGGGAGTGAGTCTGGAGGATAGCGGAGAGTTTGTTTAAAGGACGGTCAGAAAGCTGCAGTGTTTTGACTTTAGGTAAATGTCACAGTAATGTCAACTGCTTCGGATCCATAAAAAGAGGAGAGGAAGGTTAAGTTGTTTTTGTTTGGGGGCAGGGGGAATAAGCTATCGGGATGAATGTGATTTTTATTATCATTATTCTTCGCAAGCCAAGGAAAACAACTCGTTGACATGGCGATTTGTATGAATTATCAGCAGGATTTTGTTGTGGTGATGAGAGAATTTGTGTTTTTGCTATTAACTTTTAGGAAGGTCAGCCATGAGTCGGCGGTGTGCAATCAATATTACATGTTTGCTCTTTTCACTGTTGCGATCCTGCCTTTCTTACAAGGCGCTTCTGTATCCTGACATCTTCAGCAGTTACTGTATATATTTAGTAGTAAGCTTCTGTACCACATTTTCCGATATGCAGTGATACACCCACCACTAATAAGAACAGTGCTGGCTCAAATAGCAAGTTAATATAGTCACTGTTTGCCTTCAGCTGCTCACAGTACTAGACTGGGCTTTAAACAGGGCCAAATTAACATTTTCAACTGCACAAAGATATTGACATTTGAATTCTCTATCATTATCTGTGAGGTATAGTTATACCTCATGTCTGTAAAGATTTATAACTTGTCACACAGGCTCATTATTGGCAGAAAGGCTGGCCTGAGATGCCTGGGCCTGGAGCAGGGAGAACAGATGCATTGACATACTAATTGAATGCATGTCCGTGGCACAAATTGTTAATGAGATATGAGGAAGATGTGTTTGCATTTAAGAGTTTACACTGATGTGTGTAATGAACATGTATATATCAGCAGGCCCCTGCTTTACGGGTATGGAAATGTTTGTGAAAGTTAAAGGAGCACCAAAAGTGTAACTTATTTTTCTTTTTTTGCAGATGATATGGTATTTGCATGAACAAGTGCAATAAGACATTTTCTCTGGTTATTTATGTATTTGCGTATTACCTAACGGTACAGTAGATGTCTTTGAAAGGAGTGAGTATGTTACATTTCATTAAGAGAGAGTTTCATCACACATAACTTTGTTTGTAGCCTTAATGTTGCTAGGCCAGTGAGTTTATAGTCTCTTCTAGACTTAGCAAGCCCTAAAAGTATTTACTGCATTAACGGATCGGCGAGCAAATCAGCCAACCAGATACACAAATGTGGGGTTTACGTTCTGCTCCAATGGAAGTATTACATGGTTCATTTTCAGAAAGTAAGTTCTGTATTTGAAAATTCATCCAAAGAACCTTAAATCTCGGTTGACCAATTCGGGTTCACCATATCAGGACAGTTCGGATTAATGTCTGGCAGATTATTTAATATATTTTTTAATTTTCTGCACTCATTGCTCCCTTCGTGGCAAAACCCAGCCATACCCGTATTCCAAGCACTCTAAAACAAACACTCCAATGGTTTGACCCAGGCCTGCAAAGAGAGCAGCTACATATAGAAAAATGACTTCTCTGGCTTCAGTGTACCTAATGGTGCATGGGAGCTTTGGTCTAATCTAGATCCAGCTGTGCAGCATTGATTTGTGGGATGAATCTCCAGCAATAGGTCTGGCAGTGGTCAACTATACAGGTATTTATGTTACGAGCAGCAGATAGCTATGAATGGATGACTTCCTTGGCTGTGAGAGGGGTGGGAGGCATGGTGACATCACTCCAGCAGAATGTAATGGGGATAAAATGAGGTGCTACTTGGCTGAATAATGGGTACAGGACTGGCAGCGCCGGTTTTATACGGCAGTTTGAATATTAAGTCGCCGGACATGAGCGGAATAGACCTTTTAAAAGTCTATGTCCTGATGTCGTTAACCAGGCCGAGGGAGACTGAATGGATGAGGGTGGAAGCAGTTCCCCAGAGAGTCAGTAAAGATATATGTTTCACTTCATTTGACAGTCTTTGAACTTGAGTATGTGTGTGTGATATTACTTTTTATAGAGGCTGTAAAAAGTTTTGTTGTATAAAGAGACACAAATCCAGGTCAGCTGAGGCCTGGGCTTGTATTGGCAGGCCCAGACACACTGCGGCTGCCAACTTTCCCTGTGAAAACGTAAACACAACTAGCACACGGCACTGCTCTGAGCATAATGCCCCGTGGAAAGACTGAAGCACAACCTGGCAGTGAATTGGAGGACGCATTTTCCTCCATATAAAGTGATTGTGCGGTGGAGGGAATGTGTCACCGGATGGGTGTCATACCCCAGTGGGGAAGAGGTTTCTTGGTGGGGGCCATATCATGCGGAACCTGCGCCGAATCAGAGAATACATGTGGAGACTGATACATGAGCTGCAGAAGAGTTGGGATTTTTTTTTTGGGGAGTACCCACATGCTTGCTCTTGATCCCAGTACGCTTTACATCTCAAGTATTCAAAACCAAAAGTCTGCCTTTGTAACACAGCACTGTAAAAGTTGCTGCCCCTCTCACTTCTTTCCAGTAGATCTTCTTTGCCCTGCACCTGACCTGATGTTTCTGTGGCCTTGCACACTCTATTTTCCTGTCCACTTATCCCCCATTCAGAGCCTTCCAAATGAAAATTCTTTTCTTTCAGTTAATTGACTCACAGCGTCTTTCCCTCTGCTCCCTCAGAGTTGTGAGGCAGAGTCAGCTGTCAATTCCAGATTACAGCGTGCTGTTGTTGGAGAGAGAAGCTCATTGTGTTTATCTGCAGTGACAGCTGGCTGGAGGCAGCAGGGGGAATAGATCTGTCACTGTGCCTAGTTTGACTGTGATCTGGCATCTGCCCAAACACTCCACCTTTGGCTGGGCTGGCTGTTGTACACCTCCGCTCTGTCTTCACTTACTCTTCTTTGCTTCCCTCTCATCCTTCCATTCCCCTCTCGGCGCTTTGCAGGATCTCTTGCAGGAACGTTCTTTCGCAGCATTAGATGTGTGCCCGCATGACCTGCGTTGACTGAGGGCAACTAGCGTTTGTGGTTTTTCACTGGCTTGTTAATTTCACATGTACTTATTGAAGGCCATGCAGTGTGGTTCACGCTGACCGTGGTTATACAGCAGGTGGGCCAAATTCTCCCTTTCCTTTCCTTCTTGTGTTTGCCAATTACTGCTCCTTGCCTCCAGCATACAGATTCCCTGATGTCCCGTCGTGCAGGAGTGCCTATTCACTGTGATTATTTCATCATGCTAGCAGTTGAGCTGCAATAGAAAAAGGCAGCGAGATGAATCGCAGTTAGCCCTCCGCTCTGATTCCACTCTTAATTTTCACAGAGGGGGGGTGGGGTTGGGGGGGGGGCTCCTGTAATGAATCGCTGGCCCTGTAACAAACCTGCTCCTCTGTCACACAGGGCTTCATGAGGGCTGCCTGATGAGCTGCCAGCTGTTTCTTTTCTACCATTTGCGAGGCTGGTTTCAGCTCCCCATTTTTTAAAACTGCCACAGGGCAGGAAAAACTAGATCCTCTACCAGGGGCTGAGCAAGGGTCAACGCTGAGGAAATTCCTCTATTTGTAAACTCAAAGGTTTGTTTGTTTTTAGCTGATTCACTTAGCGCTAGCCGTCTGTTCACACCCTTGCTGCAGCGTTTGATGTGTGTCTCTTCGCTACTTGTGCGGTGTTGTGTTGACATTTGACCAGAGTGCTTCTGTAATCTGTTTTTCTCCTCGAGCTGCCTGTGAGCAGGAGCTGTATAAACATGTCCTTCCTCCACAGGAGGCAAACGGATCACTCCTCATTACAGGGAAGGCAAGGAGACGAGAGGCGCACAGGCACTGCTGCTGTCTGATCCTACTTGGTGGTAACAGGCCTGACGCAGGCACACATGCGCCATGTATGCATGCACGTTTACGCGAACGCACAGACACACAACGGGCGCTAGACCACCTAGCAGGTGGTTCAAGAAACTTGAATTTGAGTTAATGCTACAAATGTCTGGTCTAACTATAAACAATGCAACAATTGTTTTATCTGGTTGTCACACTAAATATAGCTGAGCATCTTATTTCACTAAAATGAGAATAGCTGGTCCACCTTAAAGGTCAGTCCCCTTTACGTTAGTCAGCCTGGACCGCTTACGCTTGTTGCTAACGTCGGGGCTAATCCCTGTCAGTTAAGGCAGCAGGTGGAATTTAGCATGGGTCTTGAGGAGTTGTTGCAGTTATTCAACGACAAATAGCCCACACACTCTACTACATTCTCAGCTAACGGCTAACTTCGTACTCACCATCACACCTAGCTCTCTCTTTTTCTCTCTCTACCACTTACACTATACACACATATGCACGGCATTATTCCTCAAAGGAGTTCGCTACTCGTTGTGTAGCCGAACACATTTTAGTTTAAAAATCATTCCACAATGGTGTTACATAAGCACAGATAGCAGTATAGTTTGTCCAGGACCTTATCGATAACAATAGCAGTATAGTTTGTACAGGACTTTATTGATAACGATAGCAGTATAGTTTTTCCAGGACATATCAACATATCAGTACTGACCAGTCTGGAACCGGTACCAGTTTAGTGCCGGTTCTACCCATCCCTAGTTTTCGCCTCAGAAGTTCAGAGACCTATTTCCATTGCATCTTTCCCACCACTATATTGGCTTTGTGACATGTTACACATCTCAGTCGCGTCTCACCACACCTGAGAGCACAGCGACCGTAGTGCCTGAGCAGGCGCCGTGGTAACCCGTCCAACACCTCGGCCTCGCACCGCTGCTCTGGCACTACAGTAGCTGATGAGACATCATTCAGACCCACTGGACTCCTCGGACTGGGCCACCGACGCTGTACTGTTACATGCCCCACTGGATGAGTGACGGGCTGGTTCCTACAGGGAGGCAGCTTGTGAAGGAGCAGGGTTTAAACTCAAGTCTGGGCCTTCTCCCCTAGCGTTAAAGGTGCCGCCAATCTTCAGCTGATTCAGACAAACTTATTTGTTCTGTTTGGTAGACTTATTCATGACGTCCTCCACCATACAGCCTGCTCCCATCTGGTTTCTCATTAACCTAGTCTACTTACAATTATTATCTTTCTGTTGGCTTGTCCATATCTCAGTGACATGTGCATGAGATTTTGCATTTCAGTCAAGCTTCCTCTTGAAACTGTTTGTGTTCATACAAGGAGTGCCCTGGAGAGCAAAATGGACCCAATCACAACGTTTGTTTACAGTAATGTCCGGGTAGAAAACCCCTGCGTCCCATACACACAATTTAACGGCGCTAAACAAACGGGGACGAGGAATAACTCAATATACCGTTATCTTCTCATTCATTGAAAATGCACATTAGGTTGGAGACCTAATTTACCAGTTGGGCCACAGACTAAAGAAAATGACACCACCCAAACTAGCAGTCGGTCCGACCGGTGGTGAAATGTTGCTGTTTGCAACGTTAGATTTGATTAATTAAAGAAGCTAGCAAAGCAACACAGTACAGAATATAAGCGCAGCACAAACGTCAGACAGGTCAGACCTCTGTGTTCAAGTACTGTCTATATCTTTAAACGTTACAGGTAAGGCTGAAAATGACTACAGAAATTAAGAAGTTTGCCGATTTTACATAGCTCCACAATTAAAATCAACTGCCATTTGTCTAACCTGAAGTGTTTTTTGTGTTGGTGCAACGTCATGTTGATTCGGTCTATGTTATACCATTACATACAAGTGTTCCATTTTTTTACAGGGTTTAAGACTTTTCTTGCGTGAAATGCCACCCATTAGTGACAGAAGTATCCAGTCTGTGATCACATTAGTCTAAAATAACATTACAAAGAACAAGACACCATTTATTATTTGCAACTGCAAGATTTCTCTGTAATTTTAAACTTCTAAAGAAATCCCCCTCTCCTTTCTACTCCACAGTGAAGTCTTTCACATAGATTAAGATGAGACTTTAATGAGCCCTATTGGGAAAATGGGTCATTGTAGCAGAACGATCATTTAAATAACCTGGGTAGGGAAGGAAGAGAGAATACAAATGAAAGTTAAACAAATGTGGGGGACTTAACATACCAGAGCCGTGATAAACCACACCAGTACTTATTAGAAGTAAAATAATGAGAATTAAATGTATGCATAACAACAATGAACAACATACAGAGCCTCTAGTCTCTATTAAAGATGTGCACAGATGGCACAGATCTGGGGGTGTTTGTATAGATATACTGTGTATGGATTCAGGCTGTATGGGTTGTAAAATAAAAGCAGTTTAATTGTCAATTAATTTACTTCATTTGCAAATGAATGATGCAAATGAGGAGCTGCAGATTTGCACATTTGTATTACTAGCTGTTAAAGTACAGTAATACTCTGCAGCACAAAAAAAGTGACATTGTCTCCTGTACTTAATTGTCCCTTTTATTTATCAAGGGAATTGTAACTCAACACACTCATTCTTCCATACCTTTGCCCTGCTGGGCTTTCGGTCTCACAGCATTTGTTTGGAGGACCTCATGTGAAAACTAAGTGAAAATGAAATAAAAAGGAAAATCAATAATGCAATGAACCTTGCTGAAAGTCCCATTATGCAGTAATAAGACTATATGCAGTGCAAACATTCCGTAGTGTTGCTGTTTGTTATTTTCATGGCTTCAAAGGACACGTGGATCTGCAGCAGTAACCTTGTTACTGACACCTGCAACACCTCTTCCTGCATTAAAAACACAGTTTGGTTGCACAGCATGTGAATATGAAACGAGATAAAGTTGAATCAGATTAAACCAGTGTCATACCAATATTCCTTTTGAACATCAACTATAGATATCCATCTTTATAAAAATTGCAGCAGTTTTCTTTGTGTGAAAAAATGTATGAGACATGCTAGCATGTCTCTCTCTCACACTTTCTATCATCTCCAGTAATTATTTACATCCCTCAGGAGTGAGTTGTCAGGCAGCCTTGACTGCAGGGAGAGCGTTCTGTGTTCTCTTTTCTCCTGACACCATTGTCATATCTCTCTCTATAACCTCCTCCCGGTGAAGTGGCTTGATGCCAAGGCCTCGGGTAACACCTAATAGACCTCTGTCTCTCTCTCTCTCTCTCTCTCTCTCTCTCTCTCTCTATTTCTTTCTCATCCCCTCAGCACTACTCTGTACCTGTTAAACACAGGATTAAAGTGCACTCGGCAGGGTGCAATTATACAGCCAGCACTGTTACATCCAGAGTTAAACACAGCCCTCTCTCTCTCGCGCTCTGCTGCAGGCTGCTGCAGCCTGGAGGTAATTGTATTGCTTGTCAGCCCTTGGTTGATGAGTTGCCAGCGTAATTGCTTTACGGTTTGACCTCTGGTTTTTCAAACAAGCGCCCTGGTCAAGGATCTGTACTGGGCAGATGAGGGATGAGAGGGCGGCTGGTGTATGCATGCGTCTGTGCTTGTGTGTTTGTGGTCGGTGGTAGCAGGATAAATATGTTAGTCCTCTAATGCACCGTGTTGCCCCTGTGTCCTCTGTTGTTCTTTATCATGTCTCAAAGTGCAGCTCTCTGCCTGGTTTAAAATCAGCATCTGAGTCAATTGAATTGCTAAGTATATTAGATGCACAGGGATTTGTCTTGGTGACATTAGTACAGTGATAGCAGTACATACTGATACACGTGGTTCAAGGACAACAGGACATGACACGCAGCACAGACTCAGTGTCAGACGCTACACTACACACACACACACACACACACACACTATATTTTTCTCTTCTTGACATGTTATTTTTAACTTGGTGTTTTCATCGCCTCCTTCTCTGCTGCCAAAATAAACAGGATCACAAGTTACTAGCTTGCAATTTGGCTACCAAGAACTTTTGAACATTTAATCTAAAAGACAAAGCAATTTATCATTTTGGAATTGCTATTCGGAACTGTTTCTCTCTGTCCTTAATCATCCCTCCAACCTAGGGATTAATGCTAGATCTTCTTTTTTTATTTCTTTTTTTTTGCAATTTCCAAATCGCAAGAACCAAGGTTTTAATTGGACTGACTGTAACACAGCTTATTAACAATGTCTTCACAAGCTCTAGGACGTGATAGAATTATTTTGCAACCATTGCTTTTGCTGGCTGTCATTTTTTCTCCAGCTGTAACGAATCAGAATTAATTCTGTGAGCTGAACCAAATTACAAAATGAAAAGTGTGTGTGTTGTGTGTTTAATATACCCTCGACCTGCCAGTAACATACTACAGTCAGCCAGAGAGAGCTTCATGGAGAGGTGTTCAAAAAGACCAACAGTGTGGCGAGTCTTTCTTTACATAAACAATCTACAGTAGCATTAGATGATTGCATGATGTCATCCATAGACAGGCAGTTAGCAGCTAGCTTGTTAGTGGTCATTAGTGTGCAAATCACCAACAGTTGGTGGATAGTAATCAAATCTCTTTCCCAATTAAACTTTTAGGCACATTACATTGGATATGTTTTAAGTTTACTACATTATTGCAGAAATTGTGATTTTGGCCAGTTTGGGAACAAGCTGTAACCACAACATTGGCATATCACTGGTTTATGTTGTTAGCAAAGTAGTTGCCTTTGTACGCCTCCAGCAGGCAGGGAGCGGTATTAGCATTCATTTGGAGTCTTGTTTCTGGTCACCAGGTGAATGTAAGTCCAATACTCACTCTTCTTTTAGCTCTGTTTTGGTTTCCTGGCTCTTTAGCTTAAATGCTCCACTATGTTAGTCGCTAACTTTGTCTGTCCACTGTTTGGTGCTGGACACATATAGCGTACAATATTTTTATGTGATGATAATGTTCTGTGGGTTTGTCACTACTTTACATGTTGTCATTTCATCCATTGTTAATATACAATATTGATTAGTGCAACTTCAAAAGATCTGATTTTGAATGAAGAGGTGAAGCAGCTTGTCGTGTTAGCCTGTGAAGCTAACGTTAGCTCGGGTAGCTCTAGAACAGTCAGCAGCATCAGTAGGGGTCGCTGGTCAGATATGAAAACCTTTAGGTGCGTTGTCAGATGAGACTTGCAGTTTGTCCGTGTTACTATTAAATTGAAAAACTATGTAGCTGTCACTTTTCAATGCCATGATTATATTTGAAAACTACTGAGTAATCTGAAGTATACTAACCTAACCAGCACTTATGTTATATCTCACTAAAGTTTTTCTTTACAAAAGTTAAATAACCTTTGCAGGACATTACTGTAACAGCAAGCTACTGAATCATTTTCTCTATTATTATTATTTTCATATACAGTAGGTGCAAGTTAAAGCTGCAATTCATTTTTGGCGTTGTTGGGAAAAAATTCCATAATAGTTCTTCAGCATATTGTAATTCAAGTGGTCTGAGCTGACGAAAACTAGACTTCTGCACCTCCTCTGGGATCTGTTGTCAGGCTTTAAAACATGGGCAGCTTTGGCCAATTACAGGTCATTTCAGAGAGAGAGAGAGAGAGAGAGAGAGAGAGAGAGAGAGAGAGAGAGAGAGTTACTACTGTATTTGCTGTTCTGTGCATGTATATGCCCATGCCAAATGCAGGCCCAGAGTTCAATTTATAGATATTTGCATTTTTGATCACAATATTTGTCAGAAAAATCCCAGTTGCATAGTTTCCTCTATGCCTCTAACTGTTCTTTAATAAAAAATCAGGAGCATGGCCCTTGTCTGCAGTTACAACACACACACACACACACACACACACACACACACACACACACACACACACACACTGAGGTGGCAGGGTTGACCACCTGAAGCTGTTAAGGGTTGGAAGAGGAGATGTGGGAGAAATGCCAGGCTGACAGCTGAGGAAGGAAGGGAAGGTTGTGTGTGTGTGTGTGTGTGTGTGTGTGTGTGTGTGTGTGTGTGTGTGTGTGTGTGTGTGTGTGTGTGTGTGTGTGTGTGTGTGTGTGTGTGTGTGTGTGTGTGTGTGTGTGTGTGTGTGTGTGCGTGCGTGTGTGTGAGAGAGAGAGACAATGCATTTGTGAATTTGAGTGCCTTATCACATTGTGTACTGCGTGTGAAAGAATGAGGCCGCTGTACTGTGTGTTTGCGAGTGTGGTGTGAAAAGGGGATATAAGTGGAAGTAAAAGAAGTACAGTGTCAGTGTATTTCAAAGGCAAAATAAGACTTTTAAGCCAAACAGAAAGGGAAAGCAAGAAAGTGAACTGCTGCGATAAGATAGAATCTCAGGTAGGATTGTGTGTGTGTATGTGGGTGAGCAAAAAACAGTCGCACGATGTGAAATACTGTAATTGCAAAGCGTAAATATACCTGGAGCTGGGGGTTCCTAATGGAAGCGTGTGTGTGTGGGTGTGTGTGTGTGTGTGTGTGTGTGTGTGTGTAAACAACGCGTCAGGCTCATTCATTTAGCAAACAGTTGAGGGCTGACTCAGTTGTTTGGGAGCCCTCTGGGGTGGCTTTTAGCACCAACAGGAGCGCTTGTTTTTGTTGCCTCCGAGACGATTCCTCATTCTCTCTGTGGCAGCTCGTTTTCCTCCCTGTCAAACAAAATCACCATGATTTCTCTTTTGGTAATAGTCTGAATATTCAAACATTTAACATCCGTTCAGATGACAGGTTATGCCTTTTTTTTTTTTAAACAGGGAGTTTCCGAGAGCAGGGGGATAAATGACTCAACAACTCGATACTTCTTGTAGCTCAGAGAGTTAAAGGGGCAACAATAAAAGTTGTATTACCCTGTCTATGTCTGTCTTCTACTGACTAGCAGGTTTTGTCAGATGTATCTTTGTGTGTAGTGTACAAGTTGTAGTTGGTCTCTTCTTGAAATGACACAGGGAATACATTGTTGTAAATGCACTAGTTTCTTTGGGAGTAAAATAATACAGTAGATCCAAATCCTCAGGGTTTTGTGGTGTTCAAGTGATTTCCAAGAGAGGACTTTGAGCGGGCTCATACATACCAGTAATTTATCAGAAGCACACACTGTATGGGCGTGACATGAGCATTTGAAGTGATGCTTTCATATATAGAGATAGATAGATAGATAGATACTTTATTCATCCCGAGGGAAATATTAGGCATCCAGTAGCTTAGACAATCATAACGCAACAAACACATACACACATATATCTTACATACATAAATAGGGCTGGGCAAGCTTTCATTAATTAACACCGACAATTATTTTATCGCGCATTAACGCAGTTTTTATTATTTCTTTTATTATTGTAAAAGTATGTTGTTCACAAGCTTTTATTTTGAAAAAGGTTTGTTGCTGACCGCTGCCGCGCTTACAGGAACCAGAAAAGAATTGGCGAATAAACCATGGATCAGAGTGATAGAGAAAGCATGGATGTATCAAGAGAACAGACCAACAAACATGGAGAAGGGTACGGAACTTTTACATGGCCACTTATTTTAAAGTTCTTCCTGACGGCACAGTCGACAGAACCAAAGCTATTTGTAACCACTGCAAAGTTGAACTTTCTTATCACCGGAGACTTCCAGTCTGAAATATCACCTAAATGAAATACACACAGTTCATACCAGCAAATCATTCAACGAAACAAACAGTGGCGCGAGGCTTCGGCAGACTACGTTAGATGCAGCGTGTGGGAGAAGTATAGATAAACAAAGGCAAGAGAAGCTAACAAATGCCATAGCGAAGTGGATAGCTACAGACTGCAGGCCGATTCATGTTGTGGAGGACGTCGGTCTGAGGAACATTCTGACAATCGCAACAAATGACGGCAGGTATGAGATTCCCTCAAGACGCACCATCACAAGATGAATACACGAGTTGTATGAAAAAGAGAGGACTGCAAAAGCGACAACTTTACGACGTGCACCCGCTGTTGCTCTCACTGGGGACTACTGGACATCACTGGGTAACCATAATTACCTCAGAGTTATAGTGTATTATGTTGATGAACAGTGGGTGCTGCATTCACATGCTCTGACTATAATGAAAACAGAGCAGAGACATTATGCTGAAACATGCGCGGGACACTTTATTGAAGTTTCACAGCAGCCCTGGCAGTGGCAATAAGCTTTCATTTAGTATTTGCTTTGATTACATTGTTTAAGTTGAGATTTAAACTAAATATTTTATTTAACTGCTACTGTATAAACAAAATGCTGATGTTAAAGGGATACTTCACCGCTGGAAAGCCTAATATATCTTTAAATTGGGTCACCTATGTAGCAGAAATGTGAAAAAAAAAATTTAATTGGTGCCTTCTAGGCCGAGAAAAGCCAGAAAATGTGTTTTTGGCTCATATGGATGAAAGACACCAAATCCCAGAATGCACTTCGCTTCGCTGCTTTGAGTCCACTCCCAAGCCACGCCTACCGCTTGACAGACAGACAGTGAGGCATTCGACTCAACTCAATGTGTTTTATTGTTATTTCAACCATATACACAAAACAACGTTTCATCGTGGCTCGAGTCCATTTAAAATATATAAATACACATTTAAAATATATAAAAACTACATTATATAATAACGACATACGAAACAGGCTACATTTACCGTGCACACACACATTATAGGCTCCGTAAAGTTCAGCTAAGCATACCAGCATTAGGCTTGGTGGGCTGTAAACACCGAGTATAAACACAGCCGTGAATTAGCGTGGGATGTCGAATGGTCGCCATGTAACAGTCACAAACTCCAGCGGTTAGCAGTTAGTTGGATACAAATCACCCCATTTCTGCACCAGTCCGTGTTAACACAGCTCACCTTCATACAGAGCATCTCTAGCTCGGATTGTCGGAAGGCTAGCAGGCCTGGTAGCTGGACAGTCCGGTTCACTGTTGTTCGGCTGGACAGTCCGGTTCACTGTTGCTTTCCCACGAAAGCACAAAACACAGCAGTTTCTGAACTCGCGTTGGGAGCATCGTTGAAGTTGGATGTAGTCCAGTTTGTTGTTTAATGAACGGACACTTGCAAGCAGGATTGATGGGACAGGTGGCCGGCTAGCGTTAGCTCGCTCTGGATGTGCCTTTCCCCCGGCTTGGTGGGCTGTAAACACCGAGTATAAACACAGCCGTGAATTAGCGTGGGATGTCGAATGGTCGCCATGTAACAGTCACAAACTCCAGCGGTTAGCAGTTAGTTGGATACAAATCACCCCATTTCTGCACCAGTCCGTGTTAACACAGCTCACCTTCATACAGAGCATCTCTAGCTCGGATTGTCGGAAGGCTAGCAGGCCTGGTAGCTGGACAGTCCGGTTCACTGTTGTTCGGCTGGACAGTCCGGTTCACTGTTGCTTTCCCACGAAAGCACAAAACACAGCAGTTTCTGAACTCGCGTTGGGAGCATCGTTGAAGTTGGATGTCGTCCAGTTTGTTGTTTAATGAACGGACACTTGCAAGCAGGATTGATGGGACAGGTGGCCGGCTAGCGTTAGCTCGCTCTGGATGTGCCTTTCCCCCGGCTAGCGCTAGCTTCCCACCTAGCCGACGAAGATGTCCCCTACCCGGCTACGAGCGAGTCCGCCGGTCCCCGTGCTGGTCTCGGTGCAGGCGAAGCTCTCGTAGTGGGCCGATTATTCCGTCTGTAATAACGTTTCCTGCATATTCTCTGCTGTGTAGCGATGTATCCCGGTGGTACACGTGCGGTAGTTTGAATGCACATAATTGTTGTAAAAGTTTGCTGCTGAGAAGACAGAGCAGAGCCCTGTTTAGCGAGGATTCAAGATGGCTGACATTTCGTTTTTTTCCGGCCGAGATCGGCTAGCTTCGGGCGATGGGCGGGTTTAAAACATGCGGAAGTAGGTCCTACTACTGGTTGTAGTCTTTTGCTCTGGCCAAAAAATCTTCCGATGACGCAAAAATCGTCATTTTGCGTCATCGGAAGATTTTTTCCGGACCCCCCAATGCAGATATCTCCTGTCTCAGGGGGATATGAGGGAGGGACGCACGGTCATTCAGAAATACTACCGGGTTTCTACTGATACAAAGCTGAATGCTAAATCGGTGAAGTATCCCTTTAAGTGTTTGCAGAACAAATGTTATGGCACTTTAGTTCATATGGCAGAACATTTAAAATAAAATTGCGCTATACACTACTTTTGAATTCATTATTGGATTTTGCGTATAACAATGCGATTAATCGCGATTAAAACTTTTAATCGTTGCCCAGCCCTAATTTAAAGAGTTAAAGGTGCTAATGTAGACTGTGTGCAGTGGTGGTAGTGCAAAGAGAACAGTGTAGGGAGTGATCAGTGCAATAGCTTATTATTAAATATTAACTATGACTATGAAAAGACAAGAATGTAAACATAATAGAATTAGAATTGCTTGACAGAAAAGAAATCATATACGTTAAGAACAATATATAACGGAATAAGTTATAAGATGTACGGTAGATGTTATGACAGTGCAGATTGTGTAGGAGGGCTAATGTAGCCTATAAGACAGGTCAGGTGTACAGCAGACAAAATGATATAATGGTAGGGGCTGAGAGAGACGGGCTCATGCTGAAAGCCCCCCCCCCCCTTTGTGTGGTCTTGAAAAGTTGGATGGACCTGGGGACAAAGAACCTCCTCAACCTGTCTGTTGAGCATGACAGTAACAGAAGTCTGCCACTAAACGTGCACCTCTGTTTAAAGAAGGTGCTGAGGGGATGCTTATCAACCTTCTCCCCCGTCTTTCTGTCATACTTCATTAATGGTACCTAATAAGGCAGAGATAGCTCAACAGTAATCTTTGCCAAGTTTTTAAATCCATCATCCTCCCGATAATGTTTCAGGTCAGTTGGATATAACAGCAAATTAATACAAGTGTCAAGTACATACTTCATCTGTAGTCGGAGCTGCTTTTCTGGACTTTCTGGCTGTTGGAGGTCTTAATGTTACAGTGAAACAATGCAGCTGGCTGCGGTGCAGTGTTTGAAAGTGAATAGATTAGATCATTATTTCACAAGCAAAACCACTGTCAGGTTTTAAGAAGAAATGAACAATGTCCATGTTCTCAGACAAAATCTGTAAAATAATAACATTGATGATGGTTGAATTGGATATAGCTGCTTGAGTTTTAGGGTCCTGATGTTGTGCGTGCTGGATCACCGCCTGTCTGGAGCACTTGAATAGAACAGGGCGATCGTCATTGCTACTAGAAACACCTGCGCTTTCCGTCAACTTTCAAAACATTAAAAAGTTTCACAATGGCTCGGTTTGGAGAGTTCAAAGGCTTTGCATGGTGTTCATTGTATTGTTTATACCAGTCACACATCTTCTCAGAGATCTTCACATGTTTCTTAAGGGCAGACGTAGTTCCTTGACTGCGCATGGTAATACTTGAGGGTTAGAATAAAATAAATAAATAAATAAATGACCTGGCGCCTGGGTAGCTCACCTGGTAGAGCACATAGAGATAGAGGTTTACTCCTCGACGCAGCGGCTGCGGGTTTGACTCCGCCCTGTGGCCCTTTGCTGCATGTCATTCCTCCATGAACGCATGGCACTGTCATGACACATGAACTCTAACTCTAACCATAACTTGTCATGACAAAAACCAAATGACACTTACTGAAAGAAGTGTTGTCATAAACCTTTATGACTTGTTTATAATGTGTATGACATGTCACTCTTATGTAGATACCTTCAAGTAAAGTGTAACCAAATAATCTTTAAAAAAAAAAAAGAGCCTTGTAACTTGAATTTGAACAATTTTCATGTTTTAAACTAAATCTTTAGGTCTACATAGGTGTCTATAAATTCAGGAAGATTCATCATTATCATCAGGCCCAGAATAGAATTTGAAGAATATGTGTGGTTGTTACTACTTTTTTGAGATAGGTGTTGCCCTGACTGCAGTGATATGAGGCTGCAGGCACATCTGAGGTATTCTGCTCCCCTGCCAGCCATCTCTGGCTGGGATTCCTCTGTTCTGTCAGCCTCCTGCTGTGTGAACAAAGTCGACTCCTCACAGCAGGACGCGCTCAGAAATTTCGGCTGACGTCAAAACACTTCTGCCATCTTCAGAGTTAGTCAGCAGTGGGAAGGAAACTTGTTTTTGTAATATGTGTTTTGGATTTGGCTTTGTAGTGAAAAGACTAAGAGAATGACTGTCAAAAGCTTGTCGTTTATTGTTCTTGAAGAGGCTCGCCATTAACTTCCTGTGTGTGTGTGTGTGTGTGTGTGTGTGTGTGTGTGTGTGTGTGTGTGTGTGTGTGTGTGTGTGTGTGTGTGTGTTTTCAGCATTTTTACCCATGAAAAACATACTCAACAGCTGGTACGGAAATATATCAAGCTGATTTGTTGACAGTGTGAGACCAACATTACACATTTATGGGAGTTTGTTATTCTGCTCCACCAATGGGAAAAAGCTGTTGCCGAGGTAACACTTCCTCCCTCTGGAGAGTGTGAGGAAAGGAAAAACCCGTGGAATGACACCCGGCTGTATATTTTTGGGCTGCAGTGTGTGGGCTGAGCAGCAGCAAGCAGGGAGCTTCCTGTGTCAATGGGTGGGAGGTTCACAGGACATATTGGCCCCTGTAGAAAGCCTCTTTCCTGTCAGACAATCTACTTAATAGTCTGTAGAAGAGCCTGTGGGAGGCGAGCCCTGTGCTATCTGTCACACTTCATCTCTTTAAACCTCAAGAATAAGACAGTGCTTTTCATTCATCGAAAGTAAATGTAAGTGCTGACGTTTTTTGGCAGAGATCAATACACCCAGCTGTGGGGAACCATAAAGAAACAGGGCCCACAGGTGCCCGCTGGGATGGCAGTGGGATGGGAGTTGCATCAGCTGCAGCAGCAGCAGCAGCCAAGTGATCAGCAGTAGAGAGTGAGCAAGTGAGTTTGACAGCTGAAATAAACTGCTCAATTGGCGACGTGGTCAGCTCAGGCGACACGTCAGCTGATGCGGAGCTAAACACCACTTGAGTCTTGGCTGATGTATTGTTTACACCGCAGAAGTGGTCATCAGGTTTACATTTTCTTCAGAATTCAAGCAATTAACAAATGTTTCCTCAGAAGGTCCCTCTACTGCAAATCACCAGTTATTGTAGACTCAAGGGCACCAGCCAAAAAACACTGACGACATCAATACAAGGAGTGCATTGTTCACTGGAACGCTCAATGTGAAACATCAAATTTCAGCTAGTTATTTTGGGACCAGACTATTTCTAGGGACAAAAGTGGTCTTTCAGAAATTGACATCGCCGATGCTTGAAATGTTTGAAGTTGCTCCAGTCTCTCTTTCCTCATCGGTTCTTGAATGTACTAGAGAGACGTACCCAGAATGCTTTTCTGAAGTGTAACAGTTAATAGGGGTCCCCTTCCAATGCACTACACAGTGTGTACATAACAGACATACTTAGTTTGAATAGGCACATAAGCAAATGACACCAAATGTATCTGTAGTCTCAGTGAGTATTTTTAGTAATTTGATTGTGTAGTTTTGCAATGTTGACTTGTAAATCCCAATACATACTGCAGTGAAAGAAAGATGCATAGTTACAGTATATACTGCCAGCCCCTGGTGACACTTATAAATAAATGAGACAACATTTGCAACAGTCCTCCCGTCTTCCTTTATCTCGCCTCTTGTGTCTTGTATTCCTGTAATGTGGAGTGCGCTCTTGTTTGTCAGAGCTGTTAAACAGATTTAAAGGCGGTGTTTATTGTTGTGCTGCACTGCCCTGTTATCGCTGCGTTCCCCCCCCCCATTCTTCTCCCCTCAGCACCCGCTGGCCAGATGGTGTCACTCCATGAGCTCGTTCAGTCCCTGCACAACATGTGTGCAACACAAACGCACACTCATAGCAACATACACCATTTTGGATTTACTGGGCAGCATTCATAAGATAAGATAAGAACTTTATTGACGCCAAACTGGGGAAATTCCCTCCTTACAGCAGCTCAGATGCAACACAACAGATAAGAAAATACGCTCTTAAATAGAAATAGAATAGCAAAATATTTATCTAAAAAAATATGTATATTCCCCATAAGTGGGTGGCCCACCTCCTATACTTTAGGAAGGCTTAAGGACAGTCGTGACTCTCTTTTAGACTAAAGCAGCCCTTTCAACAGCATGTTTGTTTCCTGTTGTGTTTATTTCTTTCGACCATGGAGGTCTGGTAGTCTAGTTTTCGCGGCCTTGTTTCTTTGTCAGTTTATACACTTTTTTTGATAGTTTGGAGGGTTGTGGGAGTTGTGGGTCCGACGAGCCTTTGTGAGTCTGCCCATGCTTCTTCCCTTCTTTTGTTCTTTTTGGCCAGACCTCCAGACTCCCATAGTTTTGGTTTCTTTGGTAGTTAATTATTGTGAATAACAACATAACAATTTACTTAAACTAATCCTCGGGTATGGTGTCCTTAAATATGTTGACAATTACAGTTGAGTTCTTTTGTTGTGGCCGTAACATATTTGGAACACAATTATATAATTGGAATGGAAAAATAAGAATAAGAGTAATACTAGTAATATGTACACTATAAACACTTATTTTATATGTACTATACATGCACACTTAACAGACTGCAATATACCTTGCTATACTTGAAACAGCCATGTGCATATACACAACAGCATACTCTCTTGTTATACATCCACTCAAATTTTTCATTAACACACGTGCACACACAGGGATTTTTTTATGAACATGCATATACAGCACATGTTTACATACACACATGCAAACAAGCAGCAGGTTACACAGCCATGAGAACACTTAAACGGTCATAAACCTGCAGTTTAATTCCGCTAGCTTAAAAAATCCAATTAAAGGGTGCATAGAGCGATAGATGAGGGGGGAGGGAATGGAAGAGAGAGGAGGGCCATTGCAGACAGCCATTGGAAAACCACCCAATAGGCTTTAAAACTATTAAAAACATCAAACTCTGGAGATCCCTTTCGTACCATGCTCGCCTGCACAATTTCTTTTTTTGCAATGAGTGCGGCTCATGTTGATAAATATCTTAACAAAACACAACCTGAAATTACAATAGCCTCCTTCAGCTGCCACAGGTTAAAGGTGCCGTAGGTAGCATTGTGAAGATCCAGGACTTAGCCAAACAACTTCTCAGTCCCTCCCTCCTTTCCGCTAAAGCCCCAAACGGTCTCCTAAGCCCCTCCCACCACAAGGGAGAATGAATGCGTGTGCATGAGCAGTGATTGACACACAGTTAGACACCCCTCCTGGCCCTGATTGGTGCATCTGAACAGGGAGCGGTGGATTTTTGCAAATCACACTACAGGCTGTAGGTGATGCCAGAGGAGCTGGATCTTTTTTTTTTTTATTACCTGCTTCATGTAGTTCTACTGGAACATAGGGTCAGTTTCAGCAACTATGACAGAAAGTTAGTTTTATAAGGCTTATCTACTGCATCTTTTAGCAGCAAGATGCTTCTCACCCGTAGCTTTGTTTATAAAGTAGCTCATGTGGGCGGTGAAGCAGAACTAGCAGCCCCAGTGTCACTACAGACCTAGTCTATAACTTTGACGTTCCACTTCCGGGATTGCTCCGGTGCTGCAGGAAATTCCGCCAGATTCATATATTTTCCGTTTTCTTCCACTTTCTTTGTGTTGGAATTTAAAATCTGGTGGATTTACGAGGACTATGGTTAACTGCTCCTCAGATCTCTGCAGGGTAAATCCAGACAGCTAGCTAGACTGACATGACTATTTTGCAGCGGCTCTGTGCAGAGTTTAGCACCGCCCAAGGCGATTCTGATTGGTTTAAAGAAATGCCATTAAACCAGAGCACGTTTTCCTCCAATCCCCGAATGCTATGTGGAGTAGCCAGACCCTCCTTCAGGGCGCTTTGGAGGAGGGTCTGGCAAAGCGAGACTACTACAGACATGACTGAGTTGTACCCGAGTTTTAGCCACGGTACTTATTTTTCAATGCTGCATGGTTTAAATGTCTGCTATCAACATAAAAACAATCTGTGTTATAGTCTTTGTGGCAATTCATTGCAATGTAGCACCTGTAATATTTTCACTTTAGCAGGTACATTGTTAAATCAGTGTGGCCTATATAGTGCAGACTGACTCAATACTGAAATAATTAGTCATGGTCTCTTTTATACCTTCTTTTCTCATCTCTGAACATTAAACACAAATAGTGGGAGTGAAAGAGGGATTGGATGACTCATGTCATGTACAGTTATTTAATTTATCTTTTTGAAGGTGGCAGAAAACTAGATTTCACAGTTTACCTAGATTTTATTGAAGCATCTTTTAAGGTCTTGAATAGCAATCAGCGTGTGCTAAAATGAGTAAATTACTAATTATGTCTCCAAGGCTTTCTCTGTCTGCATTTACATGAGATTCATCCAATCTAGAACACTCTGAGAATGCTTTTGAACGCCGTCGTGAAGGTGGATGTTCTTTTATTGACAATGTTTAGAGTAAAACATGGATTAGTGTTCAGTTTATAAAATATGAGTTGATGAATAATTGGTATGACAAGCCAAAGTCTACAGAAAATCTGACGTTGCAGTGTCATTACTTTCAAGTTGATGCTTTTACCCACATATCGCCCTGACGGTTATTCCCACACGACCCCCATTACAGCGTTATGTGCACCGCAGCAAAACAGGAAAAGCAAAGCGCAGTGACCAAGTGAACGACGGCGTGTAATGCAGAAAAGAGAAGCAAGTGACAAAGTCAGTGTTGTAATGTAACAAAATAGTAGAAGTACTTCACTACTGTACTTGAGTACAATTTTCACTTATCTGTACTTCGTTATTTATATTTCCTGGAAACTTTTACTCCACTACATTTCCCCTAAGCATCTTAGTTACTCGTTACTACAAAATAAAATCAAATTTGGCAACCATACAGCCAACTCACAACAACCTGCTTCACAGTCCTGAATATGACAACTCAACGGTAGTGTGGGGCATAAGTCTTGCATAGTCTCAAAGTCAGCAAATCCCATGCCAAATCCTGCTTTGAGTGTCTTCAGTTTTTCTGCGCATCTCTCTCTTGGGAAGGCAGTGATAAGCACGTTTGCCACTGACAGGTTGGAAAGTGAAAATAATTTCCCAGCTTTCACTGCGTCACGCGTCATCAGCTGTTTGCGTCTCTGCCGTTTAATATTCAGGGTGTTGCGATTTTCTGTGATGTCACACATATAAAAGCCAAGTCACATAGCATAGCTTAGCATTTTCAAGCTCGAGTAGGGCCTTCCTGTTCATGAAACTGGCGATTTCCTCACAGCTCTCATAAAATCTGTGCAACTCATCTCTGTGTGTCATCGCAGACAGTGGATGCGAGCCCGTCTGATTGGTTTAGTGCGTGTGCATCACTGTGCAGACCACAGCTATAGCTAGGCAGGATAACCTAAATTCATATGTGAGCCAGATCAAAATTTGCAAGGGGCTGGAATTGGCCTGTGAGCCTTGAGTTTGACACATGTACTCTAGAGCTTAAGACAATGGCAAAATAGAAATCACAAATGTTATCCATAATTCATAAACGTACTGTACAGTATATAAAAGTCACAAACGGAGTCAGTCGGACTAACATTCAGCCCTGCTCCAAACAGCTCTGTTGTAGTCCAGCCTTTACTTCTGTGACGAACGAGCGTCACTTTGTAACACACGTTATAATGCTCGTCTAGCTGCTAGCGTGGCACTCCCTCATGCTCTGCAACTGACTAGCTAGCAGTACTTACTGCGCATGTACAGAAGTGCGATGCCTCACTCTGTAGCTAAAACAGAAAGCTCAACACACAGGGTGAAAACAGGAGCTGCAGCAATGTGCAGTACAACAAATATATGGTGTTTTCTGAAAATTAAACCACATAAACCTATTCTGGTACAACCTCTAAATACAATTATGAACCTGAAAATGAGCATAATATGAGCACTTTAACTCTTTTTTTTATAGAAAAACAATGGCTGACACCAGCAATGAAAATGTTTAGTGGGCCTAAAACTCTATGGCTGACAAAATATTTGCGAACAAAACAAGCTACTGATGACGAGTGTAATATGAACACTGAATGAATAATTGTTGAGATTGAAGTAAACGATTTAACTATACTATGTATGGTCAAAATAGCACTATAAAATAGTAAACGGTCTGCATTTATATAGCCCTTTTTTACCATTACAATTTCGTGTTGACTTACATTAAACGGCACATTTTGGCTGACGTTAGGCATTAGCGTTTGCTTGCTTTTTCAGGCACTTTCGTATTATTTACTACCAAGTTGGATATGTCCCTGCAAATATCACAGGTGCTTGGATCATACTCCATGTGGGAGGGAGACTTTCAATTGCATTTACAAGTCAGAAACTGGTAATTATGGTAACTCTAATATGACATGGTACACTGCATAAGGCTACATGGTGGGTCATTGCATCGGGAATTATGGGCACTTGTATTTTTCTAACATGCTCTCTTGGTGCTAAATATTAGTTTTTTTTGTGCACTACATTGACAAAAAAATGCCAGACTCTAACCATTTTAGTGCATTAAAGCAGCTGAAATTAAGCAAACACCAGACACTAGTATTAGTAGGACATACACAGCATGGGGCCATTTTTGTCTGTGAAACACTGGTCAGGAGGAGACCGGGGGACAGGGCAAAGGAAAACCATTGAGTAATTTACCCGGCAGTTACAAATGATGTTTGAATTCCAATAAACAAACACTGATTCCATACAGGCCGTAACCGAAGCATGAAAGGAATGATTAGTTAAAGGGCGAAATTGCTTAGTCATAGTGTAAGTGTAAAGCGACTGTATTTTCTAGTGCGTGTTAAAGCAGCACTTCATATCATAAGCTCATTATATCTGAGCCCTAAAGTGATTATGGGCTCCAGTAAGGCATTGTTCAGCTGTTGACAGGATTAAAGATGACTTAAGAGAGAGAGAGTGTCGCCGCTCCATGCTCGAGTGTTTGCTTGCTTTGTATAAGCCAGCAGTGAAAGGGGCTGCACGCTTGACTGTTTGCCAGCTGCGGCGCCGCACGCCCTCCCTCCACTCTTTTACACATTCATCTCCCACCACTGTCCACCCATCTAGATATATGTCTGCTTTGTTCTTGTTCGAAGGGGTGTCATTTTTCATAGACTTGTCATTACCTGGTGTACAATTGTTTTAGGGTTTTTAAGGAAATCCTTGAGCTACTAAAGGCAGTAAATCTCTCTCGTCAGTGTGGCATTGATTAGTATCTGTGTTGTGCGTGGGTGTTAGTGCAGGATGCAGTCAAAATGAAAGAGGAAGGGCTGTGTGCAACAGGCTATATGGCATCCTCTAACACTGCCTTGGTGAATCGTAATCATTGACCGTGTCTAGATTTCTAATGTGCTTTTGTCTCCTCCCTGCAGAAGAAGACTGGAGTTGTGAAGACACAGGAGAAGAAAGAGCGGTGGAAGGAGAAAAAGGTGGCAAAGCGGCAGAAGAAGGACGACAAGGAGGTGGAGGAGGAAGAGGAGAATGTCCAGCCGGTGGTGGATCCCCTGGAGAATGGCTTCCTTCATCACGGCCAGCGGGAGCAGGACAGGATCACCGAGAGGCTGCTGAAGAAGACGTACTCCAAGAAGAACAAAATGGTCAGTGTCTTGGCCTCCATTGCTTTAAAAAAATAAATATATTTTAAGTAATTCTTACTGGACTGTAGTTCAATATAAGTTTGAAAGATTACTATATGTTGAATAGACTATGGAGGTGTGGGTATGTTGTTGACAAATGAAAGATGTCTGCTGTGCTGGCTTTTGCTGTGAAGGCAGGGGAGCCAATCAGCTGCTTTGGAAGCATCTGGTTCCACTTCTTTGATGTGATTGGTCAGTGCTGTTATTTCGAAACTTTTCTTTTACTGCGAAGCAAGACAGTCTTTTCTCCGAGTATATACTTTCCATCCATCTGACAGCTGGTCCCCATTCACTTTAAAGTAGAACAAGATCTAAGGTTGTTTTTTTTTTTAGAAAGAGGTGTGAAGAGTGTAAACAGCCTCACACCCATGTCCGATGGGACTTTGTCTATTTGTGTGTCAGCACAGATTTTACAGGTGCCACCGTGCTGAGGAGTGCAAGAGTTAAAGGAGAACTCCGGACAATTTTTACGTTAATCTTGCAAAATATAACTATGCGAGACCTGTCTATAGCAAAAACAATTAGCGCAATAGCAGCTACCAACACGGAGCTGCTGCAGCTAATGCCCACCGCTCCCACTTAGCTAAACGGCAGTTATGGGGGCATAAATTAAATAGTGCCTTTGTGTATCTTAACAGACACAAAATGCAATTAAAAAATGTGTTTTTATTTATTTTATTACATTTATATAGCACTTTATCATAGACACTCAAAGCGCTTGGGGGGGGGGGGGACTGCTCTCTAACACCACTAATGTGTAGCACCCACCTGGGTGATGCACGGCAGCCATACAACGCCTTACGACGCCACACGCTCACCACACATCAGCTAGTTAGGGAGGGGGAGGGAGGGGAACATATTTTTAGTGGTGGGGGAAACTGGAGCACCCGGAGAAAACAGAAAACCCACGCAGACACGGGGAGAACATGCAAACTCCACACAGAAAGGCCTGGATTTGAACCCAGAACCTTCTTGCTGTGAGGCCACAGCACTAACCACTGTGCCACAGTGCTGCAAAAATGTCTGTGTAACATGAACAGGGCCCTTACATGACAACAAGAAGCATGTTAGCTGCTAGCTAGCTAGCTGTCGTCTGGGACGAGAGAGTGTGTTCAGTCAGGCTTCGGTAATAATCATCATGCAGTAGTCCCATGTGTATTTGTAGCATATAAATGGATATATATGATATATATCCATTTTGTGTGCGATCCATCTGGCATTGGAGAGTAGTATTCTCTGCTGTGGGGATCGTTGTGATAGTTTCCGACCGGCGGCCGTGCTTCTGCTTCCTGCCCGCTGTCCTCGCTTGCCGCGGCCGACAACAATCACGAGAGCGCCCGCTGGTCTGGAGGATGTCCTCCGGAGGACCGGTGATGCCTTCGCGGCACAACGCCCACACGAACACCACCAGTTGCCCGAAATGTGTGATCTTGGAGCAGCTGCTTCATCTGCCTGTTGCCCCTCTGCCTGTCTCGTTCTTTCCAACGCTTGTGAGGCCAGTTCTTCGTCTGTATACTCGGGTTGGAATAAATAAGGACGACCATCAAACTCAAAAAGCCTCTTCCATATGTTCAATATCTTCGATATTCTCCATAGTTACGTTACTCCAAGCTTCTTCCCTTGTGAACACCTCCGCTCTTCACGCTACACTGTACGGTCCTCTGACCTACACACTGTTATTTATCTTGCTACAACTGAATTCACACGGGACTTCAGCACGAGACTGCCGCTAGCCGTCTGTTAGTTTTTTACTGAACAAGGCACAGGCATAATTCTGTAATTCTGCATATTTCCATGTAGTTACATAGTCAATAATATGCTCAAAACCACTACAGCGCTCAACTACCTATTTTTGAGGGGAAATAAGCCCAAAAAAATTGCCGCAAATGCATCACCGGTCCTCCGGAGGACATCCACCAGACCAGCGGGCTCTCTCGTGATTGTTGTCGGCCGCGGCAAACGAGGACAGCGGGCAGAAGCAGGAAGCAGAAGCACTACTCTCCAACGCCAGATGGATCGCACACAAAATGAATATCTATCATATATATCCATATATATGCTACAAATGCTACATATTGCTAGCAGCTATTGCGCTAATTGTTTTTGCTATAGACAGGTCTAGCATAGTTATATTTAGCAAGATTAACGTAAAAATTGTCCGGAGTTCTCCTTTAACTTCACTTCACTTCAGTGCACCATCTCACCACTTCTCAGTGTTCAGCACAGGAGAAAATCATTTTCTCCAAATACAGTACTCCCTTCTGTTCCGAGTCTGCTAAAGGCTGGAGTTTAAGCCCATCAGAGCTGTCAAAAGATTGCCACGGTCATTTTGAAAATGGTATATGTAATTATGTAATTGGTTGTCATAGTTTATAAAATATAAACTTTTGACACTACTCACCTTGTCCTTTAGGGAAGTCCAGGTCATTGCCACAGCCTGTTTGAGGTTTTGTCAGCAGCAGCCGTTTGTAGGTAGTAATCACACTGTGGTTGGTGGTAACTTTAGGCACTAACTTCTTTTCTCCTGCTGCGGTTTAAAATTACTTAATGTTGTGAGTCTTTAATGCGTTCAGCTTACTATATTTCAATTGGTGCCAATAGTTATCTTTTGCATTTTGGGCTCTGCATTAGTAGTGATTAGAGCCTGACCGATATTGGCCTATCACAGACATATGGGTATGTATCAGTATATACGTTGTATGTTATTATATGTTGTATTTTTATTTGATTTATTCTTTATTTTCTCAGTGTTCATTTCTAGAATTGGTTGACAATGTAGTACATCGAATGTATAATGTACAGTATAATAATTATATTGGTGCACAATCCACATAAAAAAATGTCATTCCACCTCAGAATTCATTGTAACGGCCATTATATTGGCAATCTGTGAATTTCTCCCTTCTAAAATCGTTTTTTGAAAACTCCCATATCAAGTAGTGATGTTAAACATGCTCCTGTGTTAAATGAAATCGTTGCTGTGATCATGGAATCCCTTGTTGATACTAGGTGGATGGCTAGTCTATTTGCAGATGTATTTATTTGGTGGCGGTAGCACCTTGTTTAAGCAAGTTTGACAGCTATGACACTGTATTACAACAAAGCAGCTAATACAGAGGTGAGGCCACACAACGGTAGCCTATGGCAGTAGTGGTAGCCTACGCAGAATGACACATAACCTGTACTGTAGGTGAACTATGGTTTTTGTTTGTTATTGGTTTGCGATTGTAGTGTTTGTTTGTAATTCCCTTATTGAAACAAAGAAGGAAAACAGACAAGTACGAACTTTATCATAGGGAAAGAATTATAAGAAACAGTTAGATAGCCTTTGGACCTCATGTGTCTTTTATACACTGGTGAGCCATGGAGCTACCGAAAGTGGTTTCATAAGCAAATTGTTGGTATGCTGCCTTCAGGTGAATTTACCCTGCTATCCCATTCTTGTTTTCCTTCATGACTGCAGAAGTGGTTTTCTGTTTGTTTATGCAGATAGAGGGCTGCCAGTATCCCCGGCTTCAAGCACACTGCTGAGCCCACAGAGTCTGTCCCAGTGAGATAGCCCATCTATGTGTTAACAGTTTGTTTAAATGGGCGGATGTTTTTATGCCCCTGTCGGAGGCCAAGCTCCACCATAGTGCTGTTGAGGATAAGAGGGGAAATGTAGTCAGGAAGCCAAACTAAATAATGAGGCTGTGTAGCCCGGGGGTCTCCTCCACAGACAAAAATATCTCTCGTAGATAAGATTTCCTAAGGAAGTTAACATGGCTGAAAATGAGTTTGGCTGTGATATTTAGTTTGCTAAGAGACGGATGCTCTTATCCAGAGTTTAAGTGCAATAGGCTGCCAATACTTATACTTAAAATATACATTCCAGTTCAGATAAAAACTGCATAATACCACCAAACACTGCGGTCATGTGAAAACCTGTTTACAGTAACTTCTTCTGAAGATTGACTACACATGCTCCCAAGGAGCTGAAAATAGATAATAAATAAATAAAAAGTAGTTATGTTTCTACCCACCAGTAGTGAGATATTTCTTTGTCCTTGGAATATATAATAGAGAAATAAAATTGAATTGAATTGAATTAAACCTCGTATTATTGTGGCATGAAATAAGCTGTATGTTTTTGCTTCCAAAATGATATTACTGCAGATTGAATGAGTAGCTTCATCTAACATCTATTTATTTGTCGTGTTTTCTTGTGCTTCCTAAGTGCAATTTGAAATAATGTCTTGGAGGCACATCAACAAATGCATCTAGCTCCAGATTGAAGTGTATTTTACTGCCGTCAGCCAAACCACAAATCTGAGTATATCTATATTTTTTTTATTGTAACACCAACTACTACAGGTTGCCGATTACATTTTGATTGTTTAACCCAGCTACTCCTCAACCCTCATCCCTATCCCCCCTCTCCCCTCCACCAACCAACAACATCCAGTAGTTGTACTGCTCTCCCTATGTGTTATGCCCTTCCAGTACGTTGACACAGTTCAACAGCAAGCCAAACTCGAATTCATGAGCCAGGACATTGAGCGCCTTGCTCCTTTATTGACTTCAGACAGGTGAAATTGACGGGTGAAAACTAAACGGAAAGTAAAAGATAGATACTTAGCCTCTCGTACAGCAACTTCCTCTAGCCTACTAAGCTATCTTAAACTATTCATATACGACACGTGAACTATGTGCTAACTGCCCATTCACACATTACAGGTTACATTAACATCAGAATAGCATTACTAGCATACAACGTAAATCCACACACATTACGCTAGCATTCAAACGCGACAGATTACATGAATTCAATGACGAATGAATCAACAAGGTTCACTGACTCTACAGCTACATAAAGAATGCAGGTTAATTAATGACAGACAGAAGTACTAAACTTACAGCTAATGCTGTCGTGGGCGTGGGAAAAATCAATAGACCAACTCGGAGATTCACCATGCTTCTTCTAGCCTACTTCTTCTTCTACTGCTGTTACTAGTTACGTAAATGTAAACATTACGTGCCATGTATGTCAAAATAAAAGTTCCCTGCAAACTATTCCTGAATATGTTTTGCAATAGAACACATCAAATTAACTTATATCAAACATTTTTAATAAACCAAATTCTTAATAATAAAGGACAGAACAATAGCAATGCCTACACAGACAGAGCATCTTTATTACTGTAAATAAAATATCTTTAGATATCCAATTTGTCTAGATTAAAACTGTAATTGGTTGTACATCCTTGGACCTTGCTAATGATAGATCCATAAATGTCCAAAAAGCTCCGAAGCAAATGAATACGTGGCCAGCCAGACTCTGTGTGTTTTGTCTGTAAAGGAAAGGAGGGAATCATCAATTAGAAGATGTAGAGCAGGGTCCATTGGTAATTGTGACCCTGTGAGTTCTGCAAGGTTACTAACAGCCTTCCCCCCCAAAAACCCATACAGCATGTATAAAAAAAAAAAGCCAATGGTTTCGTGAGAGCAAAATTTACAATATGGGTCAGGTACCAGTCATTTTTTGAATGAATGAATGCCATTGCATTTAAGTAAAATGAAATTGTAGATGTTGTTGATATCTGATTATCGTTGTTGGATATGCATGATGTATGACAACATTTCAAATGTATATACTGATGATTTTGGTTTTTCGAAGCACCAAGAACATTATCCAGATATATCCCTCCTTATATCAAGCTGTCATTCCTGATGTCAGCATGTATTTCTGGGAGTTTAATTCTAACTCTGTATCCAATTTAAATGTTTTAAGATTCCCAGGGAACCCCTACTCTGCTACTACTACTCTGAAGTAGAAGAAAAGAGAGTGTTTATCAATATTATCTTGAGAGAGAAGTTTTTGAAAGTTAATACCTTGAAGAGTTGTAAAACCTTTAGTCTAACCTTTAGTGAATGGTTTCCCCCCAGATAGAAGGTGACTAATGTTCCATATCAATCATACGCTTCTAAAATTTAGGAATTTTTCTGCCGGTCTAAATACTTGTAGTATAAAAGTTTAAATTGGACTGTTAATACATAAATCACAATTTTTGGTAGATTTTTGGTAGACATACATAATCTATGAGGAGAAAGTCTATGTTGAGGAATATATAACAAAATGTTTATTTTATCACTGATGTGCATGTATTTTTCGATGTAATGAATCACAAAACAATCCAGAAATGAGTGTACACACGATACTGTGTTCAGTACCACATACAAAAACTACAGTTACCGTATGTAGTTTTCAGCAGCAGAGGCTTCTGTGTCAGTGAACCATTGTGATGAATGTCTTCGCAGCAGCTTAGAGGGAGAGTTTGTCTGGCTCGGATAAGGCACTGGACTGAGTAAGGCACATTGACCCCATGCATTGCTCAAGTCCCCTGAAAAAACAAATCCTAAATCCTGTGATCTGTAGATCGCTGGAGTACTGCTGGTTACCTGTGCCCTGTGCCCTGGTGGTTCCCTGTTGCTCTTACTTAACTTCTAACCTTCCCAAGCCCTTCTCTTGTTCTTGTATCAGCTGCTTACTTTAATATGTGTGTGGCTGAAGCAATGTTTGACTGTCTCACTAAGTAGCTAAAATATCTTTTAACCTGCATGCTGTGAACTAAAGCCTGCCTTTATTGCGTAACTAAAACTCCCGATTCCCAGCTACGTTATTACTGTTTTGATAACTAACAATTATGCTGTGTTCACATGCCGTGGGAAACAACAACGCCCAATTCCAGGGCGGCTGTGGCTCAGGAGGAGGAGGTAGAGCAGGTTGTCCAGCTGCTATACTGTGTAAATGCAGTCCATCCATTATCACAGTGCAGATGAGACTCGGCGCATGATCATGTTGCATAACTAATTAATCATAGATTACATTATGAAATATGAAACGGTTGATCCACACCCTTAAATAAGCATTCAGAAAGCTGAATGGGTCCTCTCTGCTTTTGTCGAAGTACAAGTGATGTTTGATCAGGCCTGTTTCTTAAGTCGCTCCCTTTTGCTTTTCATCCCACACCCACCTGCTGTCATCATATGATTTATAATATATATTGTTGCCAAATAGGAATTTGTGCATGTGTGGCAAGCAGAGGCACATTACAACACGATCAATCTGCTGAGGGTCTTACAAAGCCTGTGGGCCAAAATGCCCCCACTAAAACCTTTTAATGGGAGCGTATGACCAATTTGATTGTTTTTATTCACATCATAACAATGTAAATGAAGGCATATTCCCATGGTTTTTGTGTTATGGGATGGAGGTGTTGATTGATTCGCCGTTGCTGAGTCCAGTCTCTCTGGGTCGAGTGCATATCATACCGAGTATAACGGAGCTTAAGAGATAGCAATAGGTAGAGATATCTACTCTTACTTTATCCTCAGCCCTGTGATGTTTCCATTCCTCTGAGGGTCTCTGATAGATGGAATAAAAAATTTGATTCCAGATGGACGGGGCTTCGATGAGGAGCCCTTTGTGGATTTGATCTGCCACAAAAAATGTCCTTGGCAACAGCGCCTACAGGCTCACACTCAAATGTCATGTTTGTTTTTTTAGTATTCAGTTCTCTTTGCTGCTAAGTTCACTTAACAATACCATGTACACATGTACTCTTACTTATATCCAATAAGGCAAACTGTAGATCCTTTTATCAAACAAACACTGAGCAGATGGATGTTTATGCACACATAAAAAAGACGTTTGTTGTGACTGTGGGAAAAGGGCATCACGGAGCAGCCATCTGGGCTTTACAGCATTCGTTGACACGTTATGGCCGATGATATTGATGAAATAGGTATGTATACTTTTAGGATACTCCCCTACCACAACGATCAGCTCAAGTGCACTAGAAGCGTTTTCTACTTTGTCCTTCAGGCTGCCATTCTCTCCAAGTGGCCAGTGTAGTTTTGCCCTTCCTTATTTTTTGTGCTGTGTCTCCTGTCAGAGGAGGTGTCCCGGGTGTAAGACACGCTATGATCCACAGGCGCTGTGCTCATGTGTCGGTCTCCTCGAGGCACCCCGGGGTGCCAGGAGCTCACCGGAAGGACAGGAGCTGCAGTGTCAGAGCAGAGTTTGCCACAGGGCAGCGTGGCGGGGGGGCAGCAGCAGCAGCACTTGATGTAATTAGAAGACCTGCCAGGACCTTAGGAATGGTCGAGCATACTGTATGTGTGAGAGACTGGGTAAACTACTGTTTTCTTTCTTTCTTCATCCAACAATATGTACCTGTCCTTTGCTCAGCCAGAAATGAAACAAAATCAGTTTCATTTGATTTAGATTTTTTGCAAGGAGCATCAAGAAACTCAAAACTGACATTCTGTCATTAACACTGTAGGTCATAGTAATATCCATAAACCAATAGAGCAGTCTGACCTGCGTTGTTGCGTCATTCCCTGCTGTAAGATACCAGAGAAGCGGCTTGCAGGTACCTTCACTATGCTTCAAATGGGGATCATGAGTAACACGTACTGCTGACTCACTCATGCAACACACTGATAGCTACACATCACATCATCATCCGTGTCCATTACTGCAGTGGCCTACCCTGTGCTACACGCACACACACACACACACACACACACACACACGCCCGCACGCACGCACACATTCCACTAACAATGTCATATAGAAAAACATCTCTGGACACTTCACTCTATTATTCCAACCTCCCCACTCATACTCAGGCCAGCCTGTGGACGTGAAGCCAGCATCCTGCATACCTCTGTCACACTATAGCTGCCTCAGGATTACTTCCTCTTTTCATATCTAGGTGTGTTTATAAGTAGTAAGCCAGCCAGAGACAGATCAGATTAGCTGGGGCATTAACGGTGCACTGGAGCATAGTTCACGGGCAGCTTGAGAGCTGAGATAGACACAAGAGCACTGCTGGCCATCGGGAGTGGGGCCGCAGTAACGGGCGAGTGATCAGGATGACTGATAGCGGTAGGGTGGTTGTTATCTGGGGAGCAGCGACCCTGAGCGGTAGCAGCTCAGCTCAGGAGACAATATCTCTCCTGGCTCACTCTGCTTCCAGCCCATTTAAACTGGGGATCAAGGTGAATCCTGTCCCATCGGAGTCATTCTGGGCAAGTGGCTGAGCTGCAATTTACTATTTTTGACTGACTTTTAGTCAAAAATGTCCATTTTTCTTGTTGTTCTGACGGAAACAGTGGATGTCATATTTTGCTGGACATATTGAAATAACTTAACACCAGTATGATGATACAATGAAGTTCCATATTTAGGCTACAGGACACAAGATGTTACTGTAACTGAAATGTTCTTTGCTAAAGGCTTTTTCCTCCACCACATAAAGAAATATTTGTTCCACTTAGTCTCCCGAGGCTTACACCTTTTGCTCACTTTCCGATTATCTGCTTATGATGTTTTGGTCTATCGAGGAACTAAAACACTGTCTACTTTTGCACTTGTAATGAGATCAGCCCTAAATGTGACATCCTTGATGTAATTATGGGCTTGGAAAGCTTGTAAGTGGTAACGCGATAGAAAAAAGGCCTTTACTCCTGTTACTCAGGTTGACGCTGCGATTTAACAAAGAGCATTATTAGATGAGTGGATAATGAGGCACGCTGCAGAGGTATCTACAGGCACATCACATCGCATGCGAGAGTGTGCGCAGAGTAGAAAAGACAGAGACGAATGGAGGAGCGTGACTTGTAATACACCTTGACAGATCAATTAGTCAGCCGCTTGTAACATGAACATGTATGCATGATCACACGGCGGATAATTGTCTTTACCACATCAAAGACCAGTTAGCAGACAAAGACACAGGTGCCTGTGCACAGGAGAGATAAATGACAATATGAAGTGTTTAATTCCAAAAATTAGGTGTCTGATTATTTAGAAAATTATACATCCACCCTGATAAACGGGTTCCTGACATTAGACGTACCCTGGCAATGTTGGATGTCTTGCCTACCAATTATTCAGAAAGGAATATTATCATCTGCTTTGTAAGCCTAGTACATTTTTTATTTCAATATGGGCTTCTTTCTTTTTTAAACCTTTTGATTGTGCAGCATATTATTGGAAGGGACTGCATAAGCATTGACCACAACTAGTGTAGGCAACGCATTCTCATGAACGTACAGTATATTGTACGAAAACGTATGCACAACAATAGCAGCAAAGAGTATTACTCTCCCTACAAAAACTACTTCCCAGCTGTACCATGGGTTTAAACCAGTAACCTTATCCAGACTATATTCACAAAATTCTACTGTGGTTCAACCGTGCCAGTATGAATCATGACTAAGTAAAAGGTTACTTTTTAAATGAAAGACGTCTTATCTTATTTTGGCTTGAATCGCTATAAAATTACAATACAGTAAAATGTTTCCATTTAAAATGAGAAATTGATGACTTCATTAACTTGAATTGCTGCCCGAGGAATTACAAGAGCATTTGATGACTCTCCAGCACAGCATCTACCATAGTAGCATGGAAATAGACATAAATAAGAAACATCACATGTTCCCAGTAGAGGATAGCAAAGCCAGCTAATGAGAACAGAGATCAGAGAATGCTGTGTGCAGAGGTAATATATATCACCATAATAAATGTCGGAATGATAACACAGCTCTATTAATTGATGTTTGGCTTACAAACAAGGCTTTTTTTTTCTTCTTCTTTTACATCAATTGTGTTGTAAAACTGCTTGCTCAAATTGTTAAAAGCTCACGCAGCTGTTTTTGTAATGTAGTTGTTGGAAGATTTCTGTAGAAAAACCAACTGATATTGATCATGGTTAGTTAGACTCAATTAAAGGTATCGACTACCCATAGATGATAAGTAAAGAATTGAAAATGGAATTATGCATAAACAAACTGTAAAACTGGCACGTCTTTTTTTTAAATTATTATTATTATTATGTGAAGTCAGGACAATAGTTTTAAACATTGTACAATCGTAATACAACACAAATGAGAATAAAATAAAGATTCCTTTTCCTAAGCCCATACCATCCCCAATCCCATATCACCCCCCCCCCCCCCCCCATGACGCACATACATGTACATGAACTGACAAACAAACATTAAATGAGAAACCAAATGAAGTTAAACTGGCACATATATTTTTGGTAAAAAAATCCCTTCCCTTCATGATTCCCCTTTATGAACAAGTGGCTGGGAGCATGTGCCTTTCTCTCTGTGTGTTTTCAAGTTTCCTAAATGCCGTCTATTTTTGCTCAGCAGACGTCCTGACCACAGCGGATTTAGCGTGAGGAGCCAAACTCTCCCTCATGGGTTTCCACTGGGGGCTGGTGGTGTTGACTTTTCCCCTGGACGCTGGGGGGAAGGCTGGGAAAGGATGAGGGAACAGTCCCACCCGTGATGTAATAGAGAATGATTTCATGTGCGCTGCTCCAGTCCAAAGGGGACGGTTTGTAGTTGCACTGGGTCCCAGTCTGAACTGGCCCCAGATGGTGAGATTTGGAGAGTTGGTAAACTCAGAGGTGGCAGATATTCATCTGAAGTAATGACTAATCTTGTCAAAATGGGTACCGGCCTCCATGGATGGACCGATTGACACACTAAGAGGTCCTTTTATAATTCAAGGGCAAGATGTAAAATGTGACCCACGGGAGAAAGCTCATCAAACCAGAATTCCGAGGGAACACCAGTAAAATTACTTTGTCAGTTAGTTAAAGCGCAACTTCCAGGAACATTTAGCCCTCTCAGGATTTCTCCTCTCCACTCCCCACGGCTACAGCCGCAGCCTCCCAGCACCTCAGCCAAGGAGAGAGAGAGGTAGAAAGACAGAAAGAGAGAGAGACTGAAATAGAACTGGAAATGAAAGGAAGCGCATGACACAGCCAGACAACCTCTGCGCCTGCTGTGCTTAGCCAGGTGAATATTGCATGGGACAGTGCGCAGTGATTAATGTCAGGCCATGTAAGGTGCTTGGCCCGGGCTGCTGTACTGTTGGTCCATACACACACACACGTCCCATCACTTTTAACAAGCCACAGTCATTGAGATACAGAGCAACCCACTCTGGGGACAATTAGGTTGGGAACATTAAATTAGCAGGGATCTAAAGTCATGCTCTGTTGGAGCTCACGCTAGTGCATGCTGGGATTGGACTAGGTAACGGAGTCAGGAGAAAGGAGAAACTCCTCCTGGATATACTGTGTGCAATCTGATATTGCTGTATGTAGAGCAATTTTTTTTATTTAAATTTTACACTTACATTGGGGTGCAGATTTGTTTTTGTTTGCAGTCATTAGGTGTTGGACTCAGGAGTCTTAGCCGTAATAAAAAATATTTCTTTTATGTCATTTATTAAAGTGGGACCTCCCAGGCTACATAATATTCCAGCTTTGCATCTACCAGATAATCTGTAGCTATAGCAACAGATGCGTTTGCCCTGGTAGATGTTTAACTAGAACAGACAGCAGGGACAGAGACTTTGTTAGACCTCGTGCTTTATTTATGATTTACAGTATAATTTGTGGTTTATATTACAGTAATGTTTAGGGAGCAGTACAGAAATGTGTGCTCCAGGAAATCTCTGGTCTCTGGGGTCATATTCCAACAAAAGCTTTCTACAAGGTATCATAGTTTGAGCTCAGGTGAGGTCTGATTTATTGTGAACTGCTTTAATTAAAAAGGCTAATCGCAAAGGTCTTAAAGGAGATGTAAACAAGAAAGAAGATGAAAAACCTTAGGTTATAAAGGCCTGTGTATAAAGGTAGGTGTGTGTGTGTGTGTGTGTGTGTGTGTGTGTGTGTGTGTGTGTGTGTGTGTGTGTGTGTGTGTGTGTGTGTGTGTGTGAGAAACCAAAGTGTTAGAAATGAGGTCGCTCAGACTCTCGGATCGGGGCAGCCTTTTATGTCACTTCAGACCGACATGTAGAAGTCAGCTGACGTTGCCCTTTTAGTGACCAGAAATACAAATGAGATTTCAGATTTCTAGTGTCACCCACCCACATGTGCCGTATGCTATTACAGTTTCTTCCTGATAACAAAGAAGTTGAGATGCCTCTGCATTGGAAGTGCAATAACGTTTTCTCATTTTGCACTTCAATACGGGAGATCGGAGTTTGTTTGTTAGTAGTTCTTGATCTCCAGTGTGGTTAGTTAACACGACATAATTTTTCCTTGTATATCTATTTTTTGGATAAATGTTCTGTAGTTGGCACGCTTTTTGTTCCCGGTTACTCAGCCGTGGTAGCGCTTCCTGTGAACCAGAGAAATCTAAGTTGGAAATACCAAAGGGGCAGCAGGTGTCTGCAAATGTGAAAGCTTTCATGAGGTGTGTTGAATCACTGTTGCAATGAGACATTTACTAAAATGGAAATAATTCAGAAACAGTCCACCCCCAGTGTTTCATCCACGCATTAAATAGACATGGTGAGTCACAGATTGTGTCTGTGTGGGTTTAATGTGCTTTTAATGTCTCGGCTGTTTTCGCTGATTATCAAGAATTTTGATGGACAATACAGATCAGGGAACACACTGAATTCTTTAAATTATAGCCTCAGTACAGAATAATGGTATCGGCCTTCAAAATCGTCCGGACTGTAACTCAGCACTGTCGGGGGGGGTCAGGTTTCCTGGCTACCTCCTGTGTCCGGAGGCTGGCAGCCGCCTGGTATGCGGTGCTGTATTACATGGGAGGCTTTAATGATGCAGGGATCTGGTGTTCGTTAGGTAGAATGGAAGTGGGTGGCAGTCCTGAGCCTTTCACTGAAAAGACAAGCCTCCTGTAGTTGTGAGAGGTCTTTTGTTGGGACGCCTGTGTGTTTTGACAGGTCTGACACGGGGGTAAGACAATAGAGAGGCCGCACTGTATTCTGATGCGCTCCTGCAGTAGGCTGCTACGCTTCACTCGTATTGTTTTCCGCCGTCATTTACAAATGCCTCATTCTCTTCTTGTCACAGTCGGATCAATTTGTTTTAGTTAATTAGCGCTTCAATTAGCACCTATTCAATTAGATTCAATTTAATTGTTGCTTGGCTTGAAGATTGTGTTTTTCGCATGTGTCTTCCAACGTGCAGTGCATCTCGTTTATAGGCCGTGTGTTCTTCAATGGGGTTCGTATGTTCTCCTGCGTGTGCATGGTGCATACACATGCATACTTCTGTCTAGTTAAGCATGGGGTCTTATTTGTGTGTGTGGATTATTGTGTATGTGTCTGTATAAGTGTGCGTCCCCTGCGTGGCTGTGATGAAGTGCTTGCCTACTTAGCGGTATCTGAACGTTTGAGTGTCATCTTTGCCACTTTAGCCCATTAAGGTCGCTACATTAATGGGATCTGCTGTGGCCCCTGCCCCAGTTTTCATTGGGGGGGGGGGGTGGGGGTTTGGCAACTAGCAAAGCTGGACATTAACTCAGACGGCTTAAATGTGATTAGTGGTGTCACTGAGACAGATCTTTGCAGCCACAGCTTTCCTTTCCTTCCCTCGCTGTGTTCAGCAGTTGCTGTGATACAACACTGACCCCTGCTGCATTAGAGAGTTATTGCACCCACATTCATGAGGAGGTGGTGGATGGTGCTGTTTTGCCAGATAGCATTGCGTCGTCCATTGGGGGTCACTGTTCTCATTTGAAAAAGATGGCAGGAGGCCTCTCCCCTCCTCTTCTGCCATTTTGACTACCTAATGTAAAGTATGTCAGGGTTTGCCATATTGAGCCCAGGCGCGGCGGGTCTTTTGCAGGTCCCATCAACATGTTTCCTGCAGCGCCTTGTAATGGATGCCTAATGTGGCTTCAAAATATTACCATGAAAACAACATCGTCGGAGATAATGAAATGCCGCTGGAACACCGAGGCTCACGTGTGGGTTGTATATGCCAGCGCCGGCGCTCATATTAGCTCATTAAAACAGCAAGTAGCGCTGCTACACAAGGTCAAATGTCTCCATATCAGTCCTAAATCTCCTTGCATCGAGCATGTCCTATAATTAGCATATCACCAATGTAAGGAGAGCCGCTTTAACAGGGTGTATTTAAAATGTTCAGCCTTAGAATGACGCCCTGTGCGTTTTAATGGGTTGTGATTTAAGGGATATTGTTCAGACTTATATGCCTACGAGCGGACAGCATGTGTTTGGTTCCTTTTTTCCTCTTTAAAGTCCATTCACACAGTAGCAATTGAACCAAGGGCTATAATTGTGTTTTCATGTACTATAGATCCTGTCATTAGGCCCCTGGGTCTGCAGGCAGTTATATGATGACAGCTGACAAGGGGGCGTGGCTCCTTTGAGGAAGAAGGGGAAATGGAGGGGGGGGACCACACGCACAAAAGCCACAATTACTTCCTGGACGGTCCCCAGAGCTCAGTGGTTGGAGTGTGTATGTAAAATGATGTGGGAGAGGCCATTTGCAAAACAAAGAGAGCGGAGGGGTGGGGGGGGGGGGAGTAAGAATGATTGCTTTTGCACAATAGAGCATGTACACCCCGAGGCGGGGAGGTTGAAGTGGCAGTCTGAGGGTTGACACGCCCCCCCCCCCCCCCCCCCCCCCCAGCTGTCTCAGAGGAGCTGGATCCAGATGGGGGTGTGGTTCTTGTGGTTGACCCCGTGGAGGGAAGAGGGTCAGGGTTTGTTTCCCGGGCCCCAGAGGGGAGGAGATGGTCCAAGAGGGTGGAACTCTCAGTACATATGGGGGTGAAGTGCCCAGTATGTTCAGTCTGAAGTCACAGGTTGGAGCACAATTAGTGTTATACAACTTATTATCAGGTTTAACATTTAGTGTCTCTAAAATATTGAGAAAATCACTTTGGGCAAGGTAGTAATCTAATTTAATATCTATAGTTACAAATGGTATGGCTTGTTGCGTGGAGGAGCAGGTGTCAATATTTCAAAGGCTAGATTATTCATTTTGAAATGAAACTGATGTTTCAGACCTGTCAGATCCAAACGACTCAGAACAAGACTGAAAAAAGTCTTCCGAAATAATATTTTAAGTATTTTCACTTAATTACTGTAGATAGCACACAGTGGGAAACATCAGGGAGTAATTGGAAGGTGTGACATGTGATTTTAGTCAAAGGCCAGACTCGAGCTGTGACACTGAGCCGTAGACATAACAACATCGCCAATTAGCAGTGCGTCGTCGCAATACTGATTGGATAATATCTGAGCGGTGCAGCCAGCTGTGAGCACGTTCTGCAGGGTCACAAGGCTGAATTAGCCTGGCCGCTCTCAGTTTAATTAATGAGCCGGTAATGGCAGTATAATTGCTCTTCAAAGTGGAGTCTCCTCTGACACTGATGTAGAGCAGGACTGTACACACCAGACGCACTTCAAATGCCCCCCCACTCCCCCCCCCATGACATCCGCCACTGCCGCAGCCACAGTGGGATACATACAACTCATACTGGCACGCATGAAATATTCAACAGCAATTTCCCCCACGTTTGAAATAATACCTTGAAATGTTAATGCGCTCCCACTGCTTGTTTTAAGTGGAAAGCATCCGCAGGGGCCTGTGTTTGGACTGCACCGGTGCAGGGGGCTCTGTACTTAAACTGCTGTCGGTGTGAAAGTAATATGCTACACTGGAGAATTACAACATCCAGGCAACCGGGTCAAGAGGAGAATGCTATTCTTAGTGCCAGTCCCCCTACCCCTGCAACACCCGTAGACACACACACATCTTCATCTGACTTGCACACACATAATGCACCTACTGTACACACAGACCTACATGCTTTAACAAAAGCATGCAGATACACACATATGTATAGATATGGACACGCACACACACACATACACACACAGATACTACACAGTAAAGATCTATCTCACATGTATACACACAGAAACACACACTGCCTACACACACACGTCACCTCTGACATTGATTTTCATTAGATTCACAATGGCTGGCATGTTGACAGTTTCACCAACGTCCTTGGTTCTAAATGTGTCTATTATCAGAGGATTACACAAGCCCAGGGTTCCTACAGTGACAGGCCATGATCTGATATCCGCTGCCGTTAGCTTGGCCTCACCCACTAGGTGCCTCTTCAACCTGATCCTGCCAGAGACATTGCGATGTTATCAGGTCCTGTGATGCCTCCCATCACCTGATAGACCCCGTGGATTAGTCAGGGACTTGCCGCCGGCTGTCTGTGGTGAGGAAGCATTGCAGTGTCTCCAGCTGACACGGATCAGCAAAAATATTAATGCTGGGAGCTAAAAAAAAAAAGTTAGTGAGGTTTGCGTGTTTTTTATTATTATTATTATTTGTCAGCTAGAAGCACACTCGCAAACACACAGACACACACCCTTGTTCAGGTTTTTATTTCCGCTCACAGTCGGATGCAGTTAGCCTTGCAGAGGAACACACACTTGGCTGCACAGTTCATCCATGTGCCTGTGCCCTTCAGACCTGACAGCAAGGCATTAAATATTAGTGGCGTTTTACGGCGGGTTTGTAACATGGTTATTCCAGTCAGTGGGCTTGCCTTTCCTGTGTCTGTGCCCACTGTGGGGCTTTGGTTTGACAGCGCATGCTCAAAAAGGTATATTGAGGGAGGCCAACTTGCCTGTGAGCCCTAGGCAGTGAATAAATACACACACACACACACACACACACACACACACACACACACACACACACACACAAAATATGGACATGTTAGCATGAGTGGGCACATTCAATTTCATACACTGACGTACTGCAAACGTGTCTATGCATGGTCACATGCCTGTATACATACATACAGATCACAGATATAATAACCTGCATCCTGCAAACATGCAGAAGCACATGTAAAACAGATGCACTAATAAAATAAAAACGGGCAGTAAATATTTTAATAAAGACAATAAGAGTAAGATTGCAAGACACATACATGTATGCGATATTCTTTCTTATTGCAATACTTTTGTTAATTCTGCAAAATGTTGCCTGACTTCCTGCTAGTGTGGAGCCTTTACTTCCACTTACAGTATCCACTATGCACAGAAAAGACAGCACTATTTTCTTTTCTTTTTTAAATGAACTTTTTTATTGATTCCATTCAGCATTGTCCCATTAACATCTAACATCTCACACATATGTTGTTCCACGTATACAGAGCATACAAATATTTCACAACAGGGATCAAACACATAAATAGACAAAAAATCACAATTAAACACAAAACTCAGTAGACTCGAAATGAGTACATTTTCAGTCCACGTTTTCATTCCCCTCTTGTGAAGACCTTTCTCTCCTGGTGAAGGATAATGCCGAATACAAATCTTATGAACAATTAAACAGTCAAAATTTGTAGCAAGAGCCAAGGGGATCCATAAGATACATTGTTTTTAGCAAATAAAGTCTGTTCTCAGTGGTGTTACAAAATCAACCCAGTTACTCCAGAAATTCTTAAATGTATCTTATTCTAGTCTGACAGCACGATTTTCATCAGTCGTGGCACTAGTGACAGGTTGCAGTCCTTATAGTTCAGTTATTCTGTGGCCATTTAATTAGCAGCCTGGAGACGAGAGAAGAGGCCTGGCCAGGTCCTGGCGTGTTTGTCCAGAGAGCTTTGAAAGCCAAGTGCTGCCGCCTTTGGTCTATATCGCAAGTTTTCAATTAACACCAACAATGGAGCAAGAGGAGGCACCACGTGCAGGGGCAGCTGGAGTATTAGTTAGCTATTCAGCGAGGATCGTTTGTGTGTCTTGCCACATGACAACGTCGCTGACACGTCTGGCCTTTTGGTGGCACAGGTGGTCCCTCACCACCTCCTGGCGGAATTGATTAGGCATAATTGGAGGGAGTCAGAAGCTGAGGCAAGTGGCGCTAAATAAATTTGGGTAGTGTTAATTGCAGATTCCACTGTGTCTGTGTGTGGCAGTGTGAGGGGTAGAGAAACACTTAGCCACCGGCTGACAATGGAGGATTAATTGGACTCCTCCAATGAACATAATTAGACTGATTGTTGGGAGAGATAAAGCAAAGGTTTTATGAGTGGAGCAGCACTGTCAGTGCTAAGAATATCATCCCTCTTCCTCCTCCACCTCCTTTCCAATTCCCCCCCTGTGGCGTAGTCCCCTGTACAGAGTTAATGCTCCTTATTCCTCTTTTAGCTGTAAGGGAGTTGAAATCCCTGCTCACAGGGTAGGAGTGGATCACAGGTCCATGCTTACTGAGCCTTACAGTGATAACATCTCTTCAGGGGAAGAAGTCCAATCTTCTGTTTCAGCTACAGTGCAGCCCCTGTATCTATGGTCTTTGATTACATCAGTTATTGAGCTTTTATTGGTCATAAATACAAAGAGCAAGTGAGTCCTCTGCCTGATGGGGGAGCTGCTATACATCTAGAAGACGAGAGGGATTTTCGTGAGCCTTGCAGACCATATGAGTCCCATTGTAGCTGGGGTTCATTCCTGCTCCAAATGGAAATGATTTGGGAGCCCAAAAGCATTACTCAGGCTTGGCCAGGGCCATCGGCAGCAACAACAGCAGTGACTTGTGGTACTCCAGTATCGCTCCCGGCCCCATCACCATCCCCAGAAACTCGCAGGGCTGGACCTGGGCTCCACAAAGCTCTGACATCCTTCTTGGATGGTGCCCAGGTCTCAAACAGAGAGCAGGCCTTCATAGACTGCTTCAAAGGGGAGGACGGAGAGAGAAGAACAATACACTTGACAAGATTCATCAGCAGAGGTTAACCACAAGCTGCTGCATGCTAGCTGCTACTATAAATATGACATGAGAAGATAAGATGAAGAACAGAAAATGGAGGAATCAAAGAACATGTCTTTCAGAGTCTATACCTCGCACTCGGCAGGATCACAGTTTGACGAGGCAGGAGGTGGATTTCCTGGAAAAAAATAAGTGATGAAAGACAGCCTTTTAATTCTTTTGAAGGTTTGATTAATTGGCCTGTATTCAAAACATGTGTTAGAAATGTTTTTTGAAGACCCCAGTCAACAAAAAATGTGAGGTAGGATTATTTCCATATCATGCTTCTCAAAAGGGTGAAGTTGCCGGAGGTTCTTTGACTTTGTAATTAACATGTATTGATTTCCACCACTGCCATACTTAATGCATTGAATTAGATTACATATTTTTCTACTTCCTCCCTCCTTTCTTTTGCTGAACTATCTGCCCTCAACATCTCCTAAGTCACCATTGATAAACCCATCATTCCTTGTGGCTAATATATTGTAGCACTTCTTAATGTTAAATCTGATAAATAGATAAATATTTTCAAAGCAATATCCATCATTTGCCCTCTATTCGATTAAACCATGCTCCTTTTTCCACACACGAGGTATGGCAGTACGGTGAAAGCTGACCTTACCTCCTCTGAAATCTTCAAAGAACTGGAAACGTCTACACAAATGTTGTTTCCATGGACACCTGTCATGTTTCTGCCTCGCTCTGAATGGAAAAACAATGTCGGGTTTCTGACCTGAACCAAAGACTAAAAAAGTCAGCAAGCTTTTCTGACTGACAAGCAGGCAGCCTGGGGGGTTGGCTGAGCTGAGCAGGGCTGCTGAGGGCCGGGGGTTGAAGACCTTGACTTCTGCACCCGTGGTGTGATGGAGAGACTTGGCCTTCCAGCGAAAAAGAGACGGAGGCCTCTCCTCAAAGCCGAGGTACCTCAGGGAGACATTTTGGTGCATGATGGGCAGAATAAAATGAAATAAAATGGGATCAACGCTAGCAGCAACAGTTTAGTTGTTGCAGCCCTCTGGCAACACTCAACCTAAGGCTAGCTTTGCTTTATATCGTCTATGTTTTACTATTTGGAACTCCCACTGGTGCCCTGAGAGAAAACTGCCTGTTTTAAGATGTTCTGAAGAAATACTAGCACATCGACATATCCGTTTTAACTCAGCTGGGCATAAAATGGGGAAGTGGCTCCCCTTTGAGCAGAACTCACTGACCTTGGAAGGAAGTCTGAAAGAATACAGCCGCATTCTTGGCTTTAGTGTTTTCCTTTGTGGCTTATTTTTAACATTCATGTTGGGTTTTGTGGTCATTGGTTTTTCACTTCACATCTCATAAAGTTATTATAGCTGCATGTTCAAAGACAGGTCAGTTGGTCAGCATGCTTAGGCCATTAACTCCTTTGCCTAGTCCAGCTCTTTTATTTTCTGCTTTATGTTAATCCATGCTGCTCTTGGTAGCTACTTGTGAACACCAGGCTCTGTAATGAATTGTGTTTGGAGTGCACGGTGACAAACTGTTTTCTTCATAGATGCTTTATGAACTTGCTGGCTAATAGAGATAACTTCAGTGGTGCATCAGTTCCAACTGGGCCCTGTATCCTCCATGATAGATGCTTGCTCCCTCAGAGGCTCTTTCCAGCAGAGCAGACTACAGAGAGGTGGGGGAAAAGGGGAAAGCAGCGATCCAACGCCAACTTCACTGGAGAAGGCCATCTCAACGTTTCGTCTCTCAAGTTGTTTTACCTTGGCCGCCGGGTGGCTCCCACCTGGCCCTAGTGGGGTTGTGACTACTGAGGGTTGGCCGAGAAGTCATGGCCACAGATTAACTCTGCTATTTATGGCCCTAGCCCGTCTAACTGCAGCCCCAGAGATGGGAAATATTGCTCACTTAGCAGGATTACTGGGTGCCGTAATGCCCCAAAGGCCTGCTTTATGGCAGGCCATAAATGTTCCCAGGGAGAGGCAGCGAGAGTCGGATTGATTAGCGCTCCGGAGGAAAGTCGATCCGTTACCCACGCCCCACTGGGGAACGCTGTGATGGATGCTTCCGGGAGCTGGAGAGAGGCACTGAAAGGGAGGGGAGGGCACTTTGCTCTGCACCACGCCAGTTCTAGACATCCCCATAGTGAAACAAGATGGACGGCCCCCATTGCTTGCAGGGCCGCACGAGGTTGTCAGGCAGTCACAGAGCTATAGCCCCGCTACGCAGCGGCCCTTTGCCATCCCAATGGCAGACAAATGGAGAGGCGACCTTGCCACATGCTGCCATTTACCAAAGTCCCCCTTGATACCTTGCGTCCCCCAGACATTAGTCATTTGAAAAGATAGACCCCACCTACATCCCACACCACCTCTGGGGCAATCGTTTGCTACAGTATAAGGTCTGATATACAAGCTACAGCCGGCCCTTTTTACCTTCATTGGCGGTCACTACTATCTTGGTTCAAGATTATGTTACTGTGTTGATTCTAGCACAGTCTGTAAAGAAATGTAGCATTATTGAGCTTTGTTATGAAGCAGACAAAGTTGTAGCATCTACTTAAAGTCAAAATAATGGTTGCTGAAACAGTTTTCCTTTTTAGGATCTATCTATACTGCGAGTGCATAATCACTTTTTAGGATGGATGGGTCCAGTGAGAGGTAGACCTCTGATCCTGACAGTGTTGGTGGTGAATATGTTTGTGTAGATTCATGTCAGTGGTTTGGTATTTGTAGTAACATTTCAAACGAGGCATAAACGATGGATAAAATAGAACTGTTATTTTCCAATTCAGTATTTATCTGTACGACATATTTAGTTCTGGAAGCCATGTGTGCCCGTTGAGAAAACAACACTGGTTGTTGCTGTTGAACACTGGACGTGTTTGAGCACCACCATTCTATCAGGTGCCGTCCCTCCTTCAGGTTCAGAATGGCATTGAAACTGCGATAATATCGTGATAGCATTGGAAGCATCATAAAAGTGTTAATGTAACCCTTAACCACTTTTCAGTGAAGCTTCCTTAAGGTTGATGTGTTTGACATCCATTAACAGCCCTTTTAAACCAGATGTCTTTGCTCTCTAAATGGAATAGATTATGGTTTCTGGTGCTGTGCTCTTTTTTTTTTTTTGTTTTGTCTGCCGTTTTCCTTTTTGTTTTGTCTTGACCTAAAGTAGTAGCTAACTCTTCAATGCTGTGTGTACGTTGTTAAGCCTCCCTAATATAGTTTTCAGGCCTGTAGCTTTCTAATGCATTTAACAGCTTAGACAATGCTCCATAAAACAGGGAATATATTTCTAGCTCAGTCCATTTCTTTTTTAATTTGTTCAAACTAAGAAGCCTCAGTAGTGGTTTGCTCATAACTGACTTTCGGTTGCTGTTTATTTGCTCGTTTGTAAAAATTAAGACTAAGATGTCAGCATCATCTATAAATTAAATATAGTGTTTAGCACATAACAACTCAGTTAACACAGCATCGGAAAGAGTGCCAGAGGCAATAAATACTACAAAAGTAACAGCATTAAAGCTACGTGGTAGAACATAATGTACCAGCACTCTCTCCCCAGGTATTACAGATTTCTTTCAACATGGCTCTATGCTCGCGAACACCTCTCACCTCATCCTTCTGGCTCCCTGCTGTTCTTCCGTCTCCCTGACATGCCTACACAGTTGGACTGTAGCGTACATACAGGCCTTTCACTGGCATATATATTTTCCAGATGCCTGACTTGGGATATTGTGTGTGTGTGTGTGTGTGTGTGTGTGTGTTTTGCATGTACCCATGCAAATAAATATGCATATATGTAAGGATGCTTGTCTTCAAACGTGCAAGTGTGCCACAGCATCAGCAGCCATTTCTCATTTTATTAGGAGCGGTGGCGCATGGCACGATGAAAGGGGTCATCAAAATGACCTAAGTGCTGATGTAGCTTAGCTCTTAGAATTTATGTGTACCCTTATCTGCTGTTTCGACTAAAGCAAAAAGTGTGTTACGTTATTTAGGAGCCTGAAAGCTCTGGGGAGCTCGCCTTTCCTTCTGATGCAAAGTCCCCATGACTTAGATCTGCTATTGGATTACCACCAGAACCACATCAGCAGGTGTTTTTGCTTTGTTTCACATTGTGCCTGGATGCAGGCTTTAGTCCATGCAAAAGTCATCCCTGCCCTGTGCTGGCCCTAAACTTACATTTACTCACATGTATTACTCTCAAAAGTGAAATTGTAGTTATTTTCAGTGCTATTAATACCTTTTGTCTCTGACAACCCAAGCTCTTGTTTTTGCCTCCATGCAGGGTAGGAGTCGCTTTTCTTGTTTAACGTGTTAAATCACAAGATAGAGGGAAAAATGCCTGTCACCCAGATTAAGCTGATTACAATGCATATCAGATACATGCAGATAATTATGGTCGTAATAGAAATGGAACAGCAGTCGAGATAAGATGAAGCCTTTCCGCCATCAAAAAGCATGACAGGTGATGAAGAAATAGCGTGTGATAGAACAGATACCAGGAACTGTTTTTGCTAAAACAAAGCATGCATCTCATGAATTTACAAAGCTGCATACCAGAAACAGCTGGTCATGGAACATGGAAATCCCCTGAGTGGCTGCTGCCATATCTGGAAAAAGATCTGGACTATTAGTAGAACAATATTCAGTTCTGTGGGTCTTCATGCTTAGATTGTCTCTGGCACACTAGTGTATGTTTATTTATGCATTGTGAAATAGATTAAAAATTAAGGTTTACTCTACCTTGTTGTTTGTTTTTTCTGTTAACTGTTGACCTACCCGTGGTAGTACTGTAAAAGAAAGCACTCGGCTGCCAGCTGTAAGCCTACGGAAGCCTCTATAAGCCTGGAAAAGCCTGTTTCTCCTCAGCTTACAGGTATGATGTATCTTTCCTCAGACTCTGAACCGCTGGTATACTGCTGTTAGTGTTATCTTATGGAGTTGACACAGGCCGGTCCCACGCTGTCACTCATCACATGCCACACCAGAAAGTCAACCAAGGCCAGATGAGAGTGAAGCACACTAGGCGTGGATTTACAAGAAAGAGACACTGGATAAAAACTGGTCACACGTGTATGTGTATGTGTATGTATATATATATATATATATATATATATATATATATATATATATATATATATATATATATATATATATATATATATATATATATATATATATATGAATAGAATTTGAAATTGAGAACTCAAAGCTTAGTGACCATGATTACATGATCTTTACGTCATGTGCTGCACCAACTTTAAAAAAGCTGTTGACATCTGCAGTTGTCGATTACATCTACTGTCATTAACCACACAGATGCAGTTAAAATTAATTTCAATAGCAATTAGATATAATATAGATATGATAGCTCTGGAAATTATTTTTGGTGCTTGTTTGGTTTTGGCATTGTACTTGGCCACCTCCTACGAGATGCCTTCTGCATTATTACATGCAGGGAAACCAGATATATCAGGACCAGATATGATCAAACTAGTCTGGAACAGACCAGACTTTATTTATAGAGCCCATTTTTTTTATGGCGTCAGTTGGTTATGCTGGTTACACCAGTCAGATAGAACAAGATGGAGATAAACATTCTTACAGAGATTAGAGCGTAATCTTAAAACAAGACTATGATAAAATGATGACTATCACATCTTTGTTTGTTTGTAACCTGTTTGTTAGGCCTACAAGAGTCAGTGTCCCAAATTAAACAAAACCCTGCGAGGTACATACATTAGTACCCCAATTGTAAAAAATATTTTACTATGCTTAAGTGAGTTTTTTTTAACCTGAATACATGTAATTATAATATCACTGACTGATTCACTGTCATAAGCTCACTCACTGTACCTCACCTGGTTGTCTGTATAGCGGTATAGTTGACATTTGAAAATTGGTATCTAATAAAACTCAAAACAGACACAGTAGTCTAACAAAGCATCTTAATATCATACAGTATTTTGAAGATTTGCAACACTTGTATTACTGTCATAGCCTTGGCTATCATGGCTATATGTTTGTAACGTGAGTATTATCTGTTTTGCAACAGCCCGATATATAGTGGACACTGACTCCTCTTTGTGAAGTATCACGTCAGAAACCAGAGAGGAAGATCTCTTGACATTTTGCCTCTCACTGCGGTGTAAATGCTGCTAAGCAGGCCTCGATGTTCCATCGATCTGACCCAGACGACCAGGCGTTCACATCCCTGTAAAAACACACTGAGGATGGAGATGTAGAGCAATGTGCCATGCCATGTTTGCTTTGTTAGCTCCCTAAGGCCTGGCCTCCCAGCTCCATTTATCAGGAGTGTTTGCACAAGGGGGTAATTTGTAATATTCGCTCAGGGCTTTGGAGATACAGCTGTGGGACAAAGGGTAGGAAGGAGATCAGCAGATTGTTTTCTTTGGTCCAAACTGTAGTGGAAGTTTTATTTCGCAGCATTATTCCATTTGGTGTGTTTAGCTTCAGCCTGTCCAGTTACAAGAAAACAAAGGCTTATGAATGAAAGTCCCATGGACTCACAGCTGGTTCATTGGACATATATCCAGCCATAATGAACCTTAACTGATGTTAAATAGTAACCAGAATACTCTACGCATAGTTTCTTTTAAATATCTGCAGTCTCTGCAGAGGATGGCAGCTGTAGTCAGCTTGGACGCACCGCACTTATTCCATTATTCCTCATAGCTCCAACATTCTGCCAGAAGTTGCATATTTAACAATGTATTTGCAAAGCAACAGTTTTTTGGGTTTGTTGGGCTGGTTATAGGTTTCCATAAAGAAGGAATACAGGAAACAACATCAAAGTGTACACCATGGAAAACTATTAAGTTGGGATGTACAGCTCTCCACTCTGCCAGTTAGAAATGCTTGAGATGTTGGGAACGGACCTTAATAAGACTGACCTTGCTTTTCCATTTAGCACTTTACACTGTTGGACCTGGTCAGATGGTCAGAGTGATTTCAGACATTCGTCCTTGAAGAGAGAACATTGCTGCTAAAAGGTTAAGGCAAGACTAATGCAGGCATTTAACCTGGCCTGCAACATGCTCTACCATGTCACATCTCTTTGGAGTCCAATTCACTTTAATCTGAGCTGTATTCTGTGCCTTATCCGCGACACTATGTGTACTGTGCCATGTTGTAAGTACAATGTAGTCTGATCTTGTTTTGGCACTGCTGCTCTTCAGCACAAATCTGAGGTGAAGCTGTCTAATTAGGCTCATGCATGGTTCACCTTGCACCACTTCCTTTGTGTATGCAGAGATATGCAAAAATTTGATCAGTAAATGTTCTCCGTTTCACGTTAACTTACACAACCAGACCAATACCATCATTTTACAGATGAGAATTAGCTTATAGCTAACTCTGGTACTGCTAAGGAGTTGTACATTGTCCCTTCTTCTTTGCTTAAACCATTCAATATTTCTTAATGTGACTAAATGAAAAATGTGCCTTGAAAAATAGATTCCATTAATTGCCATAGTGGTGGTATGTGTCTTAAAGGTACAGCACAAGTCTATTGTGGTTCATGAGATAATGTGATATTTTGCTTTGGAAATACCCATCTGTGTCCTCATTTTGGTCAGGTCATTACATCTGCCTTCAATAGAAGCCCTTTGTTGTTAAAGACTGCACCTCAGGTAAAAAATACACTTGCAGTAATCATACACATGTATCCTCAGTGAAAACGTAGCCATTGTGTTTGCTAAACAGAACACAACTGTGTGCATAACTGTGCCCAGATGGTGTCCTCTTGTGCGTTTTGATTGCCATAAGATGTCACAATCCAAGTTACTTAGCTCAACAGTGAAAGGCAAAACAGACATGGTCTCTGGCCTTGCAGCTGCTGCAATATAAAACCATGGAGAAAGAATGAAAGAGAGTGGAGGAAAGCCTTTCCATCCCTGGAAGGTCAAGTAGACAGGCAAATTGACTGTATCTCCTATCTTTGTGGCAATGGTTCTAGCAGAAATTCATTGAACAGCAGTGTAATAGAAATCACAGAGAGGTAATGCTGGAGGTAGACGGGGGAGTGGGGTCTTTTGGGAGTTGTTTTCCTCACACTACTGCCGGCTTATAGAGTTATGTGATTTGGCCTTATTGTCTCCCTCCCTTTGATGAAATTCAATACGTATACGTATTGTAAAGTGGTTCTAAGCTTTAAGATGGCCGCTGGGTGTCTCCAAAAGTGGGTGAGTATCTAGCAACAACTAGTCATGAGAGTGTGTGCACGTGTGTCATACCTGGGGTAAAGTGCCAATACAGTTGCGTGTTTTTGAAATGTATTCACATCATGTTACTTTCTTGGGGTCCTGATGCATCCTGAATGCATAAACCATCAGTACTGGACTCAGAAAAACCATATTCGTAGTCATCCGTTAAGTGAGTGCCGGTATTAGGCCTGTGACTTGGCCGTGTTGCAGCAGAGTGTTAAGCAGCAACCCAGGGTTGCTTGATTGTTGACATAGCACAGCCCAGGTAAATGTCAAGCAGAATCAGACTTCCTCGCTCTGTCGTTCAGCCCTTTCCTTTCACCACCGCTTTGGTATTGATTTAAGGCCAAATGTGGTCTCTATAGATAGAGGCCTGGCCAGGTGGCACGTGGGATTAGCTGTGATTTGAATAAAAGATAATCCTAGTTCAACAGCACCAGAAAGGCCCTGGGGCAGATCAATCACACTCCCGCGTCTGAGACACGATTGTCTTAACATATTGCAGTAGCTGCATGTACATGATAATAGATCATATTGCTAGAGGTAATATGGTCCATAAACATTCCTTTGTTCTACCTCTGCTACTAATCTTCTTGCTTTGTGTAGTTCAAATGTCGGACCAACATATATTTTTCAATAATCATGCGTTTAAATTCAGGCTGGGATATTAATTGTACACAGTTGTGTCATCAGCATAGTAGTGGACATGTATTTTGAGAGAAGTTACTATGTAGCTTTTACTATCACTTATTTATTTGCACAGAAAAGCCAAATAAAACAATTGTAGCACCCCATTTACTAAGGCTCAGTCCACAGTGGCTGGGTTTGAGTCCGACCCGTGGCCCTTTCCTGCATGTTGTCCCCCCCTCCCTCTCCCCCCCTTTCCTGTCTTCAGCTATCCTATCAAATAAAGGCCAGCAAGCCCAAAAAAAAATAATGAATAAAAAAGCTAAATAGTAAAACAGCTGTGCAGGAGAGGACAGAAACCTTGGTGAGTCCTAAAGATAGAATGTAAATAGTGAATAGCAAGGGTGCACTAAAGTCCATGTCAAAATACTGTGAGGTCATGCACTATAGAAAAACGCATCCTTGATTAACAAATGTTTTCTTTTCCGAATTATGAGTATCATATGGTCAACAGCCAGTTGTCCCCATGTCAAATAGTAGTGAAGCTGAATCAATAGCGAGATAAACATCACAGACCAATTTTTAGGTTTACAGAAAACTGTCCAAATGAGTTGTTTAAATTTGTACGGTTTCAAGTTCTGACTCTTTTAAGTATTTTGGATTCTTGAGATCAGTTTAAGTGTTGCTTTTAGATAATAGCCAAGTTGCCGTTTAATGCTGCAAGTTGGAGTACTAATCTTTAATATGCACATTCTTTTCTTATATTTGCATGATGAATTTGTCCTGTCTGCTACTTCTCTGAGTGTGTATTTTGACTGTTTGAGAGCCCTTATTAACAGTAGCAGAGCGAGAGGATCAGGAGCTTCGTACCGTTTGTTTAGGTTGCAGTTGTACCGTCTAGTGAACACATTCTCCTCCACCGTACTCCAGGCCTCCCTCCCAGCTCCTGGGCCAGGCCCAGCCTTTGAAGGCTAGCTGTTGAGATTCAGCAGACAGACGCCTCCTCTGGGGAGCTGACATCATTAGAGCGGAGAGCACATCCCAGCTCCTCTTCAGTTTCAGCGAGGGAACCAGAGAGTGATGGAGAGAGAAAGAATGGAGGGCGAGTTTAAGCAATGCGAGGTCAAGATCGTGGCACAATTACCCTGGCAGTGCTGTGCCCTGGGAAGCCAAAGCCCCTGACTTCTCACCCTGCCAAGGTCGCCCGGGCCGCTCCTCAAGACAATTAGCCTCCCAATATCCTCCTGTCATTTCCACATTCACCGCTGACCTCCCTTTCCGCACTCATCCTCCTCCTTTTTCTGCTAGGTAGTTCATCTGCTGCGAGCCTGTGGCAGTCATTTCAAAGCTGTAGACATGTGTGTGTTTGTGAGTATACTTTACTCATATAGTGTGTTACTGCCATCAAGTGGTGCTGCCTTGACCAACTGCCACTTTGCTCGTTTGAAAGCCATGATGTCTCTCTCTCATGGGCAGGCCAAATTCTCTGGGCGGGCAAAGCAGAGAAAGGAGAGGTAACCTTGCTCCTTATGACCTCATAACAAGCAAGATTCCAGATCGGCTCATCTGAGCTTACATTTTCTCAAAGGCAGAGCAGGATACCCAGGGCTCGGTTTACACCTATCGCCATTTCAAGCCAATTGGGGACCACAGGCAGGCTGGGGGAACTCATATTAATGTTAAAGAAATCTCATAAAGTGAAATTTTCATGCCATGGGACCTTTAATATAAGATGTGATGACGAAGCAGCATTTTAAAGGACAATCATGGGAAAACAGTCATGACCAGTCGAACGACTAATCGGGACCGTATTCCCAAGATGGCGCCCGCATGTCTATGTGAACGGTACTGTCTTTCTAAATATCTTTTTAATAAACTGTCTGTACACTTGCAAAGTTCTCAATGCTTCGCTTTACATGTAGGGATCCTCATTATGCTACCGTGGAAGTGTGGTGCTATTTTGAGCCTTGTTAGTGGTAGCCTTGGTAGTGTAGAAATAGCAATTTCTTTTTACTTTACTTGGACGAGTAGCAATATGAGCTAATTAGCGGTTTGCGCTAAAACTGGTCACATTCAATTAGCATGAAAACATATCCCAGAGAATGCTCGACTCGGTACACGTGTTATTAACCCCTAGGTTCATTTTGCGCCAGATTTGTCCTTTAAGGTAGCTCGTGCTGTTTTGAAGAAAAAAGTGGGTAGCCATTAACAAATGAGAATGGAGTACAAAGTATTTTTCCATGTTGAGGTTGTTGTAGAGCGACACAAAATCTTCAGGGCTAAGAGTTTCAAAATAAATCATCCAAGGCCATCCAAATCGGTTAGACACAAGACAGATGTGTTGTATAAAAACAACTGAAAAAAAACGGAAAATTCTTTACATGTTTTCTCCTTGGAAGATTTTTGTCCATCCAGGGAAAAAAAAATAACAATTACATTTTTGTCTATTGCAATTGTTTAATTGGAAATTTGCACTTTCAGTAATAGCAGTGCTGGTGATTCCTCCCGGCAATGCGGCCTTAGACAGTCAGTTCTCAATGCTGCAATAGTGCAAAGGCTTTCATTCGTGGACCATAGGCTTAATCACCATTGTGTTGCCTCATTCGGCGATAGATAGTGACTTAACGAGACATTTATTTAAATCAAAATCTTCAAGATTATTACTTTAACACATAATTCTAGTAGCACAATATCATTCAGGTGGGAAACAGCAAGTGGCATCACTCAGTCCCACAACAAGAATTGGCCTACTCATCGGAGGTTAAGCCACCATTTAATTAAGTCATGTTAACTTCGTGCACTTTGAAGTGCCACAGATTTACCATTGGACTTTGTTTAACCCCTGGACTATTTCATGTATTCCCAGTCATTGGGGATACAGGAGGCAGCTTTATCTGAGGGGCCTTGCCAATTAGAATCAACATTGAATCCACCCGGACGCTTATTAAATTACTATTATCTCCATTAACACAATGGACATGATCCTCTTCTACAAACTGCATCCTCATTTTATGTAGTGTACATCGAGACAAGCAGCGTCTGTCAGATCATCAAATGTTGTGAATATGGTAGCACACACACAGACACACACACAGACAGACACACACACACACACACACACACACACACTCAGATAGCGAGGCTCAAATCCCCACACATGACAGCGTTTTGAGGGATCATATAGATGCAAATGCAGCCATGTAATTGCACAAGCAGTAGATCTACGCTCCCAAGGCTGGATGCTGTCATGTCAACGGCTGATTCCATCTGCTTTTCATCGTTTCTTTTTTTTTTTTTTTCTTTTTTTCCAAGACCTGATTTCCATACCAACCCAAAGCTGTAGAATCCTCTCATCTTATCTGCTTGTCTCCTTCCTTCTCCCCCTCCTCCACCTCCTCTTTCTCCACCTCGATCTCCTCCACCAACCTATCGCTTCTGGTCCAAGCTGGAGTGATGGAAATGACAGCAAAGAGGCAGATGTCACAGCCAAACACCCAAACTGACAGGGAGGAGGCCTCCTGCGTAGTTTATTTTTTCTCCTTCCGTCTCCTCTCCTCTTCTGAATGTTCCAGCTATCCTTGCTTCATTTCTTCCATATCTGACATGTGCAAACTCCTTTAAGTGTGCACATTGCAGTCTTGTGAGGGAGAATGAATCACTCCTTCCACCCCCACCTTCAGTCTCTTCCATTCTTTCTTTCTCCTGTATTTTCCCTCTCTGTCTTCTCACTGTCTCTCCTGACCTCCCATTATTCTCAGCAGCCTTCATATTTCTGCATGTCAGGTGTGCGAGCTGAGTGCTTTCTGCATCTGGGATTAGAGGGATTTAAAACATTCCTTATGCAGGCCTGCATATGGAGATAGATAAAAGCCACTGTGACGGCAGTGTGACGCGCTACCAATCTAACAATTTGCTGCAAGTCAAAAGAGCAATGTTCCCGTGCTTGGGAAAAGGGACTTGGCTAGCAGGGATTGTGAGGAGGATGACTGTGCCAAGACAGTTTTGTCTGTGCTCGTTACTATGATTTGGGTGATTGTTACATTGTGCTTGCATATGTAAACCACCTGGTTTTCTTTTTGTGTTCTGTAGTCACGTCTACTTTTTCCCATTGCATTCCACAATTGAGAAATGCATTTGGAAATCAGTTAAATTCTTTTGGAGGGAATGCAACCCTAATTTGCAATTTCACCTCCGCCGTTATATGGCACTTTAATCCACACTGCGTCTTAACATAATATTGGACATTATGGAGGGGGTTATCTTTTTGGATTGGGAAAATCTGCTGTGTACCACTTTTTTGAAGGGCTGTTCATAAGACTGACATAACCATGACGTATTGCACCTGTCATGAAGTCTTCACATATGTTTATAACTGTTATTCAGTGTCATTTATGTTCATGACAGGTGTCATGTCAGGGTTATGACAGTGTCATGTCAGTCCATGTACTTCCCTTCAAATAGTGTTACCATCTTTTGTTGTAAAATATTGTGATAATGGGAAAAGGAAAATTACAATATTAGATATGTTGATTACGGATGGTTGTTGAAGATAATTTTTTTATCAACATTTTGTAAATATAAGTAACAACAATACATCAGAAAATGTTACATACATGTGAAAATGAAAGAAATTAAGTAATCTAATATTTAAAGCCCCATTGTGTAACATTTGTAGTTGTTCATTATCAAAATCGGTATTGCCCTTCACAAACTTGTCCTTTTTTATGAATATTGACCACCCCTATCAATTCCAAGTATTCCTATTGGCTTGAAATTTTAAGTTTGCGCTTACACAAACTCGGGTAGACGCTCCATAGCCATGCGCCATCTTAAAATATGGTAGCCCGTAAGGGACATACAGGCTATACTGCTCCGCATTTCGCGCCTTTCACTCAGTGGCACTGACTGTGACGTATGCCAGGGAGGGAGGGGGAGAAGATTATTTGCGACTCACCGCCGGCAGCAAAGCCTGTTGCGTCTATTATCGAGGACATGTAACTGAGTCGCCGAGGAAATTAAAACAACAACGTGACAGGCAAAGCAACGCGACCAAAGTTAATATTGGTGTGGCTTTTCCAAGATGGAAAGAGCTGATGGATTTTAAAAGGGACACCGAAGTTGCCTGCTTTCTTCTCAACAGGTAATTCTGCCTATAGACCTTTTTCACGGCAGACATGTTGACATGTCATAGTAGGAAAAGCACAGGTGTATTCAAAACCATTAATGATGGCTGCATTCCACTTAGGGGAGGCCCTGGTATTGTGCATGCTGACTCACTGAAATAGATTACTGGGACACTTGATGGAATTGAGCCATCGTTAAGGTTATCAGTTTCAGCTGTGCTATTCCTACTATGACAAGTCAAAATGTCTGCTGTGAAAAAGGTCCATTTGTGTAAAAGTTTTATAGTTGCTACTTGCTTGGCTAACTATAGCATGGTTGTGCATAACGCTAGAATGACGTCTAGGATACTTTTCCTCGCGTCAATGATGAAAAAGGATTATCTACCTTGTAACATAAACGTAATCATATGTGCCGTGATTTTTTTCACAGCATGTATTTTGACTTTTCATAGCAGTAAAAGCACAGGTGGAGCTAACAACATTAATGATGGACCTTCTCCCGGTTATCCATCAATTGTAAGCTAGCATGCTCAAAACCAGGGCCAAGACTGTAACCATAGACTGTAAATATTAACTGAAACACATAAATGGAATGCAGCCATGATTAGTGTTATCAATAACACCTGTGCTTTTTCTGGCACAAGTCGAAATGACGGGTGTGAAAAATGTGTATTGTCTGAGATGGAAGAAACAGGGCTGCCTCATTGTATGTTGGGTGGGTAAACAAACCTAGCTCCAAAACACATTGCAGGGTGGAGACAACAACATCATTCTTTTTGGGTTGAATTCCTTCTCAAACTCTGTGGCATTTTGATGTGAACCACGTTTCGCAGGAAGACAGAAGAGATCAGATTTTTCACCTCACCACCACCGTCAAGGGGAGATCACTACTTAAGCAAGAAGCCAAAGACAATTAGAGAAGTTGTTGGCATGTCAACATTAAATAGTTGCTAACATACAGGTTAACATACTAGTGGTTGTGCTAGTTAACATGCTAACACCAGCATGTTAATAGCCAATAGCTGTTGTAGATATAGCTAGCTATACATGGGGATATATACGATGTCCATTACATATACAGTAGATACACACATCATTGTACGTATGCATGTATACAGTATGGATAGTATATGCAAATGCACACACATGTAATGTATCAAAGTATTGTAGTACATACAGCATGCACATGCATTGCTACACTGTATGCATTAATCTGTGTGTATGTGCTGGAATATAGCGTATATATATATATATATATATATATATATATATATATATATATATATATTGTGTGTGTATACATATATTGTGTGTGTATACATATATTATGTGTGTATATATATATAGTGTATGCCAGCACACACACTTCAACTCCCCTACCTCTCCCTCCCCTCCTTTATCCAACACATAACACTTAACTCAGAAATGCACTGGCAGTGTGTGCTGTGCAGGCATGAGATAACGTCCCAGAAGTTTTTCAAGGGCAGGACGGGTGCTCAGACATCAGAGGGAAGCCGCGTCGAGCCGAAGCTGATTCATTACATGTGTTGCATCTGCTTCCTATTAAAAAGCCCAGAGCACTCTGGCTGTCTCTAGTTCTCACTCTCTGACTGCAAACTACCTCCTGACTCCTCGGCTAGACCTCATCTCTCTAAAAAAAAAAAAAAAAAAAAAAAAAAAAAAAAAAAAAAAAAAAAAAAACTCCTTTCTAATAAAATCTCCCCTTTTTCAGCTCCTCACTAATAAGTCTTACAGATTGACTGTAACATGCAGTCCGAAGTTCAATCACCACAAGAGTCTCCAAGGTTGAGACAACTATTTTAGGATCAGAGCTGTCCATACATGCACAACCCATATAGAATAGTATTTTTTATTTTACCATTCTGTGCAAGGAAAGTATAAAATTTAATTTAGTGTTTAACCTAGAATTCTTTTGTTTCCTGTCGGGGGGGGGGGGGGGGTGTCAAAGGGTACAGCTGACCCCTGCCCATGCAATGGTCTGTGATGCTGGAGGGTGTGGATGAGGAGCCTAACTTTCACTTTGTTTCATAGTGAGCTAGGAGCTAACTTAGCACATTGGGTGCCCAATGATCTCTTTGCATTGTTTTTCTGTTGGACAAGTTTCTGCAGTTGGCTTTATGAGCTGTCTTGGCTAACGTTGCTCATGCTATCTAGATCCTGATAGATATATTGGCTTGGCTAATGCTATCAGACAGTTTTATTATATCACAGATGTGTGGGCGGCAGTAGCTCAGTCGCAGACTTGGCTTGGGAACTGGAGGGTCGCTGGTTCAAGTCCCTGCATGGACCAAGTATGGAGTAGCTGGAAAGGTGCAAGTTAACCTCTACCGAGCGCTACCGAGGTGCACTTAAGCAAAGCACCAGGGAAACTGGGGGCGCCTAACCATGGGCAGCCCCCTCGCTCTAACATCTCTCCTTACATAATGCATGTGTATAGGCCTGGTAGTGCCTGTTTTCCACTTCCGGGATTTCTGCGTTGCCGCAGGGAATTCCACCGGATGTCCCTCTTTTCGGCCGGATGTCCGTTACCTTCCTCTTTCTTTGTGTTGGCGTTCTAAACTCCGGTGGATTTCTGAGGACTATGGTTAACTGCTCCTCAGATCTCTGCAGGGTAAATCCAGACAGCTAGCTAGACTATCTGTCCAATCTGAGTTTTCTGTTGCACGATTAAAACCACTTTTGAACGTACACGTTCCACCAAAACAAGTTCCTTCCCGAGGCTATTTTGCAGAGGCACCGTGGCTCCGCTCGCCGCTGAACACCGCCCAAGACGATTGTGATTGGTTTAAAGAAATACCAATAAACCAGAGCACGTTTTTCTCCCTTCCAGAATGCTGTGTGGGCAGAACACTGAACCCCGAGTTGCCCCCATTGCTGCGCATCGGAGTGTAAATGTGTGTGAATGTTAACTGATGAGCAGGTGGTGAATGGTTCCTGTACTAAGTAAAAGCGCAGAGAGCACTGACGTGGGCAGTACATATACAAAATATAAGCCATAATATAAAGAAATATTAAACTAATAGCATATTGATTAGGAAACACGGCACGATTTGACTCAGACATTCCATTAAAGAGCCATTTTCTGACTTGATTGAAGAACACAGTCTAAAGCTAGACCGATTGGAAGTTTCAGACAGTTCTTCATCTATCGTTTTTTTTAATCACTTGCTCATTTCCTTTACCCCACAATCTCATCTTCAGTGTTTTAATTATGTCATGGTGAATGATAGCTACTTTTAAGGGGTGTGTGTTTGGTGGACTTGTTAAAGGGGCCTTTTTGCGGCTCGTACGTTGTCTTGAGCTGATAATTATTTCAGATTACATTAGAGGAAATTAAACATTTTTTAAAGTACGTGTGAGGGTGACAAAGTTATCAAGTGTAGTCGCAGGAGAGAGTGTGAATGTTGCACTTCGAAAAACTGTAATTCCTTTGACTGCTAATAAGATCATTTTTAGGTGTTAAAAAATAATGAATGGTATTACAGCAGTTGAGCATAACTGGAGTCTTTAGTACATGGATCAGTGGTACACAGTAGTGATCAATAAATACAATCAAAGCAAAGGTTTAAGCAAATAAAAATGTAAGAAAGTCGTTCCTTATCATCATTTATACCAACATGATGTGTGTGGAAATTAGTGTTTTGCCCTAACCCTATAATTGTCCTGATAATAGTCTCAATTTTTTTTTAGGATTCTAATACCTAGTCAGGTTTTTTTGTTTTACATGACCTGGATTTTCTGATTATTTACAAAGAGCAGTATTCTCTTTGATATTTAGCCAACTTATGAGTTGAAGTTGTGAAAATCTCTGTGTGTAGTCAGACATTCTGTCATTTCGAAATCTGTCTGGACTGCTGATCTGTCCCACCAACAGACTCTTATCAGCTGATAAGAGTGTTTACGCCAGCGTTATCTCTGTCCATTTAAGGGTTATGGAGTTAAGAGTCATAACTGATAAAGCCTTTCCACGCCAAACTGTTGCAGAATCTGTGATGAATGCAGCAGACCTGAGTTTTTATGTTGAGCAGTGAACAGCATTTTCACCTGCATGTAGGACGCACATTTAATCTACCACTTTCAGACATCTGCAAGATACAATCAATAATTTAGTTAAAGTTTTCCTTCCGTCATTTTAAAAAATAAAAGGCCATAGTTCAATTTGAATTATTTAGTTCCATCTTAATGCTTTGTTCTTTCTTGAAAGACTCCATGGTGATTTATTTGGAAGTATTTTACATTGTACTTCTATCCTGGTTAAATATAAGCTAATATTACCACTATTGGAATGGTGGCGATGATAGGGAGCACCATACAGCAGTAGTAAACTAAAAAAATTCAATTATTTCTATTCTGCAACAGCATTTCGTATTAGTGATATACAGTAGTTCATATCAGTGGCACGTCTCTGTGTAATGGCTATGGAATTCCAATGAGGTCCTGGAGTTGTGTGTAAACAACATTCATTATGAAAGAATGTGGTTTTAGGCCTGTGCAAAGAGCTATCATGCATAATCAAGTCATTTGAAATTAACATGCATGCAACACATTGAAATTATCATTTTGTTTTTTTAAGGTTAACACTGCAGCAGCTATTAAGGGGTTGAGAATATACACATATTTGCCTTTTTTGCCACCCCTCCCTAATACCTTGAAAATACTCCTGTGATTGAAAGGTCTGCTGAGATAATTACAGCATTGAGAGGTACAGTACAGCAGCGCACACTTGAAAATGAATGAATGAATAAATCATCTCTCCAAAAGGTTTTGCTGACCACCAAGTGCAAATGTGGCATTTCCAGTGGCATGTACCACAACCTGAAGTTTGAATGTGCCCTCTTTTTTGCCAGCCAAAGTGAACTTTGACTTGCAAATAATCATGTCGAGTTGAACAAAAAAGAAAAATCAAGTACAACCTCCAAAGTGAACGCCATTTGAATTTTTCTTGTTAGCATGCATAAATCTTTTTCAAAATGCACTCAATGCTTTCAACGCTAATAGTGTACACAGAAATCAAAGCTATGCATTTCTTGCAGAGCAACAAGAGAGGAGGAAGATCTGCATAATGTTGGCTCCAGCAATGAAGGGCAAAACGCAGATCCACAGCAGCGCTCTCTTGCTTTCCTTCCAATAACATCATTACCATTTTGACATCATTGGCCTAATTGTTGTTGGGAGCTCTGAGAAATGCTTGTCTGGTGGTGGGAGTCATGGTGGGGGATCGCGGGGGAGGAGGGGGCTGGGGTGTTTCTGCTGTAAGGCCTTGTGCTTATCAGTGCAGGGCAGATACTGTTCCTATGGTCCTAGTTGACAGGTGTGTGTGTGTGTGTGTGTGTGTGTGTGTGTGTGTGTGTGTGTGTGTGTGTGTGTGTGTGTGTGTGTGTGTGTGTGTGTGTGTGTGTGTGTGTGTGTGTGTGTGTGTGTGTGTGTGTGTCGGTTGCGGTTGCGGTTGCGTTTGTCAGTGAACCCCCGGGACAGGTGCTGAGGGATGGGTTCGTATTTGGGAGCAGGTGCACCCCCCCGCCTTCCTCCTCTCTTGCCTTGTTCCCTCACTCCCCCAGGGGGCATATGGTGAGAGTGATTGGAGAGACCTGGGGCCCACAGGGATTGCTCCTCTCCCCAGTTCATCTGTTCCAGACGGGGCCCTGCGGGACACCCAGGCTCTCCTGGGGTCTCCGTTGGCTGGGAATCAGGCCGGGTAAGCGGCTTCGCTTTCAGGTTGAGTGCTTTGTTACAGTGTTGGGCGGTCGCGCTGGCCACCCCATTTAGCTTTACACCGTGTAGCATTGTACACGGCAATGTTGTGCGCAGGACACATGCCAGACGGACAATAGGTCACGCCGTCTAATTTAACTGTTCCGTACCCCATTTGTACGCAAGTGTTGCTTTTAATCTGCCAGCTCTTGTCGTGTCCTGGTGCCATTGCTTGGAATAGAAACGCCATCTTGCTGAGATTTCACAGGCTCATATTTGTGAACCAACTTACAAATGTGATGTAGTTCTGAGTGCACTAGGATGGAGAGTTATGGGGGCATTGTAGGCCTTGTATAATATGTGTACCTCTTTTATGTGGTCATTTATTATAAGGCGAGCTCAATGAATAATGTATGATTAAAAGGCTTAATGGATACACTGGGACTCGTCAAAATAAAAGCAAAAATCCATTTGCTCTCCCTGTAGTAAATCCACTAGCTTGTCCTTGGGCTAATTTCCAACTTGGGACTTGGTGGGGGAGTGAGTGCATGTCTTGATAGCGATTTCAAGGGAGGGAGGTGTTAGTTGTGCTGTAAAGTGTGAGAGAGAGAGGGGGAGGGAGAGAAAGAAGAGGGAGGAAAAGTGAAATGGGACATGGATGAGGAACAAAGCCAGGACCCCCTCTTTTTCTTGATGCCTCCCTCCTTCATCTCACCCTATTCCAGACCCTCTCTTTGTCTCCTTCCCTCTCTCCCCATCTTATAGCTCCTTCCCCCTGCCTCCGAGCAGCTGCCACTTCTGAGCCTGAAGAAAATGAAGGCAGATGAATCAATTTGGCCTGTGGCCCTAAAGTGCACTTGTCTGCACCCCAGCCTGGGCGGGGGGGATAATGAGCCGATAGATTGAGCTGGTGCCGGAGCCCGGCACTGAGCGCCGAGGTGCCGGAGCCCGCCACACCACAAGGCCCCACTCACATACACACACACGCATACGTACGCATACTGCTGATGCCTCCCTGAGCACCGGTAGCAGCCTGTCGCTAGGTTAATGGGGGTGAGGGTCCTTTGCGCAGGACACTTTTCAGAACAAATTAGAGGAAGGATCTGTATCCGTCCTCTTCAACCCTCCCTCTCCCTGCATTGCCCCTCGTCTCCTCCCCGCCTTGTGCATGGGAAGCCCGGAGAGCAGATTGGAGCGTGGTAGTGCGGAGGAGAAGAGCATCAAGGCAGCTAGAAATCAAGGGGCGGGCAAGGGGGCAAGGTCCAAGATCCCAGGGTAATGAGGATTGACACTGGGACAAGGCTGAGGCACAGCCTCCCTGAGCGCTGTTGACAGGTGACAGCAGGCTAGGGAGAGATGAGGCAGAGTGAGAGGAGCTGGAGCGAGGAGAGGAAAAGTGAGGTCAGGACTAACAGCTTCTCTTATTCAAGGAGGAAAAGCTTGGGAGACCGCGCAGCCATCCATTGCCCCCCGAACCCCCCCCCCCCCCCCCCCTACAAGGTGAAGGAGGCTGGATCAAAGGAGCAGGACAACAAAGCATCACCCGCCAGCCTCTAGCCAGCACCCTGCTGACAGGCTGCAGATTGATCGACACTGTGAGGAAGAGTGAAAATAAAAGGAAAGTTAGCCAAGCCTAGCATGAACCGATGTGAACCACTGCTGTCTCCATCGATGCCTTGACTAGCCCTTTCCAAGCAGCCGGGCTTTGTGACTTCACCCAGGGTTAGAGTAGCATAAATGAGCAGACCTAAGTCAGCACTATTCAACTTGGGGGGAATTAAGATGCTAGAGGGCCCTTTGAAGATAATTAAAGAGCACAGAGTGGCAGCCTCCAGAGAGGGACTGCAGACATGTTCAATACCGAGACTAATGGAGCTAATTTCCAGTACATTATTCATGTAAAACACAGGCCCTTACTTAGCTATGTTTTTCTACCTCTGTCGTCTTTAGTGAAACAGCCCCACACACACACACACACACACACACACACACACACAGATTAACCACATTCACTTGCTGCTTCAACCTTATTAACCTTGTCCCAATACTGCATGGGTCAAACCTGCAATGTAAACAAACTCAAAAAACTATAACTCCTTAAAACAGCCAGGTGGCCAAGAACTCCTCCATCAGAAAATGAACTCAAGCATAGTGGAAAGGCATTATAACCTTGAACTGTGTCACCACTTGCAACCAATCACATCTCAGTAGAGACCAGTAGCCCCACCCTCAAGCTCACTAACTTGTCCTTTAACATTAATGAGTACACACACAGAAAACGAAAAAAAAAACAACACATGAAAGCTGTACAGTTGGGAGCTTAGGGCCAATTAAACACCTCCCCAGACAGGAAATTAGTCCCTGCCTTAATCACAGGCAGTCAGCGTTGCCAATCTTTTGTCAGAGTTGGTGAATTCCTGCCTAGATCAATTGCTCTCCTGTCCCGTTGAACAGCGGCTCGGGGAATGGTCCTTGCGCGCTTCATCATTAACCTAGGCGGCTAATTAGACGCTGTGCTCTGATCAATAGCCAAGTTGATTGCTGACTGGGTAATGACGCCGCAGGCCCTGGAGAAGACGGAAACACTTTGGGCGCCTTCAGGAATTTGTCAGCAACACTGATGCTGGGTAAACAAAGTAATCAACGGCTGTACTTGACGGCGACGTAACGCCAACTGTACCTTAACGCTCTGTCTCTGCCTCCATGCCTGCCTGCCAAGGAGGATTGCTCTCTTTGTGCTCTCCTTGAGAGAAGGAAATCAAAAAGGCCACCATCTATTTTAAGATTCAAGCAGTGATTAGGCTGACAGCTAGTCGAGCGCGAGCGAGAGAGGCAGAGGGAGAGGCGGGTAGAGGTGGAAGTCAAACCTGATTAGGCCCACCTGCCAGGTTTCTCTTGCTTCCATCTCTACACCCTGATTGCTTGGCGGCAGCTCCCTCCTCCTCTGCGCCACACTCACCCCACCCCACCCCACCCCGTCCTGTCACTGTTGACCTCAGCGCACTGCTAATGCCCCTTGGCCAATCAGCATGCTTGCCCTGGTGGCGGCAGGGTAATTAAAAGGGAATTGTGTCTACTTGGCATGTGAGCTGGTGGGCATGAGGGTAGACAAACACACACACTCTCTCTCTCTCTCTCTCTCTCTCTCTCTCTCTCTCTCTCTCTCTCTCTCTCTCTCTGCCGCCTTGCCTCCCTCCCAGCCAGGTGGTAGCGTACAGGACCTGTCAGATTAGCTGATGACCCTTTTAATCCTGGCCCAGCCGGGGGCCATAATTGATATTTACAGGGAAAGGTTAATTGTAGCAGTGATCTGCTTAAATTACAGTGGAGATCAGGAGAACGGGGCCAGCCACCGTGTGTGCCACCAGGGGAGCTGCTACATGCAAACTGCTAGTCAAATGGATTACACCCCGCGGCCATCGCCACTGTACTCAAGGTGGTGAAGCAGCTCGGGACATTGTGATTGGCTCGTGGTGCACCAGCACATAGTCTTCCTTGCTGAGCTCGCCAACCTCCCATCTGGCTGGGATATTGAATGCATGCCAACTGTGGGTCTTCATGGCCTGCAATAAACCAAGCCATCCAGGTTTGTATTATGGTTCCCATGATGTGGGTGGCTGAACGCAGATACTGGCATTTGTACATTTAAGCTGCTGATGGCTAATGTTTTTTTGCCAGTATTAAATTTATTTTAATTTTAACTTTTTCATGACGGGAAAACAACAGAAATAAAATTGAAACAAATGCATAATCTTTTTTTCTCAGAAATGTAAGCACATAATAAACAACTTATAACTAGTGTTGCCTACCTGACCCTTGAGTGTGTACGTTAACATTATTGTATGTGCAAAACACAGTCAGGGAGCAAATTCCATCTTACGTGAGTTGAGCAAATTGGTGGGGTAATAGTAAATTTAACAAAATTGCTAAAAAAAATCAACTGAATTTGGTAGACCGTCACAGTTGGTATAAGTACATTGTTGCTGCTGCTGCGTTCCTGTTGCTGGCTGGTAAAACTAGCAATAGTGGGTCGAGGTTTGGGGTTGCAGGTGTTTTTGCTACAACCAGTTCTACTTTGCATTTAGCCAAAGCACAAACTGACACAGAGCTGTGAGTCACCACACCCATTTTGCGTTTCCCTCAGGTTAAGAATAGAAGGACCATGGCCCATTGAAAGTCAGTTGAAGCCAGTTGTTTCTATGCTGTATTGTTATGCATAGATGTCTAACCTGTGGAGTTGGAAGATCCAAGTGAGTGACAGAAAATAAGATGTCATGGCATCATTCTGGAAATTTCATTTGTGCCCCCTGGTTGAAACCTCATTCTCCTACTATTGTTTTGCTGTGTGATTTATTGCGGTGCCTGAAGTGTTGATGTAAAATGGATCATTCTAGTCCGCAGTGGTTGCATCAAGGTTGAAGCTCTTGTAGTTTCACACAAACGTGTTGATGTGTGAGAGGTCAAGAAGAAAGCAAATGAATTCCCTAATTTAAAAAAATAAATGCTGTGTTGGTGGATGGAATAAGTGTTAATTGAAATAGTATGATAGCATACAACTATTCAATTATAGATAATTCATATTAGCCACTTTTCCACTGATTAATGAATCATCAGTAGAAAAAGAACTGGACTGGTGGTGTTGCATTTTTACGTTGCCTACATTTCTGTTGTCCTTTTCTCATATTCCATTGTGTGTTTTGTTTTTCTTTCACCCTGGGGGGTCCCATACAGTCAAAGACAAAACCCAAATAAAGTAGATAAAAATGCGCGCAACAATCAGCTGGGTTTTTTTCCCGCAAAGGGAAAGTAAACAAGAGGGTGAGGGTGACCGGCAGTCTGCTCCTCAGATGGATTTGTGGTCACCACTACGTATTTACTTGTCTTTGTTTTAGTAGTTGTGGTGTTTTGCTGTGGCTTCGTCGTCTGCGTTATGTTTACCTGGCAGTCCTTTCACAAACTTGTCCATGCTTTGCTAGCAGTGCAGCAGAACCATGCATTATTTATTTATTTATTTAGCACGACTTTAGAACGACTCTGGCATGGTAGTTTAATACATAACATCAGCTCATAGAGCAAGTTCCAGAGGTCAGACACCTCGGCGTAATGCTGGACCAAATTAGGCAGAACCTTAAAAAACAACTTGTATTTATTTAGACTAATTAGGGACCGTCTAACCTTTGATGCTGCCAAAATATTTATGCACACAATCATATTTTTCACACCTCAGTTATTGTTATTGCTACCTCATGATCACAGGCAAGTCCATATGTGACTAAACCATTAAAGAGAGACTACAGTCGTGCCTTGAAAATATTGGGCAAAACATCATAGTCACGTCCTGAGAGATCTGAACATGTTAAGATTTGACAACTACATTGCATTTGCAAATTCCAATCTCGTCTGGAAGTGCTTAGATGAACAGGCACCTCAGGCTCTCTGTGACATGGTGCAACCATTACAGGCCAGTGGATTGTCCACTAGAAACACAATTGCAGGGAACTGTAAAAATGTCCTTCAGAAAAAAACCTTCTTTGGCCAAAAAACATTTTCTATTGAGGGAGGCATGCTAAGGCATGGAATGAGCTGCCCATTGAGCTAAAAGCAATACAAAATAATAACCTTTTTAAAATTAAACTGAAGAAGTTTTTAATATATAATCAGACCTGTTGTCACACATAGGGGTGGGACGGCGTGGGGTGGTGTATGGGCGTGGGGGGGGTTGGGGTGTAGGATACAGATGTAGGTGTCTTGTATGTTTATGTGCTTTATGTATTTTAATTGTGGCAGTGTTTAATGTTTGTTTTCATGACTGTTTAAAAGCTTCTTCTAGGGGCGGCATTGGAAATTAGCAATATCTATCAATGCTGTGATGCTGTACATTGGAGATTTGTTGCACAAATGTCCATGTCTAAGCATCTGTCCCTATTCAACTAAGCATGAAATGAAAAATGAAAAACATTTTAAATTTTTCTTCTTGCCATTTTATGAAAGTAATGAGCCACTCACACACAGTGATTTACAGTTCTATCAGAGCGGCTTTTAGGATTATGTTTTATGCGTCTCAAATGTCTGAAAAGTAACTGCCTCTCAGGGTAGATTGGTAGTAGTGAACACAGTGGTTTGGATCGTGACCTAAGGACGTGATTTGAAGATGTCCTTTCTTTCTTTCTTGTGTCCCCTGCAGATCAAACCTTTAGTGCTACGTCCGGTCAAACTCAGCGAGGACGAGACGGTGCAGGAGCTCAGCCGACCGCACAGGAGCAACTCCAAGGAGCAGCTCAGTGAGGTGAGTCCTTGGACAAGACCTTTCCCCTTTCCACAGACCTCCTACAGCGAGCCAGGCTATCCACTTTCACAGGCCAAGGCAGGGGACCCCTGAGGTGGAGTATAGAGAGCGGGCGGGCGACGGCAACATGGAGGCAGAGATCAGAGAGCAGCTGGCGCAGTAGCTCCTGCTGTTTTCAGCTATCACCTCATAAATCCCCTGTGCGTTGGGGGGATAAGACTGGCTGGCTGGCAGCACATAGACAAGAAATGATTACGCCGGTCACACAGCATCACCTCGTTGGCCTGGCATTATTTAAAGCATGGCGCGGTTAAATGTAGACATGACCTAACGCAGTTTAGCCAGGTGTGGGCTGATCTCGCCGACCCCAGAATGGAATGAGTTAAAGGAACTGTTCCAATTATCGCTGCGCTGGCATCCATATGCCAGCCCGTTTAGAGGATGAGTAGGTGGCAAAGGCAAATGGAGGCCAGGCATTGGTTCAGCATGAGGGATGAAATAATGCAATTTAGATACAGGGGAAGTAATGACAATTCATGCAAAATCCCAAGCGGCTCATTTTATATGAATGTAGAAATATGCTTCCTAACTGTAAGCCTGTCAAGCGGACCTCCCAAACCTACCGAAATTCAATCAGACTGTTCATTTAGCTGACAAAAGCAGCAGGAGGATGAGGAGAGAGAGAGAGAGAGAGAGAAAGAAGAGGAAGGAAAAAAGAATTTCCAGCAGGGGTAAAATGATGGAAGGAAAAAGATTTTAATGGACTTATTTAATACATTGTTTCAAGCTATTCAGCATTCCAATTGAAAATCCAGCTGATGAAAAAAAAAATCATCTAGTCAAATTTTTCCCATCCTCATCCTCTTATTTCTCTTGTGCACTCACCCCCCCCCCCCCCCCCCCCCTCTTCCCCTCGTACTGTTTCTCTTGAATTTGTGTAAAAGGCTGTCTTTTAATGAAAAGTCAGGGGGAAGGGGCGGGCTTGTCAGATAAAAGAGCGAAGCCGGTTGACAGCTCTGACAGGGATATACGACAAGCACAGAGAAGCAGGGGGGCACGGATGGGGGGGGGCACTGTTGAAAATTGCGTGCTGTAATCATCGACGGTGTTAGATGTGGCATGTCTCTCTAATCTGCTGCCAAATAAATGGTGCACAGACGCTGATCGTTGTAGCCACGGCATCCATATCTATCCATCTGCCTCTGCCTGTCTGTACCTCTCTCTTCATCTTCTCTTTACCTCTCTCCTCCTCTTTCTATCTGTCTGTCTGACTGTCCGTCCGTCCGTCTGTCCCTCTCTCTGCTAGCCTCTGATTAAGGCTAGCATCAACCTTAGTGCATTGTCCAATCAGTAGTGTAGTATTCTATTTCTGTGGCGTTTCCATGGGCCAGTCAGAACGTTGATCTTGTCAGCTACGTGAAGTCCGCTTAAAGACACCCTCTACCCTTGACCATGGCGAATGCGTCTAGCTTTTCCTTTCCTAGCGAACATTAACATGCATTGTTAATCGTGTCTGGGCTTGTCCTGTTTGGAGGCTGCAGTGCGCCACTTTATTTGCTCAGGGTAAAGTGAATTACGCCAGAATGATCGTCCATGGCATGCGAGAGTTTGCCTTGAGTCAAGTTTGATTACCTGCAGCCTGAGCAAATAAAATGCCACAGCAGCCGCTGACTTACAGAACAACGCAACCAAGATAAAAGCACAGGCTGTTTAAGGCCGCCTTCCTGATTTGTAATATTAGCTAAACTAGCTAGCATTAGCTAACTTAATGGCATTTCTCAACTCAGTGGTGGAAAAAGTAACTAAGTACATAAAAAACGCAAATTTGAGGTGCTTGTACTTTACTTGAGTATTTCTGTTTAGTGCTACTTTATACTTGTACTCCCCTTCATCTCAGAGGCAAATGTGGTACTTTTTACTCCACTACATTCATCTAACAGCTTTAGTTACTAGTTACTTTGCAGTGCAATACAAAATGTGATCAATAAATAAATAAATGATGATAGCGGGATATATTCAAATTAGCTCCACTTTTAGCAGCTGCAACAGGTCACATGAAAGCATCAATAATTATAATTCAATAATATATATTATTCTTATTAAAACATGCATCAAAACAAGATGTCCCCCCCCCTCCCACACACACACACACACACACACCTGGTTGTTGTTGCTTATCTTGACATCTTTTTTCACTAATGTAAAGTGTGCAGGTCTGTGATACACACGGAGAGATTCCTCACCAGCACCATGTCACTGTCTCTTCTAAAGTTTTTTATCGTTTCAGCTCCATGAAGTCTCTGCCACCGCACTGAGAGCACTGCTAATTTTCGTAAAACACGCTCCACCACATCAAAGTGGCTCCCCGGCTTTAAGAGCTCTTAACTAATGATGCCGCGTCTGCAACGAGTAAAATGGATTTCTCTTGTCTTACCGCCAAAGGAAATAGAGACAAATGCGACATGTGGACGCGCCCGCCTGTAAAAACAGTCATGCATCAATTTGGGAGCAGGGGGTAAAAAAAAAAAACCTGCAGGGGATGTTGTTTGTTCATTGCCATGGTTGGGTCTTTATCTGTTTATTTTGACTAGGTAATTGTGCCTGCGGTGCAGCAGGGCCCCGGCACTAAGCCACACAGGGATTAGGGAAATATGGGGTGGCGGAGGGAGTGGGTTCCACTGCATCTGTGTCCTGCGGTGGAGAGGGCGGCAGTTATGGTGCTGTCAGGGTCTCTAACACCCTCCTGTATCCACCCACACCCACCCACATGCACCCAAACCCACCCAGCTACCTAATCTGCCACAGAGGGCATACATGTTCGCATCCTTTGCCTCATCATGCTCCATCGAGCTCTGATTCGCCCGCCTCTTGGCCTCCCTGCAACGACAAAAACCAATAGTCTGGGTTGGGAGAAGATGGACTGGACCCTCCCCTCTTGTCGCCATGTTTTTCTTTTTTCTTTCCTTTCTTTTTTTGTAAGGAGAGTGGAGGAGGGGGCATGGAAATGGGGAGAGGATTAGGGGGCGGATTTAGCAACATTTCTCTTCTCCAGGGCTGTTTAGTTAACCCTTAAATGCCGCCAGCATCCGCCCCATCCTTCTCGCCACCAACCACCATAACCACACACACACACACACACACACACACACAGACACACAGACACACACACACACACACACACACACACACACACACACACACACACACACACACACACACACACTCGTCCTCCTCCCTCCCCCACACTCCCTCTCTGGGGCGGGTTCTTAAATCCTTTTGAAGTCCTAAGCGCTGCAGAAATCCATTGAGAGCCATGTATAATGGCTTTTAAGAGAGAGTGTTTAGCTGGATGCCGACCCTATGGCTTATGAACCGCTGGCGTTTTAATGGATCCCCCCTTTCCCTCCCCTCTCTTCCTCCCTTCACCGGCACTAAATCCAATGGATTGTCCCTCATTATCATTTAAATAAGCCTCTCTTTCGGCTCAGAATGCTCCAAGTTGAATGAACTCTACATAGAAAGGCTAATTCCAAATGGCTTTGGCCTCCTGTCACCTATGCACATATGCACTCACACACAAACACATGCATATATACACACACACAAACACACACACACACATCTAAGTGCACAACATGCACACACACAGGCTTTTGGCCCTTTTTGTATGGACAGATTTTGCCTTCTGAGCAGTTCGTCCTCCCCTTTCTCCTGGCCTCCTCTCTGGTCGCGGTAGTGAAGGGAGCAGAGAGGTTGAGCAGAGCGGGAATAGCCTTTTGATTCCCGCAGAGCCTGCTTTCCGGTTCACGGCGGGACTCCTCCCTAATCGTCACTGCAGGAGCTGTCCTGCAAATCAGAGGGGCACACAGGCGTTGATGAGGGCTGAGGCCTAGAGCAGGTGTGGGAGAGTGGATGTGGGGTATTGGGAGGGTGCAAAACAAGGGAGGCAGTGGTGGTGAAGGTGTGGGGGAGGTCGCTTGGATTGAAGGTGGACCTATGGATGAAATTGGTCTAGCAGAAAAGTCCCCTCCAGAGACCAGGGGGGGAGAAATTGCCAATCTAGACAGAGGAATAAAAGAAGTGAGAAGTGGAAGTGGAGGGAGGGATTTGGAGATTGGTATTCGTGCTGGGCTCTGACAGACAGAGCCAGAGAACAGAACAAAAGCTAGCTTTTTCTGTCTCCGTCCTGCTCTTGTTAAGCATTTAGAGGACTGCATTAGAAAACACAGGAGGAGTTTGATGGGCCCAAACACCTCCCTTAATGCATGAAGATTTACTTACCCTGAGTAATATCCCACAAAATAAAGACCAAATTGGATTGATACATGTTTAATGATGAACATGACATAATGTCTTTTTGCCCGTAAAGGATATAAAGCATTTTGGAAATGATATTTTGCCCGTTGATGCTTCTCTTATTCAATACTGTTTTGTTTTGAGCGCAAAAAACAAATACCTAGAAAATTAAAAGATGGAATGAGAAGAGAAGCCAACATCTTCGGCTGGCAGGGTACCTGAGCTGTTACTCACTCTCAAAACAACAATTTATCTATCGAGGTGTGTTTTATCCTTTTATCCGCTGGTGCAAGTGATAGATTTTCTCCCATGTGTCTGTCTATCTGTCAGATGACACTCTGGAAGCCACAGAAGCAAGTGAATTCAAACAAATAAATGGTGACAGTTAATCTTGACCTGCACTGCAACGCATTGCCTGTATATAAAACCATTTGATGCGTTAATAATTTGGTCTACCGGCAAAGATTAAAACCCGACATTAAAGGACAGTTCCGGCGCAAAATGAACCTAGGGGTTACAATTAGCATGAAAACATGTCCCAGAGAACGGTCGACTCGGTACACATGTGTCATTAACCCCTAGGTTCATTTTGCGCCGGAATTGTCCTTTAACCATAGAGTTGCTACATAATGTATCCCAGAGACTCAATCATGTTTTAGGTAAAGCATGCACACTTCACACTGCGCTTAAATGGCCTCTGCACAGCTATAGAATGACTATTGTGCACCATTTGAATTATAGTTTTACCAAATGATTAAGGATTTCCACAGTGTCTTTCTATGAAAACTCATATTAAGTCTCTCAGCTGGATGCGAGTGATTGTTTTTAGAGTGGGTGGCGCTCAGCGACCCCCGCGGTGGAGGCCAGAATGGACGGGAGTGATGTGTGCGGGCGTGGGGGGACATGGCGGGGCGGGTAAAAGGTTAACGTGAATATTGATATTAAAGCGACCGCTGCTTCGTCATGTCTGTGTCAGCGAGTGAAACGCTCCTTAAAGGTCATCCCTGTTCTCCTCTCTCTCCCTACAGAGTTCCACTCACTCGCTGTCAGGCCGCGGCTACTCGGTAAGTGGCATTTTCATGCTTCATAGCTTTACGGCAGAATTACAATCTCCAACGACCCGCTTTATGGCCCCGGCGCTCGACATTTTAATTATGTTAAATAGAGTAATGGAGAAATCATGATATTAGGGACATTAATTCTGGCTGACTGACTGATTAAATTGCGGGAAGGTGTCCTGCGCTACCTTGGCGAAAAGAGCCTCGTTTTATTGGCATCGATCAGCGCTGTTCGCCCGGCGCTGCAATTTGGCTGTCAGAGTTTTATGTCTTCCTCCAGTGACTGTCAGTGGAGCATCCTTTTTGCTCACATACAGTATATGACAATATGCCTAAAAGCCTCTTAAAGGCCCCCCTGTATCTATGCAATAAATACAATTTCTCACCACTACCACAGAAATGCATGCACATTTACACCTTCAGGAGTAGCCATAGCAGTTAAACATGTCTTATGATTTGTTGGAAGCAACTGACTGTACATTAACAAGAGTCAGTGAGATGGTTTCTGTCGTAGACCATGTGTTGTTGAAGGTAAATGTGCCCGAGAGGAATATTTAGTGATGCCTTGGAAAACATCAACCCAATCTTTTCAAACATACACTCGCTCACAAATTGTCAGAGGAGGACTATTTTTATCCCTTGAAAGCATCTGTTGCCTTGCCCCAGTGCTTTTCCGAACCGTACATTTGTGCTCTTCCCCTCCCATTGTTTCAACGACGCGTCTAGTCTCTGGGTAATAGACAGCAGTCGTCCTTTATGTCCTTTGCTTAAAGGGGAACTAATAAGAGGAACATTCTTTAAAGTGCGCTACTTTTAGCTGATGAGTGGCATATGGCAGTTCTTATTGCAGCTTGGAAGCAATCACCCCGACAAAACAAAACAACTATAAATGGTTTGTCATCGTTAATCTGCCTCAAAGGACTGCAGTTAAAGCGCTGAACAGAGCTTAACTTGAAAAGACCTTGATCTCTGTGCAATTTTTGTTTAGTTTAGTTTTAATAGAACATGTCACATTCCTATTCCCCAGCGGTCGCATACTCACAGATGGATGAAAACAAACAAGACCTTCCAAAAAAAACTCTTTTGGCCCTTTGGCTGGAGCTGTCAGTTTGAGTCGGCAGGGGACGAGGCCTTCTCTTTAGCTGTAAAGGAGGAAGGGAGGAGTCAGAGGGAGCGGGCAGAAATGGAGGTGGAGGGGGCTTGGTGTTGCGGGGTCGTTGGCATTGTACAAGCAAAGGCAAGTCCAGTTACGAGGGCAGGAAGTTTGACGTTGTCGGGCTCTGCTCTCTGAGCTATCCGACGGTGCTATCTGCAGTGTTTGTAGGCCTCTGGGCGCCTCCTGGGTGCTGAGCTCTGACTCAATCTGCTCTGCTGCTGGGCCTGCTTGATTTCTGGGGTCTCCTTATCTGCATGTGCTTCAGGCTTTACAGTATGATGGTTTCAAAGAGGGGGTTGTAGGGTCGCGGGGCTCCAGGGATCTGCCAGGCAGAGGCTGAGTGGATATGGGGGGAGGAGAAGGCCAGGGGCTGCATAGAGCGTTGTGGATGGAGGAAGAGAGAGGCTATGTATGTGGGTGGAGGGCTGTTAGTGAGGTGGGGAGGGGGTGTGTGAGGGTCAATGAGGCGGGCACACAGGCGTAGGCAGCGCCACTGGCCACCAATAGCGTGGACTGGGCTCTCGTCTGGTTGGCTCCTGGCACTGATCGCCATCTACTGCTCTGCCTCTCCACAAACACTCAAAACAATGAAGCTGGTGGATGGGGGCTGCTTATCTGTCACAAGGCACCAAGATGCCTCTTCTTGTTTATGCTTCCATATGTCTCCCTTCTTATGTTGCCTGCCAGGCTTGAATGGCCTCATTTGAATCGGGTACACAAGAATGTACAGTAAAGGAAGTTTCTGGGCTTAAGCGCCAGATTCATGAAAACAGGAAATTGGAGTCACCAGAGTGTTTTTGGAAAGAGAAAATACCTTTTTGTAGTGTGTTAAAATGATTTGGCAGTTGCATACAGAATGCATTGTCTGCTGGTTTCATTCATCCAATTGTGTTTTTGCACATAACATCAGTGCATCACACATCATCTCTGCACACATTGTGAAGAAACATGACACGTCTCCTCGTCAGTCTATTCAGTCTCTTTTCTCATTTCTTTCTTTGTTAAAAGAAATGACTGACTAAACTAAAAGGGCTAACAAATATTTCATCGCTTAGTGACATCACTTAGTCAAAAGTTGCTAATTGAAATTCAAAGTTTCTGCAGGTTGATGCAATTATGTGTTCAAATGAAGCTGCTCATGGCTAATTGCTTTCAATGCGTTTGCACATTTGAGGATTTTAGTGGCAAGTGTATGCAGGAAAAATACATGTTTGATTTTTGTGTGCTAAAAATAGTGGTCATTGCCTTTTATTCTTGCTGAGGTGAACACAGTAAGACAATGAAAGACTACAAGTCTCAACATAGTCTCTATATATAGCACATACAGTAATATCAGCCTAGTTAACGTGTGTGTATATATATATATATATATATATATATATATATATATATACACAGTATAAAGGTAGCTTTTCCTGCTTTTCCCAGGAAAAGCTACCTTTATACTGTGTGTGTATATATACACAGTATAAAGGTAGCTTGTCCTGTGTCTATTGACTAAGGCAAATGGCCTCATAGAATTAATTCCATGTATAGTCACCCTTTAGACTGTTGTCATGTTCAATTCCACAATAAATATATAATAAACCGAATTAAACGAGATTTTACGAGTTTATGACTTGTTGATATCTGATTGAGTTAACTTTATTGCCATTACAACAAACGGAACTTGCCTTAGTGAGCTTACACTGCAGGGCTAGTCTCTCATTGCCCAAACTATCTCCACACGCTGCGGAGGAGGGTCTGCCTAGTCCACACAACATTCCTGGATAGGAGAAAAACGTGCTCTGGTTGATTGGCATTCCTTTAAACCAATCACGATCGTCTTTGGCCGTGCTAAGCGCCGGACGCAGTCTGCAAAATAGCCTTGGGAAGGAACGTGCACGTAGGGAGGCGAGCTTTGGAATCAAAATGGCTGTCGAGTGTGTGTGATGAGAATTTTACTCAAACAAAGATAAGCAATTTAATTGTTGGTTCTAGCTCAGAAGATGTTTCCTGAATCGACCAGAGTTTAGATTGCCAACACAGGAGGTGCTTCTGATTTAGCTTAAATTGCCTCCTCAACTCCTCCACTTGAGAGGAACCGAGGACGTGTTTTAGAGGGATGAGACATCCTTTCCTCTGAAGCGTCACGGCTTCCGGGAAGGCTGCTCTCGTGTGTCCTCCCCTATAGCTCCTCGATGATCCCTCCTCGATGCTCGCTCCTCGGGGCAGAAATAAGAGCTTTGAGACGGCCTTCACCGAGGAGGGCCAGAACAACATCCGGTTAAGCTGAGGAGCTATCAAATAAGCAACATGATAAACACCCAAAGAAAGCGAAAGGGCCGAAAATGAGTGACAACCCGCGGAACTCCCGGCGGCATCGGAAACAACTACTGCAGGGCAGACAGCACAGCAAAGAAAATATACCTTAACGTGTTATAAATCTGTACGGCAAACTACCCTAAGTTACTTATTCATATAAACGTAATGTGTTTATCCAGGTGACGACATTTGCTAGACGTGAAAACACTCCCCCCACCCCCGACCCTTCATCCCCCATTCCGTGGTGTGGGCTAATCTCTGGACCGTTGAGTCCAGCAGCGATATGTAGCAGCAGGACTGAGACTCGCTATCTTGGTCTCTTTGGAAGACTGGATATGGAATTGTTTATCAGGCCGACTCTCTCCTGTCTGCTTTGTGCAGGCTTCATTATAGCAGCGGCTATGTTTGGGAGACAATATCTGTGCCTTGTTTCCTGCGCTGCTACCTGCGTGTTGTTCCACTGGAGATTGGCCTGGGCTCTGGCGATTTATCATCCTCTCTCAGGGGCTCCTTGATAAAGAACCCCAACATCCCCCCTCCTCCCCTCTGCGCCTGAGAGATACGGGCTGCAAGAGACGGGGACAATTGTCAAAGAATCTCACTGCAACTATCTGCCCATCCTGTCACTGCTCCTGGGCTGTATATACTGTGTATATATATATATATATATATATATATATATATATATATATATTAGGGCTGTCAAATGATTAAAATTTTTAATCAAATTAATCAGAATTTTCAGTGGATTAATCATGATTAATCACTATTTGCAATTTCACCTGAATCCTAACCATTTTTTTCTGAAATGCATACCAAAAGATACTAGTGCTGTCAAGCGATTAAAATATTTAATCGCATTAATGTCATAGTTAACTCGCTATTAATCGCAATTAATCGCACATTTTTATCTATTCTAAATGTCCCTTGATTTCTTTTTGTCCCATTATATTTTCTCATTTTAATTCTCTTATCAGCATGGAAAAGTAGATCGGCTTGCTTTGTGACTGTTTTTTTTATTGAAAACAACATTGTCATATACGTTATGTTCAATTTCACACTAACATTCACACTTGGATCTAATAATCTGTCACATAATGTAACGCTGTTACCTCGATGTTCCATTGCAAGTAGTACTGCAGATAGTCCTGCAGATAGTACTACAGGTAGTACTGCCTCATTTGTTTGTTTCTCTCACTGACTGTAGAGTCACTACTCGCTCGCTCTGAAGATAATCGCCGTCACGAGCCTACAAGCTACGCGGCTAGCAAGCTAAAACCGGCCGAGGCTTGTGTCTGTTTTGTTTGCGGTCTGCGAAATTACAAGACCCGCCCTTCAATCACTACTATTGGCCAGGTCCTATGTTCAGGTCCTATCCCCTGACCAATCCACTATCCTCACCACTCGCGGCCTGCGAGTGGCCTACGAAATGCCTAAACCAAACCAATCAGCTGCTTCGTAGGGCGGGACATGGCGTGGCCATAGACAGTTAAAGAAGTGGACTAACAGATCCCGTTGCTCTCTCTATGCGTTACTCGTGCGTTAAAAAAATTATCGGCATTAAAATGGGTTTGCGTTAACGCCGTTAATAACGCGTTAAACTGACAGCCCTAATATATATATATGTATATATATATATATATATATATATATATATATATATATATATATATATATATATATATGTATATGTGTGTGTGTATACTGAGGAGGAGCCGTTTTGGCTAAGCGAAAAAGACAACACAACTCCCTTTCCTTTCAAATGAAGTGATTGAGCTTTGGTCTTCCAACCCCATTTTTTTTTAAAACCACCCAAGGCCAAGCTACGGCTCATGTTTTCACGCACGATAAAAGCATAAAGCTTTGTCTGTGACAGTATAATCTGACTTGTCTGTTTCGGGAGGGTTTATCTCTGCGATGTCAGGGAGTAAAACCTTAGCCCGGGTGTTTGGGTTGAGCGAGAGTGCTCGGAGCTCTGACACACCCATTCTTTATTTCCCCTGCTCAGGTTGTCATAATCATATTTAACGCTAAACGAGTCTACAGTCTCCGAGTCATTTGTGCGTTCTTAAACAGCCCTGTTTTAATTGATTTGGCATTCCCGACCTCCGCATTGTGGCAAACACACTTCCCTGTCTGAGCGACGAGGCTTTTTACAAGATCTTTATCGAATACAAGGATTATGTCACTTAATTATAATAGACGCCATTAAAAGCTTCACGCTTTATTAAACAAAATGACACAGATTCACAGGATTAAATGCTAAACGCAGCAACTGAAAGAAAATTGAGTGTAAATTATATGTTGTACTTCTACGGCACACAGAGCTTTAAAAGAAAGCCATGGCTGCTTCCTCCACAGTATATGAACTCTCCCAACTGCCTCTCTGTATATCACTCTGTCTGCCTCTTTCACTCTGCTTACTTTTCAGTGGGGTGTGCAGGTGTCTCCATACCACCGGCTCTGCACATGGTGAAAATTAGTGAAGGAAACCGAGAGCCCAGCAGGAGTGGGCCGGGGCCCTGACATTGTCCTGGCCTTGGGGTGGGGCGCTGTCTGTCAGGGGCCTCTCTATGAGGGCTGTCGGCCTTGAAAAACCTATTTGTTTATCCCCGTGTGCGGTCCGGCTTCAGATCCTGGGCCCTGTTGCTCACCGCGCACCAGGGACCCGGGCAGTTGCCGCTAGCAACAGATAAAAATTGCTGTTAACCACAGCAGGGCCCACAACACATCAATCAAGGGTTCTGCAGATAAAGGCTGCAGGCTTCTGGGGCCTCGGCTGAATGGCACGATTGAAAATCCTTTTCCAGTGGCTGAGCACACACACACAGCTCTGGTGGTAGAGGCCTGCTATCGTTCAGAGTGGAGGAGGGAAACTTCATTTTCAGCAACGCAGCTCAGGTTTTGTTCTAATGGAGATGCATTAGAACGGCACCGACACAAAGGGGCCTCTGGGAGAGGTCATTTGAATAATAAGGCGACACTGTGAATTAGTGTTGACTGGGCCTCAGAAAAAACCCGCCCAGGCGTAGTTCAGTTGTTCCAAATGAACTCTTAATTGCTTTTGCCACTTGGCTTAAAAGCTGGGACGTTCAGCCTCACTTCCGTTCCGTTCGTTAGGACTGAATTGAGAAATGGTGACTTCAGTGGTTCATCCTTTTCAATCTAGTTCCACCACCCTTAAAGCAGAAGTATGGTGATGGCTGTGGTGCCTGGTAATGAAAAAGAACAATACTGATCTTTTCTCATACTAAATCCAGTTAATGTATTCCCAGACGAAGCTGTACGCTATCACCCATGTTGGAGTTAGTCCAAATGAAGCACAGGCTCTCATGGGTAAAATTATTAGTTTTATCCCCCTAAGCCCGGCCTTGATTATCATCACTCTTAGTTCGTCCTGGATGCACTGTCCCCTAACTCACATTTGCCCCACTTTAAACAAATAGCCCTATAATGTAACAATCAAACAATGCTCTGAGGGTTTGTTTACTGCAGGCTTTCTCCCCATTAAGTTTCACGGACACTGTAGACAAATAAAGTGGTAATTCCACTTTATCATATGTTACATATACCACAATCAAGCAGCAATTACATGCTCCTTCCATTAGTAAGAGCTCCCAATGCCGACGTGGATGTTTTAATGAGGGCTGTAATGAACGCTCAGGGTGTTTGGCAAGTCTCCGAGATGTTGCCGGGGCTTTTATGGCTCCCCATTATAACGTACAATTTGCATCAGCAAATTACAATGCTCCATATCATTATCCTGCACCGAGGCCCGATCATAAATTAGAGCTCCAATTACAAACATCTATCTGGGAACTGAATGTGATGGCAGCCCACCAGAAGCAGGCAGGAGGGAGAGAAAGCCTCCTGTGGATTGTGGGATGAGACTTCCATAGAGGTGTGATATTCTCATAAACCGCCCTTATGGGGGAATTCATGCCTCCACAAAAAAATAGAGCGTGTTAGGAGGGGAAAGAACGTCTGCTAGTTCTGTTTTGGCAGTTCCATATGTCATATTTCACGGCGCGCTGCACATTGAACTTTTTGGTATTTTAATCGGCTTCCTTCTGCTAAACACAACACCCACTGATCATGGTGGCTGACGGTTTCACACTCGTCGTTCAGAGCTATGTAAGCCTGTCCATTCAGCTGTGCAGAGGAAGGGCCTCGTCCATTGTGTCTCAGTTCAGACCCAGCTATGTCTCCATCTCCTCCAATCTCCCTCTCTCTCCCTCTCTCATTCAACTTGATTATACACTGGAGGGAACATAATAAATCATAGAGATTTATCATGCTGCAGCTTATTAATTCAGCGCCACAAGTGCAATATTAGTCTGTGTCATTTAAAGAAGCAGGCATTGCAGCATTGCCAATGTACCCAGAAGGAATCCGGTGGAAGCCATTTTAGTTTTGGGCAAAAGAACGTATTTTGCGAGACTTTTCATCTCCCAACACATGTCTTGGTTGTTCTTCTCTCTTTCTTCTTGGTAACACACCTCTCTTACTGTGACTGATATGGAGATTCAGTGCCCGCCTCTCTCCTGAGCGCTCACAGTTGTTGTAGGGCAAACTAACAGCAGTGTACCTGTGATGGCTGTGTTGCCTGTAATCCGCGACCTGTGACCAAATCTCAAATGGAGAGGTAGAACAAAAGGCGTACGCCAACAAAACGCTTCAGGCGGCAAGCAGAAACCACCTGTACTGATGAGACAAAAGGCCTGCGGGTCTCCCGCAAACACACAAGAGCTCCCCGACGCCGCGCAAACAAAGCCTGAAATTAAGAAGAGCCAGAGGCAGGCCCATTTCTACAGGAAAGCTAAAGTGTTCCGTTTTCATGGCCTCGGTGGATTTCAAGTATTGGATTGTAATAGGGCAGAGCTGCGAAACCAACACTCTGCCATTTTCAGTCACAGAGTTTTGAGAGAGCAGGTTTCTCATCCTTTTTCTCTCTTCTTCTTTTTCGGCTCTCAGCATTCACCCCCCCACACACACACACACACGCGCACACACACGCGCACACACACACGCACTTTACGGGCTAATTTTAAGGGTACTAAAACCTACTCTTGTGGCCTTTTTCAGATGATGTTTAATTCATATTTTGTTTTTGCATTTGAACCTTGCATATCTGTAGGATCAAACGCATCTACGCTATCTGCGCTTTTTGGCTGCAAAGCCAGAGCATAGAGGATGACTGCAAGCCCTTGTTTGAGTTTGAGAGGTCATGAGATGAACACCCCCCTGGCAATTATTCCCGCCATCTTTAATGTTTCTATGAATCTATTAGGGTTAACGCTCCCACCCACCTCTCTTAACTCTACCCGCACAAGTACCTTTTCCAAAACGTCTACAGAAAAAAAAAAAAGTTATACTAAGTAGGTCATGTTCTGCCACTCGTCTTCTAATCACTCAACGAAGAGAACACGATTTCCCTCCATCGGAGCCCCTGAGCCTTGCTCCTGGGATTTCAGTGAGCAACATACACTCATTTGATTTTTCTGGCATGTGTTTTCTCCTTTTCCTTTCTCTCTACACCCCTCTTTTTACTTTCCTTACCTTGTATCTGACAGTACACAGGCAACACCTACCCTTCCTCCAACTTCACCACACACATACGCACCACAGCCCCTCCTCCTCCCCCCGTGTCTCTCTCTCTCTCGCTTGTCTCTCCGTCTCTCTCAGTGGAGAAGGTGTCTGACAGTAACAGCAGGTAAGGTATAAGATTACAGGAGAAGCAGGGGCAATTATACCTCCAGCTGATGCTGGTGTGTTTATGAGGAGAGTGACTGTTAATGGCAGTGTTGTGGTTTCTCCAGAGGCCACAGGATGGCTTAGGGAAACCTGCTGTTTTTGTCAGCCTAGCTTCCTGCCATGATGCTGTAGATGAGAAGTTTTTTTCTGTCTGATTTTTGTTCTTTCTCTTTCGCTCTCTCACGCCTCGCCGACTCTGAGAGCCTTCAGTTTGGGCTGCCGTGCCTCTGCCTGTGGCCTCGGTGGCACCTAGCGGGTACGGGTTTCCTGTAATGTGCTTAACCAGCATTTAGGTGCTGACTAGATTGCAAAAGAAAAATAGCCTATTAAGGTCATAGCAACTTGGTAAAAGCACATTGGTAAACACCTGTGTGTGTATACACACACACACACACACACAAACACACACACAGGCCGGTGTTTGCAACTGCAGATCTCTCACCAGGGTTTTGGCTGCCTTGCCACTTCCGCCCTACGTGCCCTCACACACGGCAGGCAGATCACAGCGATTGCAGAGGAGTTTGTGTTTAGATAAAGGAGCTTAATCATAATTGCATGGGGTTTCCAGTCTAGCGGTGGCACTCTCCCAGTAGCTGTTCCTGGCTCGCAGCGAGAGGTTTCAGCAGTCCTGGGAGATACATGGAAATACATCACAACACATTTTTTTAACTCTACAACAATATGTTTATTATGGCACTGCAAATTCCATTTACTGTAAAGTGAAAGCAAACCTGAAATGGAGAAATATACTTTGTATATCAAACACATTAAGGAAAAAAATGTCTCACAGTTGTTATTTGCCTAAATCCGGTCGCACTTTATTTTACAGCACATTAATATGACGTTATAAGACATACTTTGTATCAAATTAGACCAAACTAGAAATACTGTGGCCTTAACTAGACAGTCAATGAACATGTATACCCCAATTAGACACCATACAGCTAAATTATGCTGTAATTAGTTCATTATTAGGACGTCATGAGCTTTTTACATTACACAGTTAAATGCGCCGTTGCTTTCGCAAAGTATCTGTCTACAAACTAAAATCAAATGGCTTTGTGCCCTCATCAGATCGCAAAAGACTGTGATGTAATGAAATGAAAAGTATAAAAGTATAAAAAAGTATATCTCTGTGTGGTGTCTAATTAGAGTATAACTGTGTTTGTTTACTGTCTAATAAAGACCACATATCTAGTTTTGGCCTAATTTGATACAAAGTATGGCTTATTACGTCATATTAGTGTACTGTACAATAAAGTGTGACAGTAAATTCTTATGCACTTCTGTCGGTGCCAGATGGTGCTAAGACACTATTTGCCTTTTGTTTCCGCTGATGCTGCACCTGCTGGGGCTGAATCTACCTGTTTCCTGTCTGTATCCCTTGACATATGTCTGACAAAGTTTTACCTGTACTTTATTTGTGAAGATATCATTTACACTATCTGTAACATTGCAGAGTTCGTACAGAAGCTGTGGATCAAAGTGTTAATGAGTGTGTGTAAATTCAGTATTTTAAGTGTCACTTCCACATGCAGTTGACTCCTTAATTTCCCTTATGGCTGCTGAGTCGGTTTACAGTACAACACATTCCTTGAACCAACTACAAGCCCAGTTGTAGATGCCCTGGCTTAGTTGTGACCCAATTACTGACGGTTGGTTGTTAATGTGTTTGGCGGTCTTCAAAATGAAGGTTATTTTACCGTTTCGCTCATTGAAAGTGGCTTCTGATAGAAGAGCCAGCTAAGTGCCAGGAAATGTTAATGAATGCCAGACTCACCCACCAGTCTCCTGCCCACGACCATCCACGCTCCAGACCCCATCCACTGTGCCCTCGGCGTGTGGTTGGCCTTGGCCCCGATCACGCCGGGGCACATGGGAGATTAACTGGGCTGGCTTACTCACTCAGCAGGTTCCCCGACTCCCCTCCACTCATCCCGACCCAATCTGCCAGCTAGCCTCCTGCTCCACCGAGCCATGGCAGCAGGGCACCACAAGCCCGGCCCGCCTTCATTACGCCTGCCAGATGGGCTGAGAATTAGATTCAAACTCCCACCATGGAGGGAGAGAGTGGAGAGAGATTGAGGAGGGAGGAAGGGAGAGAGGTGGCGGAGCAAAAAGGGAGGAGGGAAGAAAGTTGTGGGGGGAAGAAAGTAATGGTTTTTGTTTTCATTTATGTTGCAAGTTATTACATTTTAATGTAACACCCCTGGGACCTGGCAGCATTAAATGCCTGTTCTTGAATAATCGACACTAACTGCAAGCAAATGCTAGGGAGAAATGAAATTAGCGAGCGCAGCAATTTGGCACAGTGATTATCGGCTCCTTGGAGGCACTTCCTGATGATTTAAGAATGCTAACATTTAAGCAAGTCAGATCTCATTACTCTTCAAGGTTAAATCGAGCTGTGTCGGAGGGGAGGCAGATGCTTGATTGGAAATAGTGCTTCCTTGTTTCGCCGTGTCTCTCTTCATCTCTCTTTGTTTATGCCGATGTTTCTCACTTTTGCAGCAGCTCACTGCAAGCGAAAAAGACTCAGGGCTGAAATCTGTCAGACCCTGATGAAACCTTTTGCCAGCACTTAATTAGATCAGCAATACTCGGTTTCCAAAGTCTAATTTGTCCTTTGCCAAGGATCATCACTTGTGCTACAGGCACTGCCGTGCCAAGTGCCTTAACCTGGTTCCGAATCTCTGTGTGCCACACATCCCCTTTCACACAGATGTATGGCTGGGCCCTTGGATGAACGAAAGAAAATTGGGACATTTTTGAATCCACACCAAAGGGAAAGTGTTTATTACTTTTCAGACTGCGCCACAAATGTTCTTTTATACTGTATTTTTCTCTGCTGTTCTCACTCGTTCTATGGAGGCAGAAGCGATTTTCAAAGCAATTTCAGCCCTGGCATCTTCCGGTCCAGTGTTTACCTCAGCCAGCCGTACACATCTGTTCTCCACACAAACTTGATCCAATTAGGTGACACCAGACAATGGCTTACTCCTCCATAAGCCCAGCACAGCGCCAGGGGTCCCCAACAATACGGAAGTGTTTTTTCTTCCATTACGGGGCGTCAGATCCTTTTAAAGGTGTTTACCCGCCGCCGATGTGTCAGCCCCTGTTTCCAAAAGGGGGCTCAGCTGGGGGAGTGATAGGCGATGAGGATAATGATGCGAGTGGGAGCAGTGTGGCGGATGCAGATGCACTTTACCGTGCTGTGTGTGATAAATCCCTTCCTCCGCTGCACTGCACCCCGCAAAGTTGAGGGACAGATGGGTTGGACTTTTAGCTCCATTTTCTAAATGCAGGAGAAATCCAAACATGTTTCACTGCCGTGATGAGATTTATTTAAAGCGAGGCAGGAGCAACAAAGCTACTTTGGGGAATATGTCTATTAGTTTTTCCAAGCTGTTGTTTTCTCATGCAGGGGGGGGGGGGGGGGGGGGGGGGGAATCATTGCAAGTCAAATGTAATCATCCCGTCGTTGGGTTATGCACCGTCTCGAATAATAATAATATTAGGTTGGTCCCTGGCATTGCCTACATCAGGCTTGTAATTTGAATTTCTGAGACACAAGTATGAAGGCTGATGTTAATCACAACCAATCACTGATGTTATGGCTGTTGTTTTTTTTCTTTCTTGTTTATAACAGCTTTATCTTTTGGCACATCTTGAAAATTTGGCAGCCTGAATTCATTATCTGCAGGGTTTCATGTAGTCAACAAACATGGTGTCTGTAATGTGGGATTTTGCTTCCTCCTACTTACATGCTGTGTGCACTGTACCGCATCTGATGTCTCTGCATCACATTTCGTCTTTGTTGTGGCCAAAAGGATTTTTGGATTGTAACAGGGTTGCCCCAGGAATGGGGGGGGGAGCCTCTAAATTGTAACCAGGCATTTCCACATGAAACATTCATGCTTAAGTATGATTAGCAGAGATTAAGGTGGGTTTATTTTGCCTCTTAGAAGGCCCCGTGACAATTTGGAAATGGATTGAGAGCAGCTTTTGCGAGTACAGCCTCTTTAATCCAGTGCCACGAGTTCTCACCCACCTTTGCTGAATTATTTACATTAAAGTTCTCACATCAGCTTTGGAGCCAAGGGCCTAAAGGTACTACGTGGTAAACTGCCTGCACCTCAAAGCATCAGAAGCAGGGAAAGTATTACGTTACGTGTTTCCGAGACTTTTAATGGAACATGGTTTGCAAAAAGAGAGATTTGTCAGTGCCACTTGAGGAGCTATTCTGCAGGTAGTAGACCAAAAAAATGAATAATTGTTGCATTAAGATTAGAAAGACTGTGCCCATTGTAATGGGAGCAGTAGCTTGTACATTTTCTATTTCAAAGACTGACAGACGGAGTGCTCAGATCAAATAGTGGTCCATTCTCCCAGCCAGTGATGTGAATCCATCTCCCCATCCAAGCTATTCTGCTATCATGTATCCCATTTCCATATCGCCTCCCCATCATGTATATGAGATGGAGCCCTCCCATGTGCTGGATGATGTGGTCCCCAGATAGATTCATTCATACATAATGATAAAAGATGGGTTTGGACAGGGCTACTTATTTGACAATCATTGAAGTGCCACTGTGATGGATGGCGAGGAGGACCTGCACCCCTCTCCCCTCCCACCCCATAGCCATGGCTACCTCTTCTGATTCCCCCCCCCCCCCCCCCCCCCCCCCCCCCCTTATTCATTTTACCCGGCCAAGCTCAAGGTCTCGCCTCACTTTAAAAGAGAAATATCAAATTGAATTAAAATTGCGCGCTCACCCAAAACAGAGGCCTGTGCGCCTTAAAAATCACACATCTGTTCCCACAATTCATTGTTGCAAAGTCAATCCCTCTCTCTCTCTCTTTCTCTCTCTGTCTCTCTCTGGGCGTGTGGTAATGTGAATTATTCATGCCAGCGGGGCCGCGGCGTGCTTCATCATGTTAAAGTGCCCATGACATTACTGATGGAGCCACCGACGCCCCCGCACTGCTCGCTATGCTAATGCATTTGGAAGGAGGGAAAAAAGAGAGAGATGGCAGCACCTCTAGGGATCAGCAGGACAAGAACAGATCACCTATTAGAAATTAGTACTTGAAAGTCTTAAGTCCTATCCAATCGCAGACAATCCCTTACCTTTTTAACCCTCCTGTTGTCCTCGGGTCAAATTTGACCCGTTTTCAAAGTTTCTATATCATAAATTTGGGATTCTTTTAACCAAATTGCCCCAAAAATAATATGGAGGGTTCCATAAGACACTCTTCACAAAGGAAATTAAGGGTCAGATCTCTATTTTCATAGAATTTTGTGTGTTGTATTCAATTGCATAGCATTATCCTGATTCCTGACTAAACTTTGACAGATCTGTGAATATCCATTACCTTCATTCCTCTGATCTTAACCATTAGTCAAAATCATTCATCATTTCTGCTTTTTTCGTACACAAACATTTGAAAATGTCATATAAATGAGGTTTATTGACCATGAATTCCAAAAATAAGTGTAAAACTAGTGCAAATAAATAGGTGTAGTGGTGAATATACTGGTGTTCATGGAAACAAAGTGCCAAAAACACTGAAAAAAAGCAACAAAAACGTAAAAACACATTACCGTGCGAAGGGTGTTAATTTTGACCCGGGAGGACAACACAAGCGCTAAAAAGCAAGTCCTGTGAATGAGTAAATCAAACATTGGTGCTGTTCCAGGGCTTTGAATCAATCAGTCAACCTTTCACAATTAAAGTAATCAGGATACGTGGCAGCTCTGTGGCAACTGAGAGTAGTTGAACAAGTGAATAAGTTTCACTCATTCCTTTCCCCCACCCACACTTCACCAGCTCATGATCGCAACCCTGCTTCTCAGCTGGAATACCTTTCTGCTCACTGAGGGAGTGCATCTCCCGAGCACCCAGGGGATTACTTTGTGTTAGCATGCATCAGTGCTGGGAGCTCTTGCTGTATTTATCGGAAGACTGAAATTCAATAAGCCAGCTCATTGTAAGAGCCAAGAATTAACTTTGATGGTGATATTGAATGTAGAGCATCAGTTTAGCTTGTGGAAGAATATACTTGCACTGAATGGTGCTGTAGTGCACATAATGTGGGCCCGCGGGGAGAGACCATCATTCAGCTCCATTTTTTGTCCCTCAGGTGTTTGTATTCATGGCTAAGAATGGTCTGATTGATAGGGATTTCTAAGGCAGCAGACTATCGCGTCTCACATCTTCATATCTGCTCGGCAGATTCATGCAAAAGGAGGCCTCTATCCCAAATATTATTTCTTGATGTTGTAAATCGATCTCGCAATGAGCCAGTGCAGTCTGGCAGAGTTTTTTCTTTTCTTTTTTTTTTTTTTTTTTAACAAAGAACACAAGCACAGAATAGGGAGGAAGCGTAGAGAAGAGGCTGAACATTGTATGAAATATTTCCACTGTCAGTATGTGTTATACCGGCCTCCGATGTGCTCTTTGTGAAGCTTTTCTCACCTTTTCAGAAACCGCCCGCGCGTCTGTAAAGGTGCTGGGCGAGATGAGCACAACTGATACTGTGGTTCCCACACGCTTTGCCTTCTGAAATTTCACAACCAATAGCGGTTACTGACAGAGGGGCCTGATAAAATCTCACCTGATTAGAAAAAAAGAGAGCAAGAGAGGCAGTGAGAAAAAGAGTGGAGGCAAGGCGAGTAAAAACTAGCAGAGATAGCGGGCCCCATCAGATCTCTGAGGTCGTGTCTAGGTTTCAGTTGACACATCTCTGGCTGGCCCCGAGTGCACCACGTTCTCCACAAATGAGTGGGTTGAGTCAGGACTGACGCATTGCAAACCACACTGGCATTGCTTTATCTCCTGATTGCAAATTTGAGACAGAGATTCTTCAAGTGTGATTACAACTTGTACCCTTTCAGGTCAGAGCATACCAGGCCAACACTTTTTTTTGAATAATATCTAACTACCTAACCAGTTTAATCCTTCTCGAGGCAAACGCACATATCGTCGCTGTCGGGTAACACCTTGTATGTTGAAATGGTTGTTTTTCAGAAAATGAAAACAAAAAAGGCTCATTTGAAAACATTTTATTATTGAAATATTTACCTCAGGCAAAGTCTTGTCACTGTTTAAATATGTGTAAAAACCCACAGACAGACATAAAGTGTGACCAATAGCATTCATTTATGAAGAAAAAAAATATGGAAATACGAAAAACTTTATTGTCCACAGATGTGAACATGTTTCACCAAGAATGCAAGAGACATTAAAAACAGCAGCCACAGACGGCAAGACGGACAAAACAGGCATTACATTTCATAAAAAGTGACTTTACAAAGGTTACATTTACAAAAGTAAATGAGTAACTAAATAGATAAATATAGCCTCCTAAAAATGCTTGCTGTGCATAAAACCTGCAACCCGGAAGTCTGCCTCGCCCTACATTCCATTCTTAATGATACAATATGATATATGATATGAGATTTCTGCCTGACAGCGACGATAAACGCATACATAAATCACCTTTACTTCCAAGGTTAATAACTGAAACCATGACATATGCCACCCTGACACAGTTGTGTCCCCTGGCACTGGTCGGCCATGTGGGAGAGGAGGGGGCACGCCAGAGGCCGAGAGATGAGCCTGGCCCCACGTAGGCGGCAGATCTGGCCCATAAATAGCCAAGTTGCCGGACTCCTGGGAGCTGCCATGCTGAAACTCATGGATGCTATCGCAGTCCGCCAGCCGTTTTTTGTTGTTGAGAAGAGGAAGTAGGAAGGAAGGCAATAGATGGCATCATCATGTTTGGTCTTTTTCTGACTTAGTCTGTCATGATTATTCTCTTAATCTCTGATCATCTCTGATTGAACATGCTCCACTTCGTTCCTGTCATTCAAGCTGAGCTGATGTGATGATTTGTCTAAGTTACTAACTAACAAACACAGTGATTTGACTTGCTCGGCAGCGTACGTGGGGTGCACGAGGAAACCTAGATGAATATAATGAATGACATGTTGTTTCCCAAACACAGCACTCAGCCCGGAAACATATTCACGTTTCACAATCACTATAATTGGAACCTTTTTTTGTTTTTTTTTGTTTAAGGCTTTCAAATTTCAGTAAATTGACACATGTCACAAAGGGTCCGCCCAACTCCCCTTCCCTCCTCCCATTAGAGATGCTTGTTAGCAGAGCTGCCATAGGCCCTCCTCGCTGTGACGGCTCAGTCACAATCTATTACGCTGACTGGATGCCTACGCTTCTCATAACTGGCACCAAATATTGGTTTTGCTGATAAATTCTGGAAGAAAAAAAAAAAAGAAGCCACATTAATGATGAGAATAATAAACAAGAGGCTTGTCGGCAGGATGTGGGTGGCTGTCCCATGGGAGAAGAATATCTGGGATATAGAAATAGTTCCAGCATCACCCAACAGGGGTTCCGCCACCTCCCCCTCACAATCTCCAGCGCCTTGCAGCTATCGAGGCACTTATATGGCTGTAGTAAGACAGCAAAGTTTTCATTTACCAGCTACACAGCTCCCACTCCGAAAGCAAGCCTTCAGGGTAATGTTAGGTCTTTTCATAAGTTACAACGATGTAATTAGACAAATTAGCTCAGCAGACACTCGGGGTTGCGTTTTTTAATGGCTGCGTGTTGCCTAGGTTGGTAATTAGCAGGCAGCCGCTGCTCCAAAATCACACATTGCACTCAAGGCCTTGCATTCATAACCTGACAACCAGTAGCAGCGCGGTAATGAAGGCTTTTGTATCCCACTGGCTTGGTTTGTCTCACTTGCCAGCCAGGTTTGAAGTCGGAATTCACGCTGAGCCACTGTGCAAATCTCTTGTTTATGCCCAATGTATCATTTTCTTCCAGGTTGAGCATGCCGTCCTTTCGGCACGGTGATGTATTCAAATCAAACGGATGTGTTTTTGCCTCAGAGGCGCAGAGACTTTCATTTGAGCCAATCACCTTTATGGCTCAATTCATCAAGACCTTGGTCTACGTGTCCACGTCTCTTGTTGTGAGTAGCACCCGGGGAGCCGATGAGCCATTTCCACACGCCCAGCTCCTCTCCCACTTTTAATGACTTGCCGATGGTGATTTTCACCAAGCGCCTGTTTTTTATTGGCTCGGAATAAATTCCCCTTCTCTCTGACACTAGACATTCTCTTTAAATTGGATCGAGGGGGCTGAATGCCAAATCGGAAATGACCTAGCAAAATGCAGATTAACTTGTGACAGAATTTATTTGTCCATTTACTGTATGTGTCCATATTAAATTTGTGACACTGTGTTTATCACAAATATGACTTAGCTGCAAGCTTTTTACCGCTGTTACAATGATGTTCAGTCTTCATATGCAGCAAGAAATGGATTTTCTCTCCACTCTCCATTTATTTCTGTAGAACCTCAAGCACTACGAAGGCATGTATTTGTGCGTGTGTATTTCATAACATTTGTCATTATCACAAAAATGTTAGCCGTGCACTGAATGTGTCATACTTCCCTTCCTTCAGGGGAATTCCCTACATTTCGTCCGTTGTGGCTCTACACACAGATACAAACAGATGTTTTGAAAATAGGTACTTAAAATATAGTCATTTAAGTCATTTGTATTTGATAATTATAATCAATTTCTATTTAAAATCCCAATCCAATAAACTGGACCTATTGAAGGATAACACCATTAGCTGCTGTATGTAAGGAACTGCCGTTTGCCCTAACCTCTCCCAGCAGCTTTGTACCACATACTGTCTTTCTGTCCTATTTGTTGGGGCAAGTTGGCCCAATGTTCTGACTTCACCGATGTGGGAAGGGGATGATTGGGAACAACGTGCTGCGAGTGGATAGCGGCACACATCCACAGGAGCTTTGTGGACTAGGGAGATAAGGCTGGATCCCACAGCATGACAGGGAGACCAGGACTGGGAAATTGAGGACAAGAGACTGCAGCCTTAAGGCCAAAAGACTCAGCAGAGAGTAATGAGAGCCAGCTCATACCGAGGATACTGGCCAAACTGCCATAGAGAGAGAGAGAGAGAGAGAGAGAGAGAGAGGAGGAGAGCCGGAATAACAACCTTGGAGCGCAAATTAGCTGCCGCGCCATAGGAGCTGACGTAGTAGAATGTGGAAACAAAAGGCATAAATGACAAAGAACCGTTTTAAAGGTGCCTTTGATTCCAGGTGCAGGAATGTGATCCGTTGGGACAGGCACAGTTACATGAACACCAGACTGGAATGCATGAACGTAACACTCTGCATTCTTTAGTCCCAAAATTTGTGTCAAAATCATCATGTGGCATCCTCGCTTTGTTTATAATGCGGCAGTGAATGAGAAAGAGATTGAGACAGTAGAAGAGATGATAATCATGATAATCTTGTACAAAAAAAAAAAGGAATTCGGTGCATGTCATGATATCTAGCCATGATAATCAGAAGTTAGCTTTAATATTTTGAAAGTAGCAAAATATGAAATGACAATGTGACAATGTGAAAGAGGTCACTCATAGTGATGAACCTACAGAGAATTATCACCTGAATCTGCGGCTCTATATTATGCCTTTTCATCTAGCGCAATCATCCGGTCAAAACTTCTACTGTATTTGTCCAATACTTTGGTTTATGAGCAAATACTTGCAAAACTTGTGTTTAGTGCTAATTAGCAAATGTTAGCATGCTATCACGCTAAACTAAGACGGTGAACATGGTAAACATTAGGGGTGGGGAAAATAAATTATCGTGATTTTTTTTTTTTAATGATTTTTAAAATCCATTATTTTCCCTAGAATTGATATTTTTTCTCAATTGTTTTTACCAATGATTCACCTTAACATGTTCTGTTCATCAGTAACATCATATCCGTTTTCGGACCGAAAGCACAAAACGCAGAAAATCCATGTTATGTATTTCTTTACGAAAACGGAAAAGAAAATCGCAATACTCAAAACAATCGAATCAAAAATACTCCTAGAATTGCAATGAATGAAAATCACAAAACAAATGGGCACCTGTGTATCGTGAAAGAATCGAATCGAGACCAAAGCATATCGTCCCAGCCCTAGTAAACATTACACATGCTTCGCATCAGCATACAGTATAAGCATTGTCATTGGGAGCATGTTAGCATTAAAACATTAGCATTTAGCTCAAAGCAGCAAGATGCTTAGTACACAGTACACACTGTTAGACCCTTAGCCCGGTTAAAAAATGTACAATCTGTTTTTCTCACATTAAACCTTCCGATTCTGTTTTTTTTCTCAGGGAGGGTGGGCCACTTTAAGGGGCTACAGTGTCACCGTAGCTTACTCCTTGTTTCAGAATTCAAACTACAGTATACTCTTATACTGCTTTGTGTCCTTTTGCAGGCCTGTGTGTGGGCTGAAGTGTTACATTTTGTTTTAAATGCCTTCAAAATCCTGAACGTCACCTTTTGATTTTTACATCCAGTATATTTTGCGGGTTTCCTTCTAAACTATAAGTAGGCCTCCAGAGAATGAGTTTCTACCACACTACAACAATACAAGTACTAATCACTCACAGGGTCAGTTGGAATTAATCAGCCGCCATCTTAAAAGGAAATGGCTCTCATCTCACATGGGCCATAGGAAGATCCTCTGAGGGCACAATCTGAGTTGAAAAATACTTTTAATTTTGAGCCTCACAGTTTCTCAGGCGTGGATCCCGGCACATCCATTATGCGTGATGCCTTTAGATTCCTCTAATGGAATTCTGCAGTGCTGTTCCCCCCTCTCTCTCTCTCTCTCTCTCTCTCTCTCTCTCTCTCTCTCTCTCTCTCTTTCCCTTTCTCCTCTCTCTCTCTCTCTGTTTTATGTCACACACACCAAGCTTGTCTGTGGCAGGCCTGCCTATGGCACAGGACGTGTTGGATCATTTGATTCCAGCTAATAAGCGGAGTTAGCCCAGAGAGAAATGCATAAATTGAGTTGTAGCCTGTCTGAGCTCCTCCTGCATGCTGCCGGTCTGCAGTGTGAGACGACTGGAGGCTCTCAGGATGGGGGCGGATTGTGTCATAAGGGTTCATATACAGTATGTACACTCTCCTAGAGGATGATGCTGGAACCAGGGAACCTTATAGTTCCTTATAGTTATTTTTGACTGTATTTTCTGAAAGTTACTCAAAGTCTTATCTTGTTTTCCTTAAAGATCAAATGTCTATTTAATGAACTAACCTGCGTTAAAGCCCTATGCTTAACAGGACTATTTTCAGTTACTTAGTCAAGTGTCATTCAGTAGATGTTTTTCGATTAGATTCTACTTTATTGTCATTGTACAGTGTACAAAGACAGCAAAATGCAATTTGCGTCCAACCAAAAGTGCAAAAAAAAGCAGAAAGTGCAATGCGATATACAAAGTATGGACAGGTGGTGCATAGACAGGACAAGAAATATATTGCAGTGTTATAAGAGCATAATATGAACTATGTATGAACAACATGTACAGATATGTGCAATGTAGTAGCAGTGGCATTATACTAGTAGTAAGAATAATATAGATATATGCAGTGTATTAACAGAATATATAATAAGAAAAACAGTAAATATGGATATACTGAATGAACCATATAGACAAATATGTACAGTATGTACAGCTATGTGCAGTGTGGTAACATAAGAGTTTTGCAGGTATATGCGCAAACACTTAGCCATACACTGCCGCGCACACAAATGCAAACACAGACAGAAACTCCTAACCACATGCCGTCTTCACTCTCACAGTCAGTTACGCACGTGCATATACTCATATAACATGGTTAAACCCACGCCTTCCGTCACACGCAAAAAAGCACACACTCATCTATATATTCTCAGTAAAAATGAAAACACTTCCTTGTTGACACGTTGTAGTGCTTTGCGTTTTGTTAACGAGAGAAGGGAAGTGGTAATGAACTGTGAACGCGCTGCTTCCTTCCATTTGGAAACCAGGCATCAACTCATTCCGCCGTATTACTATTCTGTCCATACACAGCTCCCAATTAACTCTGGCGTCCCTCTCTTCCCCCCTTTGTTGATGTTTAACGTAAGAATGACTATTTGCTCCATTTTCTCAGCACATCGGTGATGATTAAATGCCTGGTTATGGATGAGCTGTGACCAGGGCATGAAGTTAACTTTTTTGACCACCAGCCACTGTGGCGGGTGGATTTAAAAATCCACCCGCCACAATGACTTTTTACCAGCCAGATTTTTTTTTTGCCTCATAAAGGTGAAAAACAGGAATTACTGTGTCTCTCTGATCCTATCCTGTCCTATTTATCGTAGCCTGTGTATTAAGACAAAACATAATTTATTGAATTAATCAAATTTGAACATACAGCTAGGCCTATGTGTCAGTGGCTTGTTGATCTTTCCATTGTTAGTTCATTTTCTATCCTGGTCTGGGACACACATTCATACGGTTTGAGTAGCTACTTATTGGACTTTAACTTATTGCACTTACAATAATGAGCGTAGCTGTCCTCAATTTAGGTTATTATGTACGTCTCATCTCCGTTTTTTCCTGCATTCACCGTGTGATTGTGTCCGTGTGTCCGTCCGTGTGTGTGTGTGTGTGTGCGCGCGCGTCGCGGGGGACATGGAGCAACAGCCCAGGACAGGATTGAAACGGCAGCAGCTTTCAGCGACATAAGAGTGAAACATCGCTACAGCGTACATTGATGTTAAAATTTCTACCGGTTGGCAGGACAGTCTGAAATGTTTTGCACGGTCTGTCGCTGTACGTTTTGTTGGTAAATGTGAAATGTTCGAGTCACACACGTCTTGTCTTCGTTATCAGAAACAAGGAAATGAATTTGACCCGTTCTCACTACCGCTTGGTCAGTGGCTGCACGTGGGACTGCTGGGATTGTCGCGAGTAATGCAAATGCGATAGGGGGCCCCGGCTGTCAATCAATGTCTTCCAGTGATGCGGGCCCCTGATTGGTCTGGGCCCGTAAGCAACTGCGTACCCTGCTTACCAATAGTTGGGCGTCTGAATCACTCAATTCTCATTGGCTACCTGCCAATGTGGCAGGTAGATTGACAGTGTTACCTGCCAATTGCAAAATTCACCCGCATTTGGCGGGTGGGCGGGTGTTAATTTCATGCCCTGGCTGTGACATTATGACACCCGCTGCTGTTATTCCCAAAGCGTTTGGCTGATTTTATTGTGGATGCCAATAAACCTTTTTGAAACTAGTCGTTGTAGACAACTAAGGTTGAGTGTGTATAACAAGAATAAATAGACAGACAGACAGACAGAAGGTGTGTTAGCCTGTTAGCAGGCTGTAGTTTTTCTCTGTAGTCTGTCTCTCCTCCAAGTAAGAGCGATATTAATTTTTTTTCAGTTTCACAGCATTGTTTGCACCCAAACATCTCTCAGCCAAAACTTATTTTTCTTCTTTTGTTTTACACAACATCTCGTTGTTCCAGCTCTGAAAAACAAAAAGTGTGAAATCGCATTTCCTTTCTATCTCGCCTGTAGAATCTGCAATAACAGCCCCGCCCTCGCCTGCCTCGCAGACACTGGGAGATGCGGTGTGCGACGTGTGTGGATGTGCGTGTGAAAGAGAGTGTGTATCAATCTTTTGTCATTTTTAATACTGCAGTCTTATCGGGAGAAATGACAAGCTCAAATGAGCCGGCGCGGCAATTACCACAGTGCGAATAAACGTGGGTCCGTGTGTGTGGGTGGGTGTGTGTGTGTTGGCTGGTTGGGTGGGGGCTGGAGGGGGTTGGTGGATGTGGGACCATTTACAGCTTGCTGATGAGAAACCCTGCTGTTCTCCTCATCCCCCCTTCCTCCTCGTCTGTCTCCTTCAGTACGCCACAAAGACAAACACTCCTTCCTCTCTCTCACACACACACACACACACACACACACACACACACACACACACACACACACACACACACACCCCAGGACACCTGTAATTAGGCTGTTAAGTGGCACACAAATACTCACATAATGGTTACTACAATGTCCAATAGATGTCTCCTATGGCTCTGGAAGCACTTGCAGCACATGTCAAACTGTGTTATATTATTAGAGAGTTATACTCCATAAAATCAGTTTGGAGGGATAAACTATGTTGACATTTACATTTATTATTCATAGTAAACACTTGAGGCCAAACTTTTGCAATAACTAGTCAATAAATAAAGCAACTGAATTGCACACATTTTTGTGGCAAACACACACCAACAGCTCTATCACCCAACACACACCAACAGCTCTAGCACCCGACACACACACACACACACACACACACACACACACACACACACACACACACAGATCCATCGTCCTCTAAAATGGGAGAGGGACACATCAACACAGCGAGAAAAGCCTGGGAGGCCACGACATGCAGAGGGATGTAGAGGTGTCAAACATGGAAGTGTCAAACAGTGCCCACTCACTACCCAAACCTTCCCTCATCCTGTGTGTGTGTGTGTGTGTGTGTGTGTGTGTGTGTGTGTGTGTGTGTGTGTGTGTGTGTGTGTGTGTGTGTGTGTGGAGTGTGTACACTGTGTGTCCGTGGGCGGCTGTCACCTCTAAACAGCAAAGTTTTCAAATGACAGGGCCAGGCGATGACAGTTCAGCTACTGCCACCGGGCAGGTTAGAGACGGGAGCCTCTCTCCATCTAACAACCGCTCCACCCTCTCTCTCTCTCACTCTTTCTCTCACCCTCTCTCTCGTTCTCTCTCTCGTGTTGTGACTGCCTGTGACAGGACTCGCCGGTTTCTTGCTGTTTATTCCATGTGGTTTTCTTGCTACAACATGTCTGCACTGTGCATGTTTTTCCCAGCATGTGCACAAGACTGACATTAAGCCGTTAGTGTGTATGTATAAGAACAGTTTTTTTATTATATGTACATATTTATGTTTCTGTCAAACAGGAATTTTTTTAAAGCACCGGGGTGTGGGGCAGCCACAAAATATCAACAACAATGGGAATGAGATGAAAACACAATGGGAGCGAAGGAGTTAATTCAGAGATTGGTGTGTGCATGTGCGCGTAGTCGTCTGAACAGCTGGAATTTTAGAGGCATATACATGGTAATTGAAACATTGCCACTGCGGTGGTGCCAACAGTCAGAAAAGATTTCTATGGGCGCCTGGATAGCTCACCTGGTAGAGCAGGCGCCCATACGTAGAGGTTTATCACTCGACGCAGCCGCTGCGGGTTTGACTCTCACCAAATCACCCTGTGCCAAAATATCCCAGGATGCAAAATATGGTTAATACACCTGTTTGTCTTCATGTGTCCTATATTTGACTTTAATCTGCTAGGGGGGGTGGGGGGTAACAATAAGCAAAACACAATTTTGAGTTGAGGGGAACTTTAATCATCCACTATAATAAGTAAAATGATCAGTCATCATGGAAATATGTTTCCTTATTGACTACTATAACTATTAAAGGTCCCATGGCATGAACATTTCACTTTATGAGGTTTTTCAACATTAATATGAGTTCCCCCACCCTGCCTATGGTCCCCCAGTGGCTAGAAATGGTGATAGGTGTAAACCGAGCCCTGGGTATCCTGCTCTGCCTTTGAGAAAATGAAAGCTCAGATGGGCCGATCTGGAATCTTCCCTTTATGAGGTCATAAGGGGAAAGGTTACCTCCCCTTTCTCTGCTTTGCCCGCCCAGAGAATTTGGCCCGCCCATGAGAAAGAGAGAGACATCATTGCTTGCAAACAAGCGAAGCATGGCAGTTGGTCAAAGCCACACCCCCACCCTCCACCTTGCCCCCCCTCTCTCCTCAATAGCATTTAAAGCTACAGAAATGGTACGTCCTAAGGAAAGCTCATTGTGGGACTGGCTCTAGTGGCTGTAATTCTGCACCAAGGCTGAATTTCAGGAAAGAGACTTCAGATACAGTATCAGGGGACCACTGAGGCCTATATAAAAGCATCCAAAAAGCAGCATGTCATAGGACTTAACTGTTTTATCTTGGCAATATATATATTTTTACCATCTATGTCGTTTCTGTTGTTTATCCCCATTTAACCTTTCCCGATACCTGTTCACAGTTAAGGGATTTCCCACAATGGGACACTCCTTGAATCAATAAAGTACTACAACCTTCTCTGTTATAGAGACATTCGTAGTACCAATTTCCAGCCTTGAACTTACACATACAAGTTTGGTATTGTGTTTTGAAATTGTGCCTTGTGGGTGGTTTAATTCAAAGATGCGACTTATTGAACTAGTCCTGGGATGTGTCATTTCACGTTGGCGGAGCAATCCCTCACCTGTGGATGCGGTTCAGTTTAATTTAACAGCCTGCAACAGCTCATCGATAGTTTGTCCCACAGCACAAAGAGAATGAAATTGGCCGTGACAGCATATAGAAGCTATTGTAGGTTATATCTTTATAAACAGACCTCACACAAGAAGAGATGGAAATGGATTTCAACTGGAACCCACTCTAGTGAAATACAGTTGTGTTGTGTGCAGGCGGCACGTTGAGTGAATTTCAAAGTGACCTCAAAGTTAGTCCTTGCCAAGTGTGTCATGGTAGATCAGGAGACTAATGGACACAGTGTGGATTTAGGACTCAACAGCTAATATTTGAATCCAACTCATAACCTTTGTCATGTGTCACAGCTTCTCTCTTGACCTTGTTTTATGTAGCCACCTAGTAAAGCAGAAGAGGAAGTGTGTTTATGGCTGCTTAGCCATGCACATATGGATGACTGTATGTTGGCTTGCACATGGATTTATCTCTTTATCTTATGATCAAACAACAGCAGCTTTATTGGCCATGGCAATCATAGGCTCTGGCATGCATGTATGATGGGCTATGAATAGCCATATTACCATTCAGTTGCATTTCTGTGTCCCAACATATGGATTTAAATGCTTGTCAAATATAATGTAATTAACACCTCTTTTGGGCTATTTGTATATCTTGAGAGAATTCCCCAGAGAGCTCTGCAGATAGAATCATCTCTGGTTGTTTTGTTTGTTTTTTTCACCCATTGACACCATTGTAAATGTATAGCTTGATAAAACTGCAGCACACGAGTTATTGATGTAAGTTATTCAATTTATTGTCTCGCTTTGCCAGACCATCCACACGCTGCGGAGCAGAGGAGGGTCTGGCTACTCCACACAGCATTCCAGGATGGGAGAAAAATGTGCTCTGGTGTATTGGCAGTTAACCATAGTCCTCATAAATCCACCGGAGTTTAAAATTCCAACACAAAGAAAAGGAAGAAAACGGACATTGCCGAGAAAGACATGCATCCGTAGCAATCCAGCCGATACAGACGACTCGATTTATTACCACTGAATTTAGAGAATTTAGAGGTAATGTAAATGCATTGGATGTGCTGCGGTCAAATGTGACCATAACAGAACATTTGTCTCTAATTGATCTTACTTTTAGTGTCTCTTCCAGAGAAATGACCTGCGTCGTGATCTTATTTTCAGATGGACATGGCTGCATTTTTGACAGTTTATTAAAAGTTATGGATTGATTTCATTGTGTCGAGAGCCATGACACTTGACATAGGTCGAGTAAATCATCAGATTAATTAAAAATGTAAATCTTCAAACCACTAAAAGTAACATATAGCAGCTACTACAGCAGCAGTATAGGAATCATTTGAGGAGAATGTGTTAGATAAAAGCCCATCTTAGTCCCTGGTATTTTTTCTCATTGGCTCCATGTCTGTTTCAGGCCAGTTCACAGAGTTACAGGTCATATTGCTCTCCATCTGACTTCATATCTTATTCACATACCACCAGACATCCATATGCACCGAAATGCACACACAGGCATATACACTCAGATGAACTCCACAGCACCCAGACAGATGGAAACCATTATTTTGATTCTTAACTCAAAAGGAAATAATTTCATATCACAGAAAGCAAATTACCAGTCGTCCAAATATTTAGGGAATGAGACGAATTGAGACCTCTTTCTCTGCGTTGGCTTCCTGCACGGGAAAACTCTAATTTGGGATTTAAACAAAGCTGGAAAAGGAAAATAAATGTGGCAGTGGGGGAGGCAGCCCCGTTGTTGACCTCGGTGACACGAGAGCCGAGACGGCAGGGGCGATTATGGAAGTGTATTCTTTGATTTTAGAGCTGGGCTCGCTCTGTGCACAGGATGCCGTGTGTCATACAAGGACCTGGGCCCCCAAAGAGGAGGAAGTGTCTCCTTCATGGCACTTTGCAGTATAACTGCCAATTCAGTATTTGCCAGATGGCCTGTGATGTACATACAGGGAAGCAATCCAATACACGGCATTTCTTGTTCCTTGTCCAGGTATGGACAAGCCCATAATATTTACCTTCTTGTAGCTATAAGATAAAACACTATCTTTGTACCAAAGTCTGCAATTATGGACTACTAATTAAATGTCAATAATAATAAACATGTGAGTGAATTAATCAAATTAGGTGGTTGATATGCTCAAGAACATGACTCTGTAATATTAGTGGGGAGATCATCCAACAGGAATTGTAGTCATTAGTTTTTGTAAATCATCTCATTAATTCCTGAAGCTGTGACAACTCTGTTAATAATTGCAATGCTCGATTTCGTCAGGTTGTGCAAGTTTACAGAGGCTACCCAGTGATTCGGAAACCTTTATTTGGCTGTAATGGATGAAAGAAATGACTAAAAATCTCCTTTGTGCTCCCAATTCCCACAGATTGCATGACTCTTAACTTAGAGCGATGGCCTTGAGTAGCACCAGTTTTTTTTTCCCTCTTACCCTTGCAACCGAGGGAACATTTATTTTGCACCTTGTTGTTCCTCCCTACCTCCCTCTCCTCCATCTCTCACCTTTTGACCTAACCCATCTTCGATTATCCCTGAGAAAAAATGGCTTCTTTGAATCTCAGGGAGCGCAGGAACACGAAAATGTCCTTGAGCTATTTGTCTTGCTGCTTTTGCTTCGCAAAACACATCTGCACCGAGCGCTGTCAGCCAAAGCTTTCATTCCCTCCTTCCCTTCACTTCATTCCTCCTCCCACTGCAACGCATCGAGACAGATGGGTGTCTGTTGTGGTCTATTCATAATTGTGCCAGGGTAATTAAGAGCTTTCTGTAAAATGATAGCTTTGTCAGGCTTCTCAGATGTTACCTAACAAGGCAGCCTACAAAGGTGTTAGTGTAACGCATTCATCATTGTCATCTGGGGCTAATTACCAGCCTATAAATCACTCCTCTGACCCGGACCAGCCACCACTGAAAGGAGCTAGGCTCTGTTAAGGTGGATCACAATCCTTCTCTTGTTTAAGGGGTTTGTTTTTTTATCCATTAGCAATTAACATTTGCTTTGTTGATCATCAACTGTTTTGATCATTTTCTATGATTGTATTTAATGATTGTCATTAAGCTTAAAAATCTAATGTACTGTATGCATTGCAGGATCCCTGCCTACTCCATTGTATTATACCGCAAACTCCTCTAAAGCTGAAAGAAGCTGAATGAGATGAGAGCATTCTCTGCAGCACACAGGGGCTTTATGCGTCCTTGCCCTGACTTTTACAATGATAGGAAGGTTAAGTTATCACTGTGTTGCCGCCTTTCAAGCATCCTTCATTTCCACTTAGTTACCCGATCAAGCAATCCCCGACCAGTCTATAAAATCCCACAGCTTACTTTTCTTTAATTAAATGCCACTCGTAATGCTCCCGGTGCAACCCGTATATATATATCTGTAGCTGATGCTTTAAAAAGCAAAGAGCCACCTTTACTGCGGCGCGCCGTGTGCAGCTCAGCTGCACCAAGGGGACCGAGCAACCAGGCATCCATCTTAACAAGGTCACACCGTTTGATTTTTTAATATAACGGTCAGTGCTCGTGCCCCTCGTCCTCCTTTGAAATATTACCGCTCATTAATGATGTGGAAGCTGCCCCGCCTTTCCCCTCCTCGCAGAAAAACCCATCAGCAATCATTCTGTACACGGGGGTGTGCAGAGTCAGATCTGTGCTTAGACCTGCTCCCACTCACTGCCAGGGGCTGGCCCGAAGCCTGCTTTATAGGCCAGCTTTATGGCATTCATTATGCACACTTAACTGTAATTCTCTCAGATGGGTTGGGGAAGTGAGGCGATTAGCTGTTGGTTCCAAACGTGGGTTGCCTTAGACTGTGACCTTTTGTTTTGGACATGAAAGATGATGTCTCTGCCTCACGCAGACAGATTTCCTATCAGCAGTCTTGTCTGCACTTTATTATGTTTTTCCTCTTTCCTTTTTACATGCCTGCTTTAATAAAGAATGTCTAATCAGGAGATAAAGTGATGAATTGGATCCAGAAAGATCTCGTTGTCCTTGTGCATATATACGTTTGTGAACTTTGGCCATTTTCCTCAAGGCTTGTTAAAACGTTGTTGCATTCTTCTTAAGAATCTATTCCATTGGGCTTTCAGCGCAAGAGCTGAGTTAAAGTGACTGGAAGTTGTTTTCACTTCAGATTGCTGCATCTCCGAGATGTAGAAACGAGAGCATAGAGGGTCTGGGTCAAAAACATCTCACACTCCTACACAAACAGCAAAATTTAGACGCCAGCTTTTGTAGAAGAGTTTAACTTTTCTGTACTTCTTGTTTTCTGCAGCCCACTCATTTAATGTAGCGGCAGTGCTCTGTAATAATCTACTACACATTTGCCTTTATCGTCCTAATTCCGAGCTTCAAATCATATCTTCAGAGAAAGCACTGACTCATGACCAACAGCACTGCTCAGTCTGCTGGATGACGTGTTTTCTTACTCCCTCTGACTGCTGGCCTGAATCTTCCATGTGAAGCACAGCTTACGCAAGCAGTACCCCCGTAACAAATTACACCAGCACCTCCTCTCAACATGACTTATCCTCCTGTGTAGATGGAGATGCGAGACATTCCATAAGTTATTGTGCTGTGTGCCCTTGGAGCTGACGGTGTGTTTACTCAACCCATATTCCTCTCTGCCTCCTCCATGGCTCTATTCCCTAAGAGAAGTTTCCAGGTCACAATACGACCAAAGCCCCAAGAACACACTTCTCTGATCCTCCCTGTTTGGGTGCACAAAGTAACGGCCGCTGTCAGGGAAAATGTAGGTTGTAAATCTGCGGGCGATGACCTCATAAAGTGTGCTTGACCTCTAGGATGAGGAGGCTGAATGGGCCACGCACCATTAAGTTCGCAGACGCCTTCAGGATTGGATTTCAATGCTCAAACTGTATGCAGTCAGAAGCAGCACTTTAAAAAGTCACCGAACCGATGACCTGCACCACTGACCAAAGAAATGTGAATTTAACAGTTGAGCACAGTTTTTATTGACGTTGTTTTAGAGTCCCGAAAAGGAAAAAAAAATCCACCTTACTAGCTCAAATTGAGTATAAGTGAGTATGAAAAGTGGGGGTGTCAAGTAGCAGTAAATAACTGGCCAGCATTCGCCAGGAATAGCAACAGTGTGGCAGTTTTTATAGACACTCATCACACACTGTTGATCTTATGTGAAGATTCCACTTTGTGACCAGATGGAGCGCAATGAATTTAAAGACATGCACAACTGTCCGTAGAGACTCCCAATATGTGTGCAAAAAGCCAGAATGTGATTTACATTTTTGTTGAAGGACAATATATGTAAAATGAAGGACAGAACAACTATTTGTTTCTTTTAGGCTGCATTTCCAAGGGGCCTTTTTCTGCCTCTGGACATCAGAGTAATGAAACGCTAGACTGGGTAAACCCCGCCCGATCTGCTGGCGATTTGATTTCGCCCTGCAGCTCAGGCTGGAAACCTGTACATTTATCTATCCTGCTTCTGTTAAAATTTTGCCGGGACCAATCACAAACTGGCTTATCCACCTGGCGCGCTATTGGCGGGTTTAACACGATGACGATAGAGAAGTGACCAAGCAGCTTTTTCTTTACATTCAGCATAGCGGCCACTGAAGCGCAGCACTCCATGGCAGCAACCCGTTGATGCCGCTGTCGCTGCTACATCACCCGGATTGTTGGTCTGATTGGTTGAACAACTATCCAATAGCGTACAGAGTCACTATGCCATGTCTCTTGTGCAGTAGAAAATACAGAGCAGACTCCCCAGACTAATGTTCAATCTTAAAAGATTAAGCTTGGTCTGGTAGCCAGACTAATGAAACATAGCTTTAAATGTCTGTGAACAAGTACATAGTACTTAAACAGAAAGTTCCACGTCACCGGAGCAAGGGTGCGCCAGCCAAAAATGAGGTCATTGCGTATTTTGCGTAAAGCATAAAGGCTCCACAAGTTGTCAGACATCTCAAACACACCCCATATTAGATCAGCAGTTGTGATTGGGCCAGATTCCTCGCAAATTCCTCCGGTTCCTAGGCTACACACATGCACTTATTGTAAACCAAACCAAAGAAAAGCAGCCCAGAATCTGCCCCGGCGGTTCTTTTTAAGAGCCCCACTTAAGGTCTCTTTTGTGGCTCCAGATGTTTTGTGTAGCTATTTATTTAGCTTGTAAACAGGCCGACAAAAAGCAGCAGGCATAATGATGGAGAGGCAGAACCACAGTGACATTGTTGCAGGGCCTTACAAAAGATAGCGCTACGCTTAATGTGATTTAGAGAAACGGGGTTGGAGCGGGGGACTTTGTTCTTTTGAGAGGGAGGTTACCAAATTGAAATGCAAATCTTAACATTTTGGAATTCATTAGGGTTGACATGGCCCCTTGGAGCGACAACAAAAAAATGAACGTGCATTGTTGAATGGGGTTGGGGGAGTTCTCATTTCTTTTAAATTCTTTCTCTAAGAGGGACTGGAAATAAATCAGTCTGAGTTTCTGACTTTGTTATTTTAGTGCTATGCGTGTCCTCCTCAAATTCTTCATGTGAGTGTCGATGTGAAGCCGGCTATCGTCGTCAGGCTCGCTAGCTGCAAAGTTCCCATATAGAACAGGTGGATTGTCCCCTGCTACACTAATGCTGCAGCATATGAGAACATCTGCCAGATAGACAAGCAACACGCTAACCCCTCTAGGTGTGAGAAACAGACGTTGGAATTAAGATGACAGTATGATTCGTCATAATTATCTAATATAAATTTTGTCTGCTGCAAACTTTGCCTCTGTGTTTGACTGCTAACTAGAACACCACGTTGCAGTAAAAAACTAGAAGAAACTTCAGCTTTTGAGGAATTAAAAAGTAAAGGAGTTTGGTGGGGAATCGGAGTTGAACGCTGTTATGAAAGGTTTTTACGCTTTGTCATTCTTTGACAGTTTCTATCACTCCGTTATTCTGACATTCTCACAAACAAGCCTGTGCACAAGCGTCCAACAGACACACACACGCACACATCTTTCACTGACGAATGGCAAGTCCTGATCTGTATCTCCGACACACACTTCCCCGGAGAATTGATTAAAATCAGAGAGACAGGCCTTGAACATAGCTGCTTTTGTCTGAACAAACAAAGGCTGCTGGTAATTGGATTCACATTGGGAGAGGTATTTAAAACAGTCTCATAACTAACACAAGCTGCCGGCTTTTGCGGGGCATTTTGTGACCTAGTCCCCTTTATTGGTCTAGCCCTGCTCCAGCAGAGCACAGTTATGTCAAGCAGCTCCCTTTCTTCACCTCAGGGAACATTATTACGTGAAACCTGTCTGTCAGAATGGGTTCAGACTCTTTCACCTCTTTTTCCGCTACGGGTTCCTCCTTTTGGGGCACTTAAACACACCATTAACTCACTCCAATTTGACAGCTACAAGTAGTGGATTTGCAGTACATTTTGGATAAAAGTTCACTTTCTATGTTTGACGTGTGATTAAATGCGACTTTAAGATAGGAAGGCCCTGCAGGAGGCTGGCGTGACCTATGGGAGTGTAATCCAAGCAGGCCAAATACCACAAGTTACAGATAATTAAACCAGTGAAGGGCTGATTAGAGGCAGCGAGACAAGAAATCAATGAAACATGGCCAGACAAAGTGTGTCTGATTGTTTACATACCTGGGACTGGGAGGGAGAGAGGGAAAGAGAGAAAGAGAGAGAGAAAATGACTGCCATTTTATGTCTGGATTTGAAGTGAACAAGATAGAGATCAACTCCAAATGTCCGCAGTCAGAGGGCTTGGGGCTCAGGGGACGCCACTGCCTCGCAATCCATCGCTCACCCAGACATGGACACTCCATTACACTGGCTCTGAACCTGGATTAAATCCCATCCCAACCCTGATTGTCTTTCCACCTCTACTCCGTCCTGTTGACATTGGCCTCGCCGAGTCGAGGAGGCAGCTCTACTTGATGGGTTGTGCTGAGTCACAGCCCGGCCTGCTGGGTCCCGGAGGATTAGCCAGAGAGAGCCAAAAGTAAGCTAAGGGGTAGATGATTGCACTGAACCCTGAGAGATCTCAGTGTATTTGCACAGTTGTCCCAGCGTAGTGATAAAAATGGTTAAGGCTCATAATCAGCCCGGTGATGTTGAGAAACATTTTGCTTATATGAGTGTCTTATCTGGGTTTGGCCACACATTATACCCATGTGTGTGTACATTTTCATGCTGGAGTGTGTGTTTTAGCAGTATTTACCTTTTTGTGGTGGTTGTCCAAAGGCAAAGAGAGTTGTCCCTTGTGTCAGTCGTACCATGAGTGATGGCCAACATTTGAACTGCACTTAGAAGTGTGCCAAGTTGATAGCCAGTATCTGTAACTGTTAACTGAAGTAATGCCTTTTAATAGCGCGATGGCAGTAGCCATGTTTTCATAAACATATTTTTTGCGCATTTTGAAGTATTGCATTAGAAAAAGAATTCCATAAAACTTCCCCAGTTGCTCGCTTGTTCTGGATTTTGCCTTTGTCGAAAAAGAGCTTAAGTGGGATATAAAAACACTTTTGCCGAAAGAGTTCTCTCGTCTGATCAGCTGTTTGCGCTGTCGGCGCCTCCCGGATAATCACATAACGTGTTTTTGTTTTCGGACAGCGTGAAACAAAGGTTACGAATGTAACTACTGTTCCATGAATCCTGGATGATCAGTAAGGATGACATAGAACATGGGCAATACTCACAGACATGAAAGAACATTTAAAATGTTCCCAATTGAACCAAATTCCTGAAGACCTCGCTCCATTTCTCTCTTGTACACATGTAAGATTTACAAGACAACTTGTTTTGTTTTTGGTTAGCAACCTGTACCTCTTGTACTCTGTTTACTGGCAGATTACAGCCATGCATAGCCTATAGCGCCAACTTCTGACCAAATCACGCTGTAGCCAATTGTGCAATTGAACATGTACTGTATTTGTGACAGCTCAGAACGTAACAAAGGCAAGCTGGACTTAAAGGTGCTCTAAGCGATGTTGGGTGATGGCACTTCTTGTTGACATTCAAAGTATTTTCAAACAAAACGAGGCTAGCTCGCCCCTCCCTCCTTCTCATCCCGTCCCCTCCCCCTCCCTTCCGTGCTTCCGCGCACTAACCAACACCCTCAAATCCTTCTTGTCGGTTATTGGCTGGAACGCTGGAAGACTGTTTGTTATGTTTGGTGGTGCAGGTTGGCACAATATTGTTTTTGTTGCCGTCTGTGGAGCCTGGGCTGTCTACAGAGACCGCATTTTTTTACAGTGTGTTCAGGGGACAGGCAGCTCGCGGACAGTGAGATGTTTGCTGTATGTGACAAAAAATGCTGTAGCCTAAAAAGCGCGTGACATTACTTAGAGCACCTTTAACTTTTGCTTCATTCCCTGATTATCAGTGATGAGATCATTACTAGTTTAAACATACAGTGCATCTCTGCATTTAGACTTGTAAGACTATTTGAAAAGAAATCCCTTAAGCTAATCCAAATGTTTACCAGGCAGTATAATGATAGGAGACATACAATCTAGCACAGTCAATAGGTGTGTCTATACTCACCACACCCTATACTAGACAGAAACACAACATGATAAATATTTATGCTTCTAATTATTCTGTGTGCATTATTAATTGCACCAAAATAGCCCTCCAAGAGGATCTCATTAGGGTAGGAAATTAGTCAATGCTAATAACGCTCAAAGTTGAAAAAGCATTTTTAAACATCATCCACGTTCCCTCTCTCATTTAGCCAGTGCTGAAGTTCATAAACTGCGCTGTGAATGCGTTCATTAGAATTAGTATTTCCTCAAACTGAGTTGACTGGAGAAATTGTGTGTGATTAAATATTAGCTTGAATATAATTAGCATGTATTAGCAAACTCTGCTACGGCAGATAATGCAAGTCTTAATGAAATGCTCTGTTGAATCTTTTCCGGGGGGGGGGGTATTTCCTTTTCTCAGATTTGCAGTCAGCATGCCTGGACCCAAAATACACAATATCTATATATATATATATATATATATATATATATATATATATATATATATATATATATATTGTATTTTTTTGATTGACTCTTAATCTAGACAGCTGCTGTAATTGTAACATCTGACTATCGGGCCAATTCAACGAGACAGGGTTTGAGTCTGCCCGCTCCACAGCCTACATTGAGTTTAATAGGCTCCTCAGACAGTCTGGTAGAGCCATTACCAAATCCAACACAGACCATTAGCCCGTGTGGGCTTAATTGCACATTAATTGGATAATTAGTCCTGCACTTTGTTTTCCTCCCGTTTTCTCCAATCTTCTCCCTTATTTTGGCAAGCGCTCGGTCATTCGCTAGATTTCCCTATTTGCCATTATGTTTTTCAGCACAGCCAGAAATTACAGTAGGTGGTGCAGTCATCCTGTGGCTGGAGATTTGCAGTGTGGGGGGGGGGGGGTAGTTGCTCCACGTGGGTGGGAGGCCAAGGCTGAGAGGATTGATGGAGCCCTAGGTTGTCCTCCTCCTGTGCTGTCATGTTGACCCACAATACATGCTGTGCTTGTGTCTCCGCGAGCACAGAAACCAGGAAGAGGCATGCATAGTTAAATAGGCAACAACTCTCTAGTGTGCAAGGTGCATTATTTATGAACTTTTAAAAGAGATTTTATTCATCCCTTCCTCGTATTTCTCCCTGCCATTATTGTCTGTGCTTTAGGCGTGTGCCTCAGATTGCTACCATTAAACCCAGGGAGCCATCTGATGGAGTTATCAAAGTAAATGTTTGGCACATTTGATAGCATTTGAAATATCCTCTTGTAATAAAGCTCTCCGGGGAGAATGAGGGACAGGTTTTTAATGCAAATAGCCGGTTCTGTGATATCACACGTTGTTGAAATATCCACATTTATCTCAGTGCTGTCAGCAAACACGCGGGGCACCTACTGAAATGGAGGTGGATTTTTGGCTGGCTGGGAGACGGAGGAAAAGTGTTTGCCATATGACATCGGGCCAGGCGACACTTAATGAAATCATTATCTTAAATTTACAAGCAATGAATCTACCAAGACGCAGTTTGATTTTAGTGTGGTTTTATTGTCCATGTGGTATACATATGGAAGCCAGACAATTAAATAAAGCAGAAGATGTGGATGAAGAAACATAAAAGCATACGAATGCTTGGTCTCAGATGGCTGCTGTGTTGTATAAGTGCCGACTTTGGGCAACAGGGAGGAAATCAGTGATAGACTGTGAACTGCTCTGCTCTAATGAGCAGAACATTGTCGTCTTCTACCAGACCCTGATAGGTCTCATACTGATTAGACAAGTTAAAGCTCAGACCTTTTATTATTCCCAGAGGAAGCTGCGCTTGTTTTTGTCTCTGTGCTAATAATAGCCATAAAGCATGATCATTCCAAAGCGTTAAAATGCTCCTTATAAGCATCGGTCTGTTTTCGTTTTGTTTATTATTCATCTCGTCCAATTACCATTCTAAAGGGGGAGTGTTTCTCGTCAGGCGCTGAGGGAATGGGAGATTAAAAGGCAATGAGGAAACATCTGTGTCTCTGCTTTGCCAGAAATCTGCATCTCATTCCTACCACTGGCATCCAAATAGACAGCGCCTACAAAGCAGGGGAAAAAGTAAAATACCAAGGCGCATAGGGCTAGCGAATAGAGGGAAGGGTTACCATAGAAACACATACCTCACATGGGTTTATGGGCTGCATCCTATCACATGCTATCAATTACCATAAATCTTCTGGCAGGGAGGGCGGTGGTTAAGGTGCGCCTCAGCAGTGAATGACAATGTGTTGATCTCCACATATCTGCAGAGATGCATCCCGGCTCTTTAAATCGAGAGGAAAATGGCATCAGATTTAGCTTGTGACAATAGAAAGATGGAGAGTGCCTCTAATGCGTTTCCTTTCATGAGCCTGTGTGCAAACAGATATTGAAAATCAGAATGATGGCTGCCTTTCCTGCGTGTTCATGTCATTGTGGAGACAAACGATTGCAAAATTAAACCTTAAGTGGAAAGCATATAATAATATACTGCGCCACAGAGCTATGCATGTATGGTTGATAATCTTTGACTGGGTGTCATCATGCTTATTCCATTCACTCAACACCGTACAGCTGCCTGCACATAAAAAAAGCCAGCAGTGGGAATTGTGTCAGAGCACAGCGGCACATCAGTGCAATTTCCACAAATGGCATCTTTTCCCAAGCTCCCATCCTCTCGACCTCTGGCGCAGAGCGCCGACGCTGAGAGCATTATCAGATGTGTTTGAGCAGCTCCCATCAGCACGACCCCGGTGGGCGGTACAGATATCGAGTGACCTTTTCTGCATGGCTCCCTGATATTAACGCACTATACCCGCCTTATTACCATGGGGACATTTCGCAGAGTATTAGACTTAATAAATGACTTTTTTCCTGGGCTTCTCTCTTCTCCTGTCACCATCTTTCTCCCCCTTTCGTTCCTGCCCTGCTCCCATCGTCTTCCCTGCCCCTGAGCTGATAACCCGACCACCCTCCACACCCCCCCCCCCGGGGGGCCCGGCCTCCATAATCGCGTCAGTTCACGGCCCTCTTATTCCAGCAGAATTGCTTAATTGGTATGTGTTCTACATAACTGTTAGAGTATTAGACTCACAAATGAAGGTTAGAACCTCAGTGCTTGTAATCGACTGAAAGAAATTGATTTGTGCTCAGCTGCCCTTCTGGGACGAGACTTTATGGTTCTCTGAAGAAATGAAGCTTTTATAATTGTGTGTTCTCCACCCCTCCCCACCCCCCTCTCTCCTCTGCTCTCCTCTCTCTCTCTCTTTTTCTCATTTCCTCCATGCTAACTGCTTTGTTGACATTCATCAAAAGGCAAGACGCTGGAAATTTAACGACGATGTGTCTGGTCTTCCATGTTACAGTGCACTTGGCATACGCTGTAAAGCAGGTGTAGAGTGCTGAGCAGTGAATATCTATGCGTTTCTTTTTTGCCCCCACGGGGAAATCTAATCATAGCTAAGGCCGTCTGTCGATGGAAATCTGATTGCATTATGTGCGATCATGTAGAAGGCGTGAAGCGGCGTCGTATTAACCAAACCTGACCAACGAGCATACATTGGCTTATGATTGATCTTCTTGGATTGTGTGGCGCTTTAAGACTTTGCATCACAGCTGAATGTGTGTGTTTAGGGGCCTTGTGACAGCTTTGTGGCGGAGCAACTAAACTGGTCAGCAAGGGCAAATGCAAGAATGTGGATCCATCCTATTTTATTTTTCTTTTTTTAGATTATTATTTTATTTTAGACCTTTATTATATAGGACAGCTGAAGATGTGAAAGGGGAGAGAGCGACATGCAACAAAGGGCCGCAGGGCGGAGTTGAACCTGCGGCAGCTGCGACAAGGACTGAGCCTTTGTACATGGGGTTCATGCTCTACCAGGTGAAGCGACTGGCGCAGGTGCGTTTAGGGCGTGTGCAAATCCACTTTTGCTAGTTTGACGGTGTTAAAAAGGGTCCGTGTGCCGGGCGCATGGTTCAAAAGGGTTGTACTTAGTGTCTTCATTCATTCATAGGTGTGTTTTGGGCGTAACATGCAATAAACCAATCAGAGAGTCATCTCATTCCCTTTAAAAGCCAGGTTGGCTCATTGCTATTATGATGGCGGATTAGCACCGTAATATTTTTAATTGTAATCTTTTGCATGTTCCCTGCGTGTGTGTAACGAGCATAGTGTGCGCGCGCTGTTCATAAGCCTAGGCACATTTTACTAATTCGCTGTTAAAATAACAATGAAATGCTGCGTTATTGACTTCAGACTAGGTTTTTGTTGGTCAATGGCGCGACCACTTCCTGCTGCCTCAAGATAGTAATATGTCCAGAATGCACCTGAACACACCTCCCTGAAAGACCAGCACGCCCACGGGCGCACAGATGGGCACAGGTGCATTAGCTATTTAAACGACGCGGGAGCTGGACGGGAAACTGACAACTGCGTCGGTCTTAAACTAGCAAAGACACAGTTGCGTCTGAGAGTTGACAGAAAGTAAACTGAATTGGGAAATAACAGTTTATCCTGCAGGACTGTGTTGCTGCCGCTGTCTGGCTAGTGTCTTACGCATGACAACTCCCTCTGACTTAGGTGACCGTAGATTATGCACGCATGCTTTCCAGGTGGGCAGACTCAGATGTGCTCAGTGCAGAGGTTTGCTCGACGCAAAATCACATTTCACGCTTACGCTAATGTCACCCAGTGAGTGGAGTGGAGTGAGAACTGGCAGGTGGTGTTTACAAATGAGAACACCCCGAACCGCAAGCCGCCCTGACACCAGATGCTGATTTGATTATGGGGTGGCATGTAGGAATGTCTATGAATGTATGGAGCAGGCGAGGTGGTACATTCAAAGTCGATTAAGTGAAACAGATGAGTGTTGCATTCATTTATTTATAATTTGTCAAAACAGAGGTGGCATCTTTGATACGGGGCTTTTCACAACATGGTAGTGGTTTCAGGGCGAGATGGGGTGTGTTTGTACACCGAGGAGTTTTATTTGCAAGGCGAGACCATGTTTGTTGCTGATTCTTCTTGGGGCACATTCTGCCATGTGGAGTTGTGCTTTTTTTGTTTGGTTTTAGGTGTGATTGCACCTTCGCTGTAGGTGCTGTCTGTCTGTGTCGAGATAAGTTTAGCAGAAGAATGAGCACGTTCACTAGTTCAGTACTTTGATGTATCTTTTTGCCCCCCAGTGTCGTAAATTATAACAAAGAAACTTTCTTGAATGTTGACGGCATAGTGTTTGGAGCTGCAGTTCTTTGAAATGATTTAGCACTTTGGGAGAACTTTTTAAGAAAAACCTGTTGTTGTCAAAAACAGATTAAATAGATGTGAAGCTCATTCCTGTTCAGCAGGCTGCATATTCTCCACAAGTGGGAGTTGTTCAGTCATCGTCATACCATTTCTACAGCCGCTAACCTCTGCATATGTGTACACACATAAAATCACAGATCACAGGGGCTATTCGTAGCATTATTTAGTTATGTACTGTAACTATTTTTTAACAACCATTTTGTGTTAGGTATTAAAATTAAGCAATGAGAAAGTATCATGAGTTGACAACTGTTTATTTACTGGCAAGCAACATGTGCAACATATTTCACTCTCTCCTTTCACTACAGTCTCAATGTCCTTCTGTAGAACATGTCACAGACATGAAAGAAAATATATATATTTCTTTAACTCAGCACTTCCTTCTAGCCCTCTAGTGTTTCTGTGGACATAATCTCCATTTGTTTACACAAGGCTTTTATTGTGAAATATTTGCAGGACCGTGTTGTGGAACCTGTCTAGAACAAATACGAATTACATTTATAATATAACAAAATTAAATGAAACCTTCTATTATTGATGGCCATTGTCAAAGGCATACTCAATGTAGAAAGATACTGTAGGGCTGGCAGCAGCAGCAGCAGCAGCAGCATGCTGTCTGTGTGGACAAACAAGGCCATATAATGTTAATATTCCACGGTAGGCACAGATGAAAGGAAGACAGATGAACAAAACTGAATTCTGTTGTTGATGGTCATAAGCGATAAGTAGCCGAGTGATAAACGTATTTAGAATGCATCTTAAATGAAATGTCACTTATACTATAATGACTCATTTCTAACCATGGTAATCATATTTGTTTCAATCATACTTCTGATGATATAGCAGAAAACATTACTTTTTTTCTTTTTTTTCTCACAACCAAGTATTGTCTATACGTGAACATCCCATATTCTTCAATCCTTGGTAATTAGCCAGCAGATGCAAACTGAGCGTTGACAGCCTGTAGCAGCAGTACCACTCAAACCCAGCCTTCAACTCTGTGCTAAATCTCAACTGTGCGATTTAACGGTGCATCCCAAGCATTAGTATTCCAGAGCCGGATCCCTCTAGGATTCAGGCTGGGATTATCTAAGCTCTTAACGTCTTAGCTAAACTGGTTAACACCTGTTTTTATTGACATCTGAACACCATCCTAGGCGTCTCGTCTTCTGTGGTTTTAAAAGATCTTCTCTTGCTCTCTCCAGTAGGCTAGTCCCTCCTCCTCCTAATCGAGGCCGCAGCCCACATAAAAGACTCTTTTTTTTCCCACCACAAGTATTGGTAGAAGGTCAGCAGCTTTTCTGTGGTGATTAGGAGTACATTTACATTCTCACAAACATTGTTCTTGCAGCCCTATTTGTATTATAGCTAAATTAGCAGTAAGTCAGGATACTTTGATGCATATATAAATCACTGTTTTAGAGCTAGGCATAGTGAACTCTGAGGTTTTATGTTTGTCAGGTCCAAGTCTAGACATGAGCTACAATCTCAAGAATCCCATGCTTTACTGTACATTCTTGCTCCCATGTTTCAGAGTAATTTGCCAGGAAAAAAAAAAACAGGCTCTCTCTATGTGTTTATTAGGCCTAATATTTCCATTGGGGCCTACGTTTGCCCTAGTGTAACTGATGTAATATTCTATAAAAAACATTTATGCTGTTGATACAGCCTGGGGGATTCTGGTTAGCAGAGGCTGTGTAGACTCCGAGAAGTGTGCGTGCGTTCGTTCGTTTGTGCATGCGTGCGTGTGTGTGTGTGTGTGTGTGTGTGTGTGTGTGTGTGTGTGTGTGTGTGCGTGTGTCTGTTTCATAAAGTCTTGCCATGGTTAGTGGGGGGAACTTTGAAGAATGTCCCAGGATTTGTTTAAATCATGCGGTATGGATCCTCTTAAGCGTTGCTGGCATTAGAGCTGAGCCCTATCAATGATTCCATTAACCTAAATTCCAAACCAGGCTTCACAACATGACCATATTAACCCCTCGGATTTCACCAAGCTCTTGATCCCTCGCTATTCAGATAGACGGGAATGAATGGTCACTCACATTTTGTCTGGCTACCGGCTGGGTTTCCTGCCCCAGACAGGGAGTTATCTGTAACATGACCCCATGTTTATCTTTGGCCTTTGTGTCCACATGTTTGCTGCTTATTTTTCTCTCTACCCTATAACTGTAACACAAGCTGATGATGTGAAATGATAAGGTAAGGACAAGGACAGAATCCCAATCAGTTGATTTTTACCTTTTCCTCCATGAACAATAATCATCCCAGGCTAACAGCGCTGGAACAAACGAGCGGAGAAGAGGAAGAAACGAGTGTCGGCCTTCATTAGGACAAAGGGAGGGTGAGCAGGAGAGTGTCTGACAAGCCAGTAACGCCTCATTGTCCCTGATCTCAAGTTTCATAAATTTCCACGGCTCTCGTTAAAGGACGTGTCGCTGCTGTCACCAGGCGCAAACTCGTTATCTCCTCAATGCCGTAAAACGCTGTAATTAACATTCAACAACTGTAACCGATCCAGCATTCGTCCTCTCTAGCCACTAATTGCCACACTATTGTGCTTGCTCATAAGTGGGCCCTGTGTGTGTGTGTGTGTGTGTGTGTGTGTGTGTGTGTACTTGTGTGTATACTTGTGGGGACACATTTCTGTGCTTTATTTTGATTGTAAATAGAGGGGAAAAAGCAGTTCATCTGAGCCTATAGAGTATAAGAGTGTTCTCTCACTTTTCCTTGCAGGAGTCATTGAGTTTATGCCTCAGTCAAAGACTCAGCTCATTAGTATTTTTTGCAATATTTTTGCAGACATCTGGACATTTTGTGCCCATCCAAGAGCTGATAAATTAAAGCTTTGTCGACGGATGCTTTTAGTAGATCCCCTCGTGGGTAACACAACCTGTATTTTTTACCGTTGAAGAGCGTATTGGAGGCCCATTTGTCGATATCACAATGACTGTAATTACAAATTTCAAGGCAATGCCTGCCTGTGGGTGTGAGGACACAGAGTGTACTATTATTTAAGGAGCTGCACCATTCTCCTTTCAGCCATGCATGACTATCATATCCTCCATTGTATCAAACACAAGCTCCAGTCGGGAATGTATAGCTGTCACGCGGCTCTCCACTTACAATGGCACATGGAGAGCTCACTACTCTTAGGAATGTATTTTTTTTCCTTTTGAGGCATCGGATTTTCTTTCATAGTTCTCAGTAGATACCCAGCGGTGTCAACTGCGTTTTAGTGGGAAATGTTTTTTTTTTCCTCTTAGCTGCTCCTGTCTGACCTTACCGGAGCAGCAGCCATCACAACAAGGCCTTATGAATAATTAGTCTGGGTCAACTGATACTCTCCGGCTCCACACACCGCTGTCATCTACTCCGCTAGCGCCAGCCAAAAGCCAATGAACTGTGTGCAATTCTGCTCAATTGAATCAGTTGGAGTTGATGCGGCTCTGGTTATTCGGAGGTAAACGGCTAGATGTAAGGTGATACAGGGGGCTACCCTTGAGGCCAAGTGGAGAACAGGAGAAGGGCCGTCAAATTGGCAGTGTCAGCGGGACAACGTTTGGAGACTTCTATGGTGGTCTGTCACAGATATGCAATCACCTGGTGCTTTATCTGTACGCTGCTGGCCCGGCATTTGATTCTCTGGGGATTAGAGCGAATGCCAGGGTAGGGTTTCCGAGAGCCAAGACAGCCCCAGGAGGACAAACATAACCAAATGGTTGCATAGTGTTTCTTGTCCTGGTTTCATGTTCGGGTCAGAAGACATGTGGTGCAGGTGTCTGGTGATTGTGTGTGTGTCTAAGCGCTTTATTGTCAGACACATGATGTACATGTCTATTGTCTGTCAGATTCTTAGTTTTTTGGGGGGGCTTTTGTTTGACTAAAGGAGCAATTGTATTCAACAGAAAGTGTCTCAGCAAGGTGGCATGCTACCACAGGCCTCCAGAACAGCATCAATGCTCCTCGAACAAAGTGTTCAGTTGGGTTAAGATCTGGTCACTACAAAGGCCATACCATGTCATTTACATCATTATGAAAACATTTAGTTGAACTCTCATGCCCTCTTATCTATGGAAGCATCTGCATTCACTATGTTTCTCCACTCATTTATCAAGCTGTGTATGTGCCACTGTCAGAAGCTAGAACACTAAACGTATGTGCTTTTTTCACACGGTGAAGCTTCAGTTTGTGTTGGGTTGTGGCTTAACCCCATATAGAGATAGCCGGATCTTTGAGCAACTCACAGCACCCTTTGTGGTTTTACACGTTTGCACAATAGGCACATAGGTTGCGGTTTGTCTCACATTTTCACAACGGCTCACCACCAACGAAACTGCTGTAGCTGCAGAGTTTGAATAGTCACTGCTTCCCCTTCCTGTTAGAGTTCTTGACACTGTGTCGAAGAAATTATTATTATTATTATTCACCCGAGAGCTGACATTCAGAAAGTGGGTTGGTTTTGTTGTCAATCATGTTTCTGCCAGGACTTTGGAAGACACCGGATAGATTTTTGACCAAATAACAAACACGATTAGTTGTTTGCCTCGCAGTGAAAAAGCTCCATGCCTCTGTTCATTAGAACCTCAAACTCGGGTCACGGAAAAAACCCGGCCTTCCTTTTAGGTTGTTATTGGTGTAATATCCTTTGGCTCAATATAGTATCAATGTCAGCTGACATGTGGTGAAGACACAACGACATGCCTTCAACTAAAGCGCTACATTGTGTGCTTAATTCATTTTCATGCTCATAACGCCTCTGATTGGACCTGCTACCACAACAACACTATGTGCAGTCTCCACACTTTCTTGATTGGACATGCAGTATATCTGGAAAAAAAAATGATCTCTGACTGTGATGAATTTTATAGATGGGAAAGATGCTGGCCCACTAGAAGGAAAAAAAAAATGAGCACCATGAACAAAAGATAATGTATTCTCTCTCAGGGGTTTGCAGAGGAGAATATGGATCATGTCATCATATGGCTGTTTTTAATGAGGTTGTTAAAGATGAATCTAATTTTAACTTAGGCTAATGCGAGGAACACTATCAGCCATTGACAAAGGGTGTCTTATGACTGACTTGATATACTGAACTCAACAGTCTTGTGCTTTTACTCTGCCGGTTCACTTCAGAGACGAGGCCAAGTGCGGAGACAGGGTAATTTTAAAAAGCTCCTGCTCTCGCTGTTTAGTTCATGAACTTCAGCGCCCCCACCTCCTTCCCTTCCTTCAGCTCCTGGAAGCACAACTATATTAATGTCTCCCAGAGAGCGTCAAGCAAGTCTGCTGCTTCTGTTTACAGGTTATTCAATCACTCTAAGTGCTAGTGGCAGACCGATTTTTTTTTTTTTTTGGAAACATATTTGCCACAATCCCCCCTGGCTCCTTACATGCACGGTATTTATCCTATGAAAATTTGGCACTATCTGACTCGCCTATTTTACTAGCCTTGTCCTAGAGTTGGGACTGGTAAAACAGCAATATATGCGCTGCAGTCAACACTGAACATAAAAATATCCCTGAACGCTGTGCGATTTACACTCTGTCATAGGGAAGTGGTTACTTTTATAACACCATCGCACTGGAGACGACATCTCACATCTTGCAAGTTGTCTTCCAGTAAAAAATGGGTCATTTGTTCTTACTTCTTTGTTTTTTTTAGTTCTCTGTGACAAATGCCGAAACAGTTGTGTACTTTAAGCAACAATCTAGATGAAACAAAGGTGGCTACAATGTCAATTTGTTTTTAGCCTATTTAGCATATGCAGCTGCTGGAAATACTGCAGTGTGTCACCTCATACCACATATTTTGTGTGTGCGTAGAATGTGTGTGTGTGTGTGTGTGTGTGTGTGTGTGTGTGTGTGTGTGTGTGTGTGTGTGTGTGTGTGTGTGTGTGTGTGTGTGTGTGTGTGTGTGTGTGCGTGTGTGTATGCGCTAGTGACCCCAAACCTGGCGACAGCCCCTGCTAACAGCTGGTTGTCTGCCAGTTTTTCTGCAAGGCTATGAGAAAATTAGCTGAGCTGTGCGGCGGCGTGTAGGACCCTAATATAGCATTAGGCAGGGTGACCGGGCTCACTCAAGATTGATGACCGTTGTCTAGCACGAGGTCGTGGTTCACAGGGTCATAGGTCACAGGTCACATTCATAAACTGAAATACATGCGGCCCTTTTTCACACCACAGTTTGTTTATCCCCTATGCTGTGTAGGTTATTGCAAGGCGATACTTAGAACTGTAATTTTACATCTACAGCGTCTGTCACCGCCGTGTCATGAGAGCTAGAATGTCAGTCAGTGAACTGTGAGACCCTCCCTGCATCCATGTGATAAACAACACGCAGCGGATTGAGTGTCAGCATGTCTTTAATCATCTCTGCTCCGTCTTCATCTCTTTCAGGCTTTTGCTCTTTTCTCTTCTCCCTCTGACCCGTCTATATTTACCCAGCATCCCCCTCTGTAATGAGGAGCGTTCGTTCATCAGCCCATGTTTAAACTGCAGACAAGATTAACTTGGCTAAAGACTTAATGCACATGCACAGCCAACCCCATACTCTGTTTGCCGTTTCCAGGCCGCGGATCGACGTGCGGCTCTGTTAGGCTTCCCTCTCTTGCTTGTTCTGTCTCACTGGACTCCCTAGGCCTCCTCCGCCCTCGTCCTCATTTCGCCTGAATTAATTGAGTTCTCATTTTTGTGAAAAAGCTCACAGGAGGGCTGTGTGGGGAGAGAGACTAGAGTGGTAGAAAGAGCGAAAGAGACAGAGTGAGATCAGTGGCAGAAGCCTAGGGGGCATAGCTCTCCCAGAGGTAGGCAGTCGCCAGTTTCCTGGGGGACGCTGAGGCCCCTCTGCAGTGACTTATATCTTTATCCTCTCACCAGTCACCCTTCGGCATTTCAGGGAAGACCCATAGGCTGGCGGTCAGGGTCGGGCAGATGTGCTTCTTCACCCTCTCCATCCCAAGAGACGCTGCCACCTAATTTTAAGCTCTTTGTGTCTGTAAAGCTCTAAAGTGGAAACAACTAAAATGTGTCTGCTACAATAATAGGACTGGTTGCATTACTTAAAAAAAAAGACATACAAATTGACATAAATCACCATGTTTCTTCTAGTTTCTCTATTAAACTAACCAGCAAGCTCTGCAACAACCAAGCTAGGCAACACAAGCACAGTTTAATTAAGGGAACAGTACATTTTGGAAAGCACCATGCAGAGCTAACACAGCTCTCATTGTGCAGGATTGGGTGTGACATGTGATGCTTCCACAAACTAAATGCTAACCAAAGCGCTAAATATGTGACCCAAGGACAAGGTAGTGATATGGCTTTGGAAAGGACCCACAGGCAGGACACGATATTGTAGTTTTGCCTTAGTTGAACCCATAACAAATACTAAATATGGAAATAGCAGGCATTATGTGCTGCCACAGACGCTACCTTGGCCTGAACCCTTTCAATTATGAACCATTACAACTTCTCCCCTTGCAATATTCATGCACGGGCAGATCACTCCTTCAGATGTCTTAGGTTGCTGTAAGTCGAGATAAACACTTGCCGAGTTGTAACAGCCAATCGGTCGCCTCTATTCCTCAATGTCAGTGCCTTAGCACTCAATAATTCAAAACCTTGGCGGTAATGAGCTCCCCGTAGGCCCTGTCCCCAAGGAGCCTCCCCACGGTGCCTCCACTGTAATGTAGTTATGGCTCATGTCAGCTTTCAAATCAATTACATTTCTATCTGATGGCTATGTAATTGCGCCTGATTGAGTTTTTGGCACACCAGCCAAGTGTGTGGTTCCCAAACTCAAGCCAGTCAAAACAGGAAGCTGCATCAAATGAAACTGTATTTCATCCTGATTGAGGCTGCTTGCATGATAAGCACAACTGTAATTATGATGATAATAACAATAGCAATCTGTTTTCTCAGCTTTGTTGTTCCTCCCCCCCACCCCCCACCCCCCACCCCCTGCTCTCCAGATGAAATTTTGCCCCAAGGACTACGAACAACATTTGCGTTATTCAAGATGCAAAGGCTGATTTGATTGTTTGTAGCATGTGCAATTTAGTAGATTAAATGTAAACCATAATGCTTTTGTAAGAATTGTAAGTGTCTGGAGTTTCAGCTAGTTTTAGTGCAGCAGACTTTTTTTTGCTGCAGGACTACACTTTGTGACTAGAGCCATATATTCATTTGTACGTGTTGTGCTTAGATTTTGATGTCGGACATAAAGTGTGCCACTGTCTCGTGGCATAATGCCTAGAAACAACAAGCTAACCTCTCACCTACAGCAACTCGCTGACAGCTGAGGTCAGAGCAATATTGTTGTATGTGTCACAACTTTCAGAGCAGAATGTTATTGACGCCACACTGGTTGAATTGCTGGATGGGCGGACAGACAGCGGGACGGAGGGTTAGATAGAAGGATGAATGGATAGACGAATGCACACGGGACTGGATGGACGAATGGAAATACGGCTGATAGATGGATCAACAGAATGCATGCCTGGATGGACAGAGGGAATACTCTAATGGAGTGGTATTGAGATGGATGAGGGGGAGGATGCTGTGGTTAGGTGCATCAGCAACTAAATAGGGATGAATTGTGGCTGCTGTCAGCAGCACTAAGTTTAACAGACATAGTAAAGCAGCCCGGCTCATCCATAATCAGCAGACACAGATTGTCTTCATGCCAGGAGAGAACTTCTTTGGAAATTAAGCACTGAGAGCATCTACCAATCCGTCTTTCTATCCTCACTTCATCATCCCTTTTCTTTTTATATCCCCTTACTCTTGGTGCTCTTGCCCTTTAAATCTCTTCTCTTGTACTATTCGTGTGTGTGTGTGTGTGTGTGTGTGTGTGTGTGTGTGTGTGTGTGTGTGTGTGTGTGTGTGTGTGTGTGTGTCTCTCTCTCTCTCTCTCTCTCTCTCTCTCTCTCTCCCCGACACTGTCTTTTGTGTTAACAGCCTTCAATTTTTATTTATTTTTTTTATTTTATTTTTTGCAGTGGGAGAGCCACTGGGTGCACATCTACAATCTTGCCTTTCATTTCATGGCTTCTGGAAATGGATGTTTTACTGCCTTCATTAAGGCATGCAGCAGTCAGCACCGTGTTTTCCCTCTGAAGTTTAGCTCCATGAACCTCGCCATTAGAGGACATTATGGCCCCAGATTTCAGGGCACAGTGGAACACTGTATAATTTGATTAGTGTTATTAATCAAGTGGAATACCGCTCCTTTCAACCCCCCCCACCCCCCACCCCCACCCCCCATCTCCCTCCCCTCCTCCTCCTTTTTTGCCATTTCAATCCTGCTTTCAAACCCCTTCAGACGTTCCCTTCCCTCTTCCTCCTCCCCTTATCCATGCACCTCTCCGTCACATGCACTACAACGCACATGTAAAGTGTTGTCAAAGTGACAAAGGACCTTACGCCGTCCCTTTAAAAAACAATGATTTACCACTTGTTTTTTTTTTCTTCTCCCCCTTCACAACAGCCCACCCCTCCAACACATGCACCCTCCTCTCTTAGCCCAGGACATAAATCAATTGAGATGAAAGTTCCATAATTGTGCTTGCTGGGAGGGATTTGAGCAAAATTGCGCTATGAATTTTTTAAAGGGAATTTTTACTAGCTGTTCAGCGAGACTTGAGAGGCGAAGGAAGGTGAGGCCATGAGGATTTATGGGCCTGGATTCTTCATTACTGAAGTAATTTTCCTGCAAATGATAGTGCAGCACCCTGGAGGGGGGGAGCGCTGCCCGCCTGGGAGAGTACAAACCTGCTTAATCTCTCGTGGAGAGAGAGAGCAGCTCAGAGCGCTAATATCATCTGTAAGGGACTGAGGCTCCATTTGTTCACATCTAAACCGCAGCTAGTGTATTTGTGATTCGTAGTAATTGATTACTCAGATTCCTTACAAGAGTGGCTATACGAGTTGATTTCATCAACGAAGGATAGTTTTGTTAGAACTGCTAGGAAAAAAGCTTGTTTTTATATTGCTTAATAATAATGTTTTCACACACAAAAAAAATGTGCATTTTGTCAGACATTTTAAGTGTTCAGTATGATTTGGTACACTACAGTAGCTAAAGGATTAACAATGCTAGACGTGACATATTAAAAAGTAAAGATGGAGGTGTGGAATAACAAGGAACTTAAAATGTTCTCTTTCTGTCACCCCGTCATGTATTTGTAGTGTGTATGTAAGCCCTGCTTTACCAAGCTGTCCTATTGTTTCTTCAGCAAGGGGCCCCACCTTTTTCTTCTACTTTTTGGTCTTTCTTCCCCCCTCATTTTTTTTAACCTTCCTCAGTCCAATATGGCTGACGTTCTGTCTCCATCTCTTTAGGTGCAGCCAGCAGCAGTGGCCCTCCTCAAGGTTAGTGCGTCCACGATGCCAGGTCTCATTCTTTATCCTGCCTGCCGTCCACTCAATTTTACAGCTCAGTAGCTTGAGAAGCAGAAGGGGTAAATCTGCTGCAAGAAGGAGAGAGAGAAAGAGAGAGAGGGGGGGGGGGGCGCAGGAGGAAGCGAGAACCAAAATTAGTGTGCACCCTGTCGCAGATTGAAGTGGATCTCATTCCAGGCACACTAACAACTCAAGACAATTAGTCACTTCTCACTAGGCCAGACCTGAGGCTCACTCGAGGGCCAAAAAGTGGCAGGGAGTAGAGGACCCACTAGCATGGCTAAGCACTGCAGTTCCAGGAGCGACTCAGTGGAGGAGAGAGGCAATAGCTCTGAGTTCTGCTGGAACGGCTCCTTGGGGGGTTTTGTGCAACACTCGGATAGAAATAGGAGTCTGGAAGTCATAGATATCCTTATAAAATACTTATTTTTATGCACATATGTTAACGTTGCAAAATTTCCCAAATATGAAGAAAAAAAAATGCAGTTAAGGGCTATATTCATCTTGATCTACTGCTCAATACACAGTGTTTTTATTTAACATTCTTCAAGATAAGCGGAGACGGCAATAGTCAGTTCCGTTCCATCTATTAGGCGCTCCAAGGTAGCTGGCGGCCAAAGATGAGGCCTGAAGCTTCAGCCACCACATGCTCCTGAAGTGAAGCATGACTAAGGCGGGTGGTGCGTGGAAGATCATGGAGTGGAAAGAGAGAAAACTTTGTGCCGGGCCCTCTGCGGAGACGCAGCGTGACCAATTGAGGTGAAGGGGATGAATGAGGCCATTCACTGGGGCTAATGAAAGAGTTCCTGCTGGGCCCTGAATGAGGGTGGGCCCATCTGCACCACATAGGCGTGCACAAACCAGTGACCTCGAAAATTACCCAGGAAGCACTTTGGGACAGTCACCCCAGCAACAGGCTGGGGTTCACATAGTAACCAGGCGCTTCAATCAGTGCCTGGCAGCTTCTTAAACAGAGCAAAGTTTTTCTCTGCATTGAAAGAACTCTGTGTGAAATCAACTTCGAAGGACCCCCCCCCCCCCACACACACACACACACACACACACACGCACACACACACAGTTTGTTTTTAAGGGGGGAGCTGCCAATGATTGTCCCATGTGAAAACGTCCAGAAGCTCTCACCATCTTTGAGAGGTGTGGGATGCTACCCTCAGGACTTTTCCTCTCAGGACACAAAGACCTGTTTGTCTTAGCTACATATGCATGTGCTGGCTGCCTGTATATGCAGTGCTGTGCGTTTGGTTAATTAGGTTCAGGGCATATGCAGTGACAGGTATAGGAGGCTGTGAAATAGATCCAATTACAAAGATTCCAGATAAGGAGTGATTCCTTCAGCACCCCTGGGGACTGGACATTAAGTTTACCAGCATCTTCAAGGATCTGGTTCATTGGATTGTATCTGTTTTTTTTGTTTTGTTTAATATATTCAGTCTTGATGAGCCAGAGGCATGAAGGTCATTGAAGTTCCATTCCCGTCTTCGTTCCCTCTTGGAACTTTTGACAGCGTGAAATGACAATCCGCCCCTGTACGCATCCCCCACGTCAAAAAGTAATGAGATTGTGCTGCTGGAAATATCACTACAAAGCATCAGGCCTGCACATAGGTCTGACTGCACCTTCAAACAGCGCTGCCTGCCTGCCAGCTCGCCTGCCTGCTGAAAAAGAAGCGAACAAAAACAATCAGAATCAGAGACAGAGAAACGGCAAGGGAAGCTCCCCCGCGCTGAGACAAACGAACACGCCAGGGCCTTTTATCCTGAGAGTGATTAGCCATCCGAAACGCTTTAAACCCCAGCTTTGAGTGTGTTCCTCAAACGAAAGGGTTCCATTGAGGAGTGGTGGTGAGATGTTTCTCGCTGGGAAGCGCCAGTGATCTAGTCTCTAATTGTGGCGTCGCTGACAAGGCTGGCGTGGCTGGGAGCTTTTTAAGCGGGGCTTTTTGCTACGCTCTTGTTCCCTGCCTGTCAGATCCACCACCAAAGGCACCAGGGAACAAAAAGGCCCCTCAGATTCTGTTCTTACATCCATCTGCCTATTGCTTTGTGCATAAACACAGGCCTACTTTAACACACTAATAGGCCCTGATGCTGGTCTAATGTGACCAAAACTACAATAGGTGCTGTGAAAATGCGGTGTTTGCTTACAGATATGTAATATTATCTAACGTAGTTTTCATTCTGTGTAATTGCTGTCTTTACCTCTTTCATGTACTTTCATATTTCATTGATCGAAGTCTCACATTGGCAGTGGTGTTACCTCTCTTGTGCTGTATAGCGGGAACAAAGTAATGTTTAAGGTCTTTGAGCGGCGTTCGGCAGAGCTGGTAGGAGCTTTCGGAATTTGTCCCTGAAATCCTCGCGGATCCTCTGCTGTCCCGAAGCCGCCAGGCTGTCGAAGGTTTGAGGAATCGAAGAGAGGCAGTTTGAAGAATCAAAGAATCAGCGACAGTGGGTGGAAAAAAAAAAAAAAGGAAGGGGGTGGAGGGGTAGAGAAGAGAGGAAAGGAGTAAAACCCTAGCTCATAAAAATCAGTATTATAACAACATTAATTGATGCTGCTGAGTGCCATATGTGACGCCATATGGAAATGCTGCCCCAGAGGCCTGCTATAATAGACAGCCCGCAGCGGTGCACACAACTTGGCACATTTACAAACAAGGGACGTCCCATTAATATCAGCCACGCAGACCAAGCAGAAGACAGCGGGAGAGGGAGGGTGTTGGAGGGAGGGGGGGCGAGAAAATAAAGAGAGGGAACCGAGTTACCTCGGGTTTTGTTTGCCATCTTTAGTCCTCATGTTTTTACTATTTATCCACTCACCTCACACAATCATTCCTACCAAATTAAGAGATTTACTCCATGTGCATATCAGTGTGCATTTAAAATCTCTGCTCCTCTACTCCCACGGTTCCTTAATTATAGTAATAAATGGCCCCTCCCTCCCTCGGTTGATCAGACCGCCCTCTGTCCGCCCAACTGTCACTCCCACCACAGATGCCCAGTGGTCCTTTCATCACACACACACACACACACACACTCACTCTCTCACTTCAGCAGGTGAGGTGATTCATGGTACCTTGACAAAGGCGGCGTGAACGAGCTCTGTTTAACCTCTTCTGTGCCTAATCACAGGGCAGCTGTTATTTACTGCTGCTGTCCACTGCTCCCACTGCTCGGTTGCTCACAGTACTGTTCCCTCTCTGACACGGCATCATGTCTTTTGACACAGACTGTGTCTATGTGGGCATCGTGCAAGACATTTTTCACAAAAAAATGTCACTTTATGAGTTGTAAATAAAAAAAATACTCGATATATTAATATATATTAGGTTTATTGAAGTGAATCATTTATATCTCGTAAGTAGTTTTGTAATCACAGATTGTTAAATGGAATGGGCACAATTTTTGGCTAACAATTCTTCAAAAAGGACTTAGTTACCAACTACATGCGGCTAATGGTTATTTTCATCACTAAATAATCTGTTGCTTGTTTGGAAGGTCCCATGGCATGAACATTTCACTTTATGAGGTTTTTCAACATTAATATGAGTTTCCCCAGCCTGCCTATGGTCCCCCAGTGGCTAGAAATGGTGATAGGTGTAAACCGAGCCCTGGGTATCCTGCTCTGCCTTTGAGAAAATGAAAGCTCAGATGAGTCGATCTGGAATCTTCCCTTTATGACGTCATAAGGGGAAAGGTTACCTCCCCTTTCTCTGCGTTGCATGCCCAGAGAAGACAGCATGGCTTGCAAACAAGCGAAGCATGGCAGTTGGTCAAGGCCACACCCCCACCCTCCACCTTGCCCCCCCTCTCTCCTCCTCAATAGCATTTAAAGCTACAGACACAGAAAAGGCACGTCCTAAGGAAAGCTCATCGTGGGACTGCCTCTGGTGGCTGTAATTCTGCACCAAGGCTGAATTTCAGGAAAGAGACTTAAGATACAGTATTAGAGGACCACTGAGGCCTATATAAAAGCATCCAAAGAGCAGCATGTCATGGGACCTTTAAATTGTCAGAAAAAATGTCCACCCCGTCTTTGAAATGCATATTTTTTTTGGCCAAAAAAGATGTTCAATATATCAAGATATAACGGAAAGAAAAGCAGTACATCCTCGCAGGCTTGAAGTAAATAGAAGACATTGTGCTTGATAAATATGTATCAATAATTAAAACTAACTAATTGTTTCAACACTAGTGGAGTGTTAAAGCTGACAATAATAATTACTGAAGTCATGGCAGCGAGGTGGCTAGAATCAAGTGTGAACTCTTGGAAGTCGATGCTTTGATCCTGTGAAGATGTTCTGTCCCACATGATTTGATGGCATCATTAGCCTCTGGTGTGTGTCATGCACATGTATCGGCCCTCGCGGCCCCCGTATAGGCTGCATGTAGACGCCTCCGTGTTGCACGCTGCTCTTCCGACTCTTCTGACGTGCCCAGCACAGAGAGGGAGAAAGAGAGATCCTTAGGAAACGAAGTTGTCAGCCATTCTGTTGAGTTTCATAGAATGTGAGGTGAAACAAGAATAGCGTACAGCTGTTTCCTCCCTGACACAGAGGGAGGCAGATGAAGAGCAAAAGAGGGAAGGAGGGAGAGCGAGAGCTCTGTGATGTGCACTGATGTAGCGGCAGCTCTAGGTCAAACGCTGCCAGTGTTTTTTGTTCATCTTCGTCTCGTCTCCCCAGTGCTCCTCTAAATTATTCACAGCCTGAAGATGTGTGGCTGCCTCCTCCCTTACTCTCTCCTCCTCGCTCCTCTACATTGCTCTCTGTCTCTCTCTTGTTTCCCCATCCCTTCCTATGTCTCTCATGTGACTGCTTGAGTCGGAGGCAATGAACAGAAGTTTTCTCCTTCGCAAGCTGGTAAATCCCCCCCATCCCATCCCGCATCCACTCATCTACCATCAACCACCCACCTTTCATCACTGACTCCATCTCTCACGCGCCTCCTTTCATCCCTGCTTGTCCCCTGCTTGCCTCTCCTGGCTGCCAGACTAGAGCCAGCCGCTTCTTTCTTTAAGGGGGAGGCTGCCAGCTGTTAGCATCAACTGCTTGGTAGCTCCTGCATCTCTCCACCTCCCTCACTCTCTCTCACGATGTAGGGATTGGGCTGACAGGGTGTCTTTTCACTCTGTTGCGGTTTCTTCTTTCGTCTCTCCCAACTCTTTTAATGACTTTGTGCTCATTTTGTGTAGCCGAGTTGAGAGATAAACCCCAAGTGTGCACCAAATCCTCGGGCCAGTCGATGGCACTGATTAAAGATGTGCCAGTCAGTCGTTTCACCTTTAACAGACGGCCCGTCCTGTGAAGATGGAGGGAGCTGCTAGAAACCAAGGACATGGCGGGGCGAGGGCTAGGCGGTATGATGATATACACCGTAAGACGATCAGACTTAGTCATACTGTTTATACTGAGCTATCCATCTCTTTGTTTGTGGGTGAATAAGACTACTGGGGGCAATGTTGCAAATCAGCGAGCAGGCAGAGGATGTACCATGATTTGTCCTGTATTTACTGGATTTTCCAGCCTGGTTGTTTTATCCATACATTGAGTTTAGTATACTGTATTTAGTATATCATAAAATATATATATATAGATATAATATATATATATATATATATATATATATATATATATATATATATATATATGTGTATATATATATATATATGTATATAATATATATATATATATATGTATATAATATATATATATATATATATATATATATATTATATACATATATATATATATATTATATACATATATATCGCCCACCTTAAGGTTGGGGCACAACCAAACGCACATGCAGTACCTCTGTGTCTGAATGTGTGGGCTTATAAACCGTCTGCTTTTGTAACAGAGTATTGTTGTCATGTAAACTGGGAAGATGCAAGTATGGAATCCTGTTTGGACAGCAGGGGCTGGAGGATGAGGTGTGCACCTCGTGGCCACCCGACTGGAGAGCAGAGCGGAGAGAGCAGTTAAATCCAGTTCCAACCGTTGCCACAGGACACTCATTTGTAATTCTGCACCCTGCCTACAATAACGTTTGATCATTGCAGAGGGGGGGGGGGGGGACAGGAGGTACAAGGCGGGGGAAGGGAGCTGAAGCTTTCTCCCTCTCTCTCTCTCTCTCTTTTTGCTCCCCCTCCCCATACCCCCTGCCCGCCCTTTCGCAATTGCTGTCACCCAGTATGAATGCCCCCTCTGGCCCGATGACAAGTCTAGCGTGAAACGCTTGGCTGCCCCCTGAAATTAGCAGTAGAGCCCCCCGGCGGCACATGCTTCTCATGACCAGCACACAGTGGGCCGCCGCCAGATTCTTTTCATTATGGTGGCCAGCCAGCCCCCTGACTCTACCTCCTTCTGCCTCTTTCTCCATCCCGCCCTCCCTCTCCCCCTCCTTCCCCCTGTGCGCCGGCCAGAGCTCAGTAAACAGCATCTGTAGTGCTCATCACATTACTGTCGTAGGGAGGAGAAGGAAGGGGGGAGCCAAGCTCTCTGTGGGTGTTGCTGTTATTTCTGTGTATCTAAGTGTCTTTGTGTGTGCATACAGTAAGTGATTTTGTGCGATAGTATATGCATGCATGTGTGTGTACATGTTTTTGTGTGTTGGCTTGACAGGATTAGTGAGAGAGAGAGACGCAGAGAGAGAGAGAGAGAGTAGTAGAGAGAGTAGTAGCAGTACAGAGAGTGAGAAAGCGCGAGAGAGGGGGGGAGTAGCAGTACAGAACGATGCCTGGAGGCTCAATCTGTTCCTCACTGAGCTACATCAGTGTTAGAGACGGCAGCTCGGGCCGCGGGGAAGCCTCCACTCGCTCCATCAAACTGTCAGGCAGCCAGCGGAGCTGCACAGGGAGACTCTCAGCTGCCCCCCGGGCCAGTTCAAGTCAACATCCCATTTCCTTGCCTCCCCGCCTAATTTCTCCTACGCCCCGACTTAAATTTCCAATGCCCTGTGTCTGCCGCTGCAGCTCAGCAGCACCGGGCCCGGGGCCGCGTCAAAACACTGGGAGGTGCTGAGGGGTTGTACATGCGTGTGTGTGTGTGTGTGTGTGTGTGTGTGGGTTCACCTCGGAAGGCAAGATAGCGAGCTAGTTACAGCCACACAAGTCAGCAGAGACAAGAAGGAGCCGAAGGGAGCCTTATGAAAGACGAGGTGTGAAGAAAAAACATAAATCAGTGTGTGTTTTTTTTTCTTCGCATTCTCTCGTACCTACGTCCCCATTTTTCTTCCACGACTATATTCATAACACAGTTGTGTACTCCCTGTCCCTTCAGGTTTCTGGCAGTTTTCTTCTCTCTCTCTGAGCTGAATAAATGCTCCCCGTACCCTCATACATCTGCCATTACTGTCTGTTTCCCCCTCGCCAAACTACTCCAAGGATCACACCGGCAGCCCAGTCGGCTCTGTCACTCCCCTGAGTGCTGAAAGCAAAGGTTGAGGCATTTCTTGTTGGAAAGGACAAGGAGGCCTTTTAATTTAGTGAAGAAGGGGGACAGCTCTTCAAGTTTACCCCCACCGCTATCACCATCAATCTGTCCGTGCGCCCCTCCCTGTCCCCCCCCCCCCCCCCGACCTCACCACGTACTTTGCATGGAAGTGAAACAGAGAGCTGCCAGGTCTCCGTGCTGTTTACATGGACTCTGGGTAATGTTAAAGTCTGCTTAGTTTGGCCCCCGGTCAGGACTATATCTTTCCTCACCCCGGCTTGATTTACATGGCCCCCGCTGACTCTTCCCTTAAGTGTGTCAGCTCTGAACTAGAGGCCTCTGTGTGTCTGGCTAATGCAAAGAGCATTTCTCTGAGCTTGTCTTCTTCAATCCCCTTCCACTCTCATTCTCCCTCCGTCCTCTTTCAATGGGCCTCTGTGAAAGGAGCTTTTGCCGAAGCCGTCTCTCTGTTTGCACAGCCAACTCCGAGGTCCCGAGCTCAAATATGGTTTTACGTGAGAGCCTGTCTAGGCCTCTCCTGCTGGTCGATTATTATTTCTACCCGGCAGAGCTTTTTCTCTCAATCTCATTCCCTCTGGAGCCTACATCTTCGCTAGGATCAATACTTTCCTAATCCAGAGCTCCTAGGCTGACCCAGGGTAATCAGCTGACTTCCCATGCTGCCTGCTGGGGAGGTTAAGGGTCAAATGGCTGTATAGATTTGATCCTGTGATCAAATCACTTTGCTAGGTGGTGCTTTCAGATACAGCTTGTCGGGTCAGGAGCAATCACTAGATATTTTTTTTTTGTGTTGTTGAGAGTTAAATGCAGTGGTGCTAGTAAGCCTTTTAACCCCTAATATTAATACACTGTTCAGGTTCCCCAACACACACACACACACACACACACACACACCACTTCCTCAACTTTGTAGTGACTCATGACTTCCTAAGTTTGTTTCTGAGGTGGTGAGAACATAAGAGCATGCACCAAAACATCCTATTGATATAATATGAAAGCTGAGTTCAAGTAAGGCTTCACCCCTCGCCAAGAGGCCAAAGAGACCTTCAGATATCCCGCTGATTCTTTAGGCCTAGCATGAGGTCCCCCCAGCGGATTCGAGGCTCTGTTTCCATGCACCATCAGTGGGGCCACGGCGCCTACATCCCCACACCTCATCCCGGCATCCGCAGGAGGGAAATTGCGGGAGGAAATTGGTGTTGTTCCACCAGTATCCGACGCTGCTTTGGTCCTCGACTATCTAAATTGACCATTACCCCCTCTGTGTGCTCTCACTCTAGGAGTTCTGGGTTTGTCAGTACTCTCTCCCGTACAATCAGGAGTATCTCAGTAAATGTCCCTAGAGAGATGTCTTCTAAATTGAAGCCACTTCTCTTGTCAGCATCAAGATGTCTACTTTGTTTTTGCGTTGTCACCAACAAGGGATCAAGTGCTGCTGCTGTCTCACTGTTCAATCACAGTCTGTGTCATCTATTTTTTTAATGCAGCATCATTTTGTCTTGCCTTATCAGCAGCATAATTCATTTCTTCTCACTTATGGAGATTTTAATTTAGGAATTGAGATGTAGTAGCCACATCCCAAACTGATCAATTCAGTGTTAAAGTCATTGCAACATTGTTTTGGAGAACACTTTGAAACTTGTAAAGTGTGAAAACAGCAGGCAGTTGTTTGTTCCGTTTCTCTGTTATTCTGACACTTAACCATTACCATTTTATCTAACATACCCCACAACATAGTCTGGTGGCGACATGTCTTACAATGACTTTGATAGATTACAGCCATGCAAGATTTCAAATCATAATATCAAACAATTGCATATGCTCTTTTTTTGCTTTCATACATTTTATTTATTTCTTTACTCTTTTTGAGTAGGAACCAACAGTGACAGTTAAATGCCAGCAACTCTTCCAATTTTTCTGGATTTCTTGCAGCAAGTACAGGGTTGTGATCGGTATTCAGGCAGACCGTCTTTGACGCCATGCCAGCATTTGCTTCGCCGGGCAACTTCCTCCTCTGTTCCTCTCTCTATCTCTGAGGCAGAAATCATGGCAGACTGTCGCACGAGTGCGACAAGTAGAACTGTGTGATTAATTTGGCCAGTCGATTTAATGTGCTCCGGGATGCGCAACGCTTATTGTCTTCCCCCTGCACGTCTATCAGAATCTGCCAGAGAAAATGTCCAGGAGAATCGAGACATCCATCCTCCCTCTCTCTCTCTGTTTTTCCCCAACTTGCTCCTCTTTCCTCAGCCCTGCCTCATTTTAGGGCTGAGCTACACGGTTGTGGGGTCCAGCCCAGGTCGAGGCCTTACTCCATCCAGGGCTGCTGGCGGAATAAATCTCCTGTCTCTGAAGTGCTGAAAGCTGTGTAAATGTCAAACGCATCCGTGTGATGTGCTGGCTGAGGGGAGGGAGGGTTGCAGAGGAGGTGGGATGCTGGGAGGGAGTGTTGTGGATGAGCTATCCGCTGAAGCTGAAGTCCCCTGTTACCCTTCGTAGCAGGCGGTTGCCAGGTGCAGATGTTGCTGCTTGCTCCCTGCCTCTGAAGAGCAAGCCAGTTGGTTTTATTTTTTTGTATTTTTTTTTTTTGGTTTGTTTGGTTTGTGAACATCTATGAGAGACACAAACCACCAGGGGCTTGGCTCCTGTCAGGCAGCTTAGTGAGCTGCATATCTCTCCGATTTTAACAATGTCCCCTCTGACCACCAGACGTGCTGTTATGGGAGGTTTCAGTTTGGGGTTGTGGCTTTGCATTTCCACCATTTGGTTTTCTTGTATAGGCTTGCTAAAAATATTTTACCCAGTGTAGATATTAAAAATAGCATAAGGTGCTAAATGACGTGGTCCTCTTCCTCCGACCCACCCACGCACTCACAAACAGGAACCAGTCTTTCACTTTCATGGGTCAGTTGTATTGTTTTCTTGGACTCGACCGAGTGTAATAGCCCAACAGGGCAATTACATAAAATACTGCCAAAAACTACCTCCATCCGTCCATCCCCTCATCTCTAAAGCATCACCCCCCTGCCTGTTCTTACTGTTGTTTTGCTCCCCCTTTCCACCTGCTTCTCTGTCTCCTGCTGTGCTTGTGTCTCTCTCTGTCTGAGCCCTAGCTAGTATAGTCCTCTTTATGCTCTGCTCCAGCGCATGCTTCTTGTAAAAGGATAAGCACCATGCTGTGCTCCTTTTGATATTATTTTTCCTCCTCGCCAGCTCTAGCCTTGTGAGGCCTCATCTCTAGTGTCATGGCTACTGCTGCAACAACACGGCCAAGCATGCACCCAGGGAATAGACCCAGACAGTTTTTCATCTCCCATCACCTAGGGTTTAAACTCGTCCCCAGTGTTAGAGAAGAACACCGCTGTGAAACGGAAGCATGCAGTTCAGCTGCATGTGAAGAATACATCATACGCCGGTTTCTTGGGGGGTAGGGCCAAGTCGGAGATTGGATCAATTTTCCTTTTTATTGTAATTCGTAGATGGATCAAGATGGAGAGAAACATTGTTTTGAATGCGAGTCCTTGGTGAGCAAATGGGCGGTTATTATAGGTTGTGATGTGCCCCTGACAAGCAGTATAGAAATGGCTGACAATTTATCTGTCCAGAGTCTGAATGGTGAATTGATTGACAAGAAGCCTAAGCCACTTTCTCCTCTTAATGCCCTGCACTCTGTAATAATGAAGGTCTTTAGACAAGCAGAAGCTCAGAAATTCCCCAAGAGAAAAGAGGACATGGAAATGTGGCAATTTTCAATTCCCAGTACGTGTGGGAATGCACTTACAGGTTAATACTAAAGTTGTATTTTCTCATTTTATTCAAAGTGGTCATTAGCTATTTTTTGTGCAAGTTATCAAGATCATTTTATAAATATGTAACAAAGAAAACACATGATCATATTTTTGTGTTGCATTTATTATATTTATCTGATTTAAATAACCCCACTTTTAACCATATTTACACAAGCATAATACAATTGTCAGGCCATAATTGTATTTTCTCAGGGACATTTTGTGCATTATTGTGAAGCACCCTTTCTTTGCTTTCACAAGTATTTTCTTTTTGCTCGCCGACAGGCTCTGGAATCATAAAAAAAGCAATCCCTTCCCAAGTAGAAAGCCTCATATTGAACGTATCATTTTACTGTATTTATCCTCCAACAGGTGCATGTTCTTGCTCTATATGTTGTGTAGGAATGCTTCAGTGTGAACAATAGGAGCTCAGGCATTTCTGGACGTTGTTATTCTGCAGAAAGAGATGCAAACACAACAATAGACCCTCCTAAGGGGTTGAGACACAGTGTGTTTCACTTAAAGCTTTCTGCCAGCAAGGACTCCTGCTGTATCCTTTGTCTTTGCAGAGTAGGATGAATCATGGGGCATGGGAGCATCTCCCCCCTCTCCACCTCCACTTTCCTCTCCTGAGAGATCTTGGCTACTGAGCCCTTGCACTGATTACTCTCGTTACTTAATTATACATTTGGACCCACCGCACTCGCAACAAAGGGCCGCTGTGCCTCCATTGACCCATCTCCCTCCTCATTGTGCCCGGCTCTGAAAGGGAGTCAAACAAAATAAAGAGGCTCCACTTAAATATGTTGCCACAGGGACTTAATTGACAGATTGAAGGCGGTTTTTCAGTGGGGGCCCTCTCTCCCTTTCTATGTGGCTCTGCTCCTCACGCATCCTGCTGTGAGGTCCAGTGGGACTGGCCTGCAGCGCGACCACTCTTGTTTCCACAACTTCACTGTCTATTGTCTTGGGGGGGAGAGTTACTGGCCAAGAGCATTTAGCGACAAATGAATGTGAGAAACGGAAGCAAGGACCATGTTACAGTATTGCAACAGACAGGATGTTGTGTGTGTGTGTGTGTGTATATATATATATATATGTGTGTGTGTGTGTGTGTATGTATGTATGTGTGTATATATATATATATATATATATATATATATATATATATATATATGTGTGTGTATGTATGTATGTGTATATATGTATATGTGTGTGTATGTATGTATGTGTATATATGTATATGTGTGTGTATGTATGTATGTGTATATATGTATATATGTGTGTATGTATGTATGTGTATATATATGTGTGTATGTATGCATGTGTATATATATGTGTGTATGTATGCATGTGTATATGTGTGTATGTATATATATATATATATATATATATATATTTAAAGGAACAAAATATCAAGCACACATGATTATTTTCTTATAATACTTTTACTTTACTTTACAATATTAGAATTTAATAATGTTTTGCTAAAAAGATTTTTCTGTCTGTTTTCATGTCACGAATGAAAGAAAGGCTGTGGCACTTGGTATCTGCAACATTGTCCTCATCTGTTGTCAGTAGCAAGGACCTTTTTTCCCCTTGTTCTTGTTGTTTTGAAGGCTGCACCTCTTCTCAAGATATTTGAGTCTGATCACTCTGAATTTCAATGGTGTGACTTGTGAAATGTGAAGCGTTGATGAAAAACCCATTTCACTTTTTGGCTGAATAGAAGATGATTTGGCCTTTGGCCGGACTAGAGCAGGCATATTTCAGACCTACAACCTCTCTTGTTATTTTGTTCCTTTATCCCTGTGGAAGTCTGACATAACAGTTAAAGACTGGCGTGACACTAGGCAGATTTGAAATAGCACACTTAATAGGCAATGTGTTTGAGTATTCAGGGAGCCTAAGCTCTCTGTGTCCTTGAGATACTATCGTCCAATTTTAAAGCACTCTTAAAAGGCTAAACTAGGGCTAAACAAGATGCAGCTGAATGCAAAGTCATTGAACAGGCTCTTCATAATAGAACCCAGTGTATAGTATTATTCGCTTTTCATCTTTTGTAAATTTACAGCATTGAATTTGCAACAAAAACACCAGAATGGCGTTCTGTGCGGCTGTGCCGCTTTTGAAACATGAAAAACTCTCTTAGACTACCGCACTCTCCTTTCCCTCTTCATCCTCTGCCGTTTGCACTGAAAGCTGTCAGTGAATGAGAGCTTGCACACAAAAATAACATCTGCACTGATTATGGGCTACTGGGGGGGAGCCAAATGAATAATTCCTTATATTTCCTGTGTCTGTCTCCTTTCTGTTACAGTGTGACAGCGAGAGTGACATTGACGACAAGGTAAGACTGCTTTTTCCTGTGTTTACTCACCCGCCACAAGAAGTGGCTGAGAGTTGTGAATAACAAATTTGAGCTCTCAACTAAAGAAGGGAACCAGTCAAAGTGTGTTGTTGGCGAGAGAAGATGAGGGGTAAAAGACACTCTGCCAGGCCCAACACTGTTGATCGTTTACCACCGGCAGTAGCTCAGCCCATAGGGAGTTGGGTTGGGAACCGGAGGGTCTCTGGTTCAAGTCAAGTCCCATATGGACCGAAGTACAGAGTGTGGATTGGTAGCTGGAGAGGTGCCAGTTCACCACTGCTCTTGAGCAAGGCACCGAACCCCCAACTGCTCGGGGCGCTCCTCCAAGGAGCATCCCCCTCACTCTGACATCTCTCCATTAGTGTGTTTAGCATGTATAGGTCCTGAGCATGTTTGTAATTCAGGCCTGTGTGCAACTGTACTAACAGAGTGAAAATTGTGAATTTCCCCTCGTGGGATAAGTAAAGGCATTCTTCTTAAAAAAGGGACAAGGAAAATGCAGAACAGGAAGAAGCTTATTTTTTTTTCCTGTTAGTTTTCTGTTTTGAATATTCTAAATATGCCTTTTAGCGTAGATCATAGCGTATGCTACCTACTGTACAGTACGCTTTGGTATTCTTTTTGCATGGCACATAGCCCCTCTGTCTGCTTGTTTCTTTAATATACTAGATAGTAATATCATAGCTCTACTTTGTGCTGTTTACATAATCATTTTTACAACGAGTTATGTGCCAGGCACAGAAATGCATTACTGTTTTTTTTCTCGCAAATGTTGGTAAAAGTTTGGAAACAGAGAGGATTGTTAAGAGGTAAACAAAGGTGTCTCTGTTCCTTGACATAATCAAAGATGACAACCATAAATGAAAGCTGGTCGCTTGCACAGCTTCCATTTTTTTGCTTGTGTGTAGTAATTGTGAATCATCTTATGAGACAGTGAGTCTTTGTGGTTAACATGTCTTTAAAAGTTAGTAGTACTTACAGTGGCTAAAATGTGAATTTATTATTATTATTCTTCATTTTCCTTTCAAAAGTCTCAAATGTAATCATGGAATATACTGGGGCTCCCGCTATCAGCGACTTGGTGTGCTTGAAAATAATTGCATATTATTTTAGCAGCGATGTCATCAAGTTTTAACCATTTGACAATTTGACAGATGTAGTCTATCAGTTTCACTTCTGTGTATTTGTTTATCCAGCCTTGGAGGGGGGTTCGTCTGATGGCAGCCACCTGGTTACAAGAAGAAACGCCTTTGGGGAACCTCGCGCATTCTAATTCCTCCACAGTTTAGCAATTACTCCCTGGTAAATGAATGAGATAGCATGCCTAATCTCCTGTAAGCTTAGCTCCCAGTTCTGTGGAAATGTCTGCAGCTCTCCCTATAAATAATACATTGATAGTAGGCCCAATTTGCATTAACTGTAGCCTGGCAAGTCGATAGGCTTTTATCTCTTCATTGAAGCGAGAAGGAACCGAGGGCGCGAGCTAGTTGACACGACAGAGAGACGTAGCAGGCCTGTCAGTCTCCATACGGCTCCCTGGCATCACCGTGGAGTAGGGAGGGGGCAAAGAGGGAAGTAAAATAGGAGAGAAGCTCTGAGAGTGTTTCCTTTTCAGGGTTTTGTTTTCCTTCCTGTTCTACCAGTTACTCAAGACATGTAACAGTTCTATGTAGTGTCACACGTTTTGACATTTAATATATAAAAGTTTGATACTACGATACAAAACAACACCACCATAAGAAAGAGAAGAGAAAGAAAACAAGCCTTGCTGAGGCGGTTTTATAGAAACTCAGGGTTGCTATGTTGTTGGTTAGGTGTCAGCCGCTGTCTCTTTGGAAAACGGCTCCATATTTGGCATTTGGCACCAGCTATGTGAGCCAGTTTAGGTGGACTTGGATACAGTTCAAGACACGGTGGACTATTAGACAGTGCTGCCAAGCTTTCAGCCTTCTGATTGTTGAATTTTGTTCCAATTACTACACAGTCCACTGTCAAGAGCCAAACTGCAGCTTCGCCTGTTCAGGCTTTACTTGTCATCGGTATGGCATGAAGTGCTGTTTCAGCCTGCCAACCATTACTGGTTCACAAAAATCGAACGCTGAATGCAATCAATGAAAGAGACTGTCATTTCACTACTGTCACTTTTAAAACTTACTACACTGTAAGAAACGTACTCAATGGACTGTATGTGAAAACAACAAACATGATACCTAAACCATTAGGCAGGAAAGCAATACTGCAAATGTAAACATATAATCGTTGGCAAGAAAGTTGTTCAGTTATCTTGGCTTTAATGTGTGAAACTCTTTGATTCTCACTCCTAGATCCTTTTCTTGCTTTCTCATGTCTCTTCAAGCCTTCGTCTCAGTTCTTAGTTTTCATTCTCACTTCTAAAGTTCGAACTCTTGGTGTCGAGCCTTTTTTTGACGTGGGGGGGGGGGGGGTGAGTTGTTGCTTAAAGGAGAGGTACACATGTTTCTTATCTCACCTTAAAACAATGCTGGCATGCCCATATGTGTACATTAAACCATTAGAAGAACCCAAAAAAAAGCTCTATCACACTATTGTTTTTAAATAGAACAAATGTGAACCTATCCTTCCAAGGCAACTTAAGAATGAACAAGACAGGTCTGTAACAGATCTCAAACTTGTTTTTGCGTGGCCGGTTAGCTCAGTTGGTAGAGCGGGCGCACATATGCAGAGGTTTATTTCTCGATGCAGAAGGTCCAGGGTTTGAGTCTGACCTGTGATGGTTTTCCTGCATGTCTTCCCCCCTCTCTCTCTCCCCTTGCGTATCTTAGCTTTCCTATCAAATGAAGGCAGGAATGCCCAAGAAATAAAAACTTGTTTTTGTGATATTTGTAACATTACTAACCTAGAAAAGGAATATATACCGAAATATTGCTTCTAGCTAACACAACTGTTTATGCATAGAGTACAGGACAATGATATCTTCAGACTCCTTTTAAACTACATTGTGGTATGTTAAGCAAGACCAAACCTTTCATTACAAAGAGTAATAAGAACATGTGTCACGCTTAACATAGCAACCCATCAGCATAGTCGCACGCCCTTTTTGAAAGCTTAATATCTGAGTAAGAGGCCCAAAGGTGAGTATTGATATGGTATAGTGTTCTGACGATGGTAATGTTCCATTCTCAGGAGCCAGAGGTATTGAACAAAGAAAAGCTTTCATCTGTGGCCAACAGGAAATGAACGACAGCATATTTCCAAGACAGGTTTACACTGCTATGGAATCTTTGAAAAACACACTGTTGATGTACAGTACGTACATGTAGTTGCCAAGAGTGCAAGAAGAGAAGAACATCTGGATAAAGGCTACAGCAGTGCTCACCTTTTCATTTCTCAGAAACGCGTATTATCATAATCAAGTTGATGAGAGTTGCGAATCATCCGTAGCAAATTGCTGAGAAAAGAAGAAGGCGGGGAGGGGGGGTACTTTGACAGGCCATCACAAAAAGCATCTATAAAAAAAAGTGATGGTGTAAAAATTGGGTTCCATGAGGAGAAAGACAAACACTGTCATTTGTAATTGCCTGCACTCAGGATAACTCGACAGCGATAATTTTCTGCAACGTTTTGCTGAAACAGGTGCCAGCTCCTCCCGTATCTTTCCAATGAAAACAAAGACTCCTTTCACATCAGATTACCAGCCACCTGAACACCCACATTGTCAGGATTTCACAGATTAACTTAATTAGAATATTGCTTCCAGGTGTGCCCCCGGGGTGCAATCAGTTACACTGTATTTGAATAAAACTGAGTTGCTGCTACAGCAAAGTCAGTTTAGATTGCTGCACCTTGCGAGGCTCGCGTTTTTCAAAGCGTTGCTTAAGAGTGCAAGCAGTGATGTGTTTCCTAGAACGTGTCAGACTTGAATTCTTCTGAGATTGCCAGGTCACCCCCAGTTCAGCGCGAGGCTGCTGTGAGGAGGGGGGGGGGGGGTCTTTATGTAGATTGGCCCAGCCTCGAAGAAACAAGCAATCACAATCTGGGAAGATGTTTTCTCATCACCGGCATTTCTTCTTGGAAGGCCCGTCATCTGATGGCCGAGATTACAGGACGTTTGACAATCAGAAGTATTCAGTGTTCATTTAAAAAAAAAAAACAGCCTGACCTTGAATTGCCTCCTTTATGTCTGCACCCTGGGGGGAAAGCCCACATAATTATGGTTTCCTTATGGAGAATTAACAGTCTTTACTGTTATTGGGCACAGCCATGCTTAATCAGATGCTCATAAAGGAACTAACCACATGTTGGGTAAATCGCTTGGCGATACAGGGACTAAAGTGTTTTCAAGTCTGTTTGAGGCCGTGCTGTGGGACTGGGAACGTCATTCATTCTTTATTCTTGATCCAAATACTTTGAGCCACTTAACTTGTCTGTGTGACTGATTAAAATGTACTTACATGCCCCGTAGCACGTGTTAGCTGTTGAGTGCTTCACAAAAAAATGCGTTGAATGAATGGTTGTTTGTGTAATGGTGATATCTGTGATAACAAGACGTCACGAGGACAGTATTTGGTATACGTTTGAGTGAGATGTGTTATTCAACATACATACATCCTCATTAGGGTTAGTGTAATAATTTAAGGGGGAAACTAGGGGTGTAAGAAAAGATTGATATGCTTGAGTATTGCGATATATTTTTTTTTTTTTCAGTTTACTTGCAAAAATATTCCTGTAAGACAGTGGTTCACGTTTGTTGTGTTTAAACCCCCTACCGCTAGATGGCTATGCTGAGACGCACCACTACTGTCCTTGCCTAACAGTGCCTAGCAGTGCCTGACTTTTTGCTACAAGCTAACAACGTAGCTATGGCTAAACTTTGGCCTACTTTAGCATATAAACATTTGCTCACTAAGAACCTGTGAACCACAATCCCAAACTGGCAGTTTGATTTTCTGTGTACTGAATTGTTTACCTAAAGTAAACGTCTTTGACTTGTATGCATGTATGCATGTATCGTGACCCATGTGTCGTGATGCGTATCGTATCGCCAGATTCTTGCCAATACACAGCCCTAGAGGAAACGTTTCAATAGTTCATTGTTTCTTCTTTTTGGTTTATTACCATTTTATTGTTGTAACATACTTACAGTCTGGTACCATGGTTACATCAATCGGATTTAGCTTGCTTTGTTTTGTTTCACAAGAACTTGTTAAGGCTTTTCCCACATTTTTGACACATATCCCAATCAGTGTCCTAACACCACGTCTGCTATAAATGTTGAAAACCATGTTCCCACCCCTCCCTGCTGCACCTGTAATCTATCAGCCAGCCAATTCTGTCAACCTCTGACATGTCTGAGCTCCTCCAAGTCAAGACGGTCATTTTCTTTCATTGGAGAGGCAGAGAATGAAATAGAGCGGGATTTATCCCTTCTCCGTTAGTTCATGCACTCTCCTGAAGTGCCATCCTATCTCCATTAGGCTCCACTTTTCCATCCTCACTGGCTCCTCCAATTTCCTCTGTATTCGTTCTCCTGTGCAAATAACGCAGTGGCTGTCTGTCTGTGTGCAAAAACGTTAGCAGGAGCCGCGCGTATTCTCGGCAGCCCTTAACACAGCGGCCTAGTGTCAGGCACGTTACCACCGCCACATCACCATAGCCACAGCGGAGGACACCCAGGTCGGCTAATTCTATTTGGTCCTATTTGCCGAGCAGTCACTCAGCAGAAAGTGTATCTGTCTCCGGGGGAGTCTCCAAGGACCATTACCACATCCTGTCTATGAGCTCTTTCATGGCTCCGTTGTACTCATCTGCCCGGGCAGCACACAGGCTCTGATTGACACATTAATTCCTTCTCCACCCCCTTATCGTCCTGCTGTGTGCAGAATGAATGCCATATCACTGCGTCAGAGCGTCTCTACCGGCTTATCAGTAATGGCTCGTCAGCTAGTGGTATCTTCCCAGCTGATGTATATTTGGGGGGGGGGCAAGTGCACCCGCAGTGGAAAGCAAGCAAGCTGTGTGGATTTCAAACATATCCGTTAACACCACCACTACCCTTTCTCTTTTATTTACTGCTTGCTCTCTATCTGTCAGTTTTTTTCCTCTTCCCCTCTGTCGCCATCTTGGAAAAGCAATAGTAATATATATTCATGTAGGTATGTTACCCCCCTCCTACATACCCCTCCCCAACCCCCGCTGCTTTGCAAGATCCCGATTGGTCTCCGAGAGTCATCATATTCAATAACAAACAGGCCACCCACCAGGCCGCTGACAACCTTAACGTTTTTTTTTTTTTACGAACGGGGAAAAATGGACTGGCTTAATGTTTCGACACAAGTGATCATCCGTCCTCATCTCTTTAATGAAATTAGATTAAGTGCACCTGGGAAAGAGCTGAGAAAGCAGAATGCCTCGCCACCTCCTTTAATCTAAAAGCAATTTGCCAGTAATATTCCCCCCCCCCCCAGCTTGGGATTCGCCGGCCCTGATTCAAAATGGAGGAGGAACGAGATGAGACCAGAGCTGACTGGTTGCATTCAGCTCCCCACAGGCACTGTGAAATTAGAACTGACACCGGCAACACAGGCCTTAATATGGAGATGTCATTTTTCTTCTCTTGCTTTTTGTCTTTCTCTCTCCCTCCCTTACTCTCCCTCCCTTTTCTCTTACTCAGTTCCTTCCTCTATTCACTACGGTTTTCACTTTGTGACTAAGCCTGAAAGCGAAACAGTACAGAAAACTTTTAAGATTAAGCATCCCCCCACCCCCACCCCTAATTTCAGTAGTGCCTCCGGTAAATATTAGGTTCATATCAGAGTTATGTCATAAACCTTTTAGATGAGGACTTCTAGCTTTGTAGATTAGCCAGAAATAAAAGACATATCATGATGCTCCTCACATCAAGCTATTACAATGAAACTGGAAACATGTATCACTTTAATTTATATTGAGCAATATACATGATTCGGTCAGCTCCGAATCATGTGCGCTCTGCAGGCCAATGTTTTTTTTCGGTACATCTGTTGTGCATTTAGTGCACAACAGATGTACCGTACCTCTGAAGTGAAGGAGGACGCCTTTAGTCTTAGCAGGATGTGATGTGTGTATGTGTACAAGCTTGAAGGGAAGTGAGTGTAAGGGCACGCTCAGCGGTGAAACCCAAAGCCCCAGTGCATGTTGGGAGGAAAAGGCGTGATGACAGAGGGAAAAAAAAAAAAGCTTCTGCAGGGCCAGCCAGCAGACACAACCAACTGACATCAGCAAAGACCGCTTGTCACTAGCAATGCGTGTCATACAGCAACACAGGGACAGTCAACATGGCCGTGGCGTCATTGATGTGGCATCCAATAGCCTGTCCACATTCTTTCTTAAAGGTTAGCACTGATGTTGGCACTGCAGATGAAAATAGAAAGGTTGTGGCAAGAAAAAAAACACGCCAACCACTCGGAGCAGGGGAGGTGTGAAAACCTAACATGGCTTCAAGACTGTAATCTTCTTTCACTTGCTGCCTGCTCTCAGGGAAGCTGTTTGTGTTGGCAGAGAGTGTTAATAGAACAAATAGCTGTCCCTTTGTTCTGGTAAAATCATAACACGCACCCTGTCCTCTGTCTTTGAAAAGACCAGCGCTCTGCTAACGCTTTCACCACTCAGCCACGTTCAACAGCTTGTGATCATTGTTATTAAGGGACGTTTTTTTTGCCGTTTTTTTTGCCGTTTTTCCCCCCTCCACCTCAACCAGATCCATTTTTAGTGGTGGTTTTCCTCAAAAACTATTTTAACTCTATAACTATCTTTCCCACCTGAGAGCCGCGGTTCTGTAATAGGACGGCCAGGCCAAATGCTCAATTGCACAATTTTCTGCTAGAGATCTCGCCAGTTCAGTGACACAGTGGTAGCGAAAGCATGGCATGCCATATCAAACAAGACAAGTTGTGAAGTATTACACCCTCTGTGGTGTCACATTACAGCTGACTCATACTGTATGTATCTGTAGAAAAGAATTGCACAAGTACGGTTTTGATGGCTAACAAATGATTCCTAGTAATCCAAATGAAAGTTCACATTTGCTTCGTTTAAAAACAGCATTTATCAGTATTTCCAACATGAACGTAAAATAAGATTACTGTGTAATGTTAAGTGGGCCGCAGCTTTTATTGTCTGCATAACGTCATCTGCCTTTTCAAGTAATTAGATTGCAAAACATAATATCAGACATAAAACCTGCTTAACCTAATTAACCTGAAGTCACTTTATGCGTAATATGTTTTGAATGATGCACTCTTACAGCAGTTAATGCGCATCCACGTAATAGCAAGTAAAGCACAACCCACTAAGCTCAATACAGTTGTGGGACACAATGTTAAACAGGCAGCTAAACTGACTGTGTGCTCAGTGTGTGTCCACTGTACTCTGGCAAAGCATTCATTGTTTTTCAAGTGGCCGGTGTTTGAATAACAATCCAAGCACTATATACATTTTTCCACATGAGTAATAAAAGTAAAATTGAGTCCATATTGGGTGCAGATGTTCTGTGGAAAGAGAAAAAAAGACACAAATGTTTTTTTTTTTGTGTGTACGTGGATGTAAGATTTGAGTGTTTCTGATCGTGCATAAACATAATGTCTAAGTGGGGTTTTATTCAATAAACATGGTTGGGCTGTAATTACTTACACATTTCTTCTGGCTGGAAATGCAAGACAGACTTTGTGTGCGTTTTCGAGCTGGCGCACCAAGACTCGTGTCTGTCCCAGCCTTGGCTTGTCTGCACAAGACTTCCTAATGCAAGAGGACTTGCTTTTCCTCCACAACAAATGGCATATGCAATCAGGGATAAATATAGAATTCCCTGTTGTTATTAGGAATCAGTGCCATTGGGGATAATGTTTCCCTAAAGAAGCGTTGCTTCCCCTTAGTCCAGGAATACATCAGTAAATGGAGCTTAGCTCCACTGTGGCTGCGAAAAGAATGTTTAGAGAGCCTCAATTCCCTTCTCAGACAAAGAGGCCAGTCAGCTTAGTAGTACGCTAGACATATTTCTTTTTGTAGAACCTTTATAAGGAAAATCAACACACATTTATCATGAAGTCACTGGTCATTGTTATTTCTTGAGGCTCTGTATTCTGTCTCCATTCACCAAATATGTCCTACTGAAGCCAACGTTCACAGCCTTTATGGGAAGGATCATCTGAAGCCCTCATAATGGTGATGATGGACAGTAAAGGAAGTGAGCCCCGAGTCTGAGCCTCTGTCCCACCCACTGAGAGAAACATATTCCATCTTTCTTTTGCTAACCACTTGAGCATCTCCAAGTCAATCTAAACACAGATGCCTGTGGATGGGCTGGCGACTGCCAGACCTCAAGCCCTGTAGGCCCTCACGTCACTTGGGCTCTGGAGAGAACTTTCCGTGGGCGAATGTGTATGTGATGTGGAAAGCCGAGAACCCCAGAGAGCACGCTGAGATCAGGCCCAAACACACACACACACACACACACACACACACAAACAGGGGCCAGCTGCCTTCAATTAAGCCAGAAACCCCAGCCTCTGCCGTTCCTTATGCACAAAACCAGCCTGCTTTGATCTGCGCCGTGCAGCCAGGGGAAAAGGTACAGAGCATGAAAGATTACAGGGAAAAAAAATAATTATTGTATCAAAGGGAGCTCCATAAAAGTTAACAGGGGGACTTTTAGGCTCAGGGGGCAGCGGGAAGCAGATATTAACGATGGCTGTCACTCACTGTTCATTTAGCACTTATTTTCTCTTTTCAGTGGGCTTTAATTAGTGGACACACCTGGTCTCTCTCCGAAGTTAACTGTAGAACTCTCCCTGCCACTTTTGTTTTTTATGGGCACAGAAGATCAATTCTGAGTCAAGCAGGGCACATTGGCACGACCGAAGCTGATAAGCTTGTCGGTTTTCGGCTCGAGGACAAGGCCTGTACACGAGGACGTACAGCAGCTCTTGGATATGAATTAGATTTGGAGCCAGAGACAGAGACCAGCGTTAAAACTGTCCCCCTGCCAAGCACCACAGACGCAGGCGGCATGGGCAGCCATTAAATGAATTTGACTTCATTAGTGAGGACCTGCTAGGCCTGGGGTGCCCACAGAGATGCCAGGGGGGTGGGAGGTAGGGGGGTGGTGGTTGAGTGGCACCAGCCGCTGTGCTCTGAGGAGAGCGAACACATGGCACTGACAGGCGGAATATGGCCCCGGTTCTTACACCGGGACGGCTGCCAAACAAAGGCAACATGCGTCACTGGCTTTAGGGGAGCTCAATCAACACCCGGTCGGAGCATTAACGCCATGCGCGCCGCGCCACATCAGTGAGGGGGCCGCGGGTCGCTGGGCAGCCTGCAAGTCATGCGTGTGCACACAGTGAATGGGGCAGCTTGATATGATACAGAGACACTGCCAACGGGGTGACCTACTGCCATCACCTTTGTGTCCGCTGCCAGAAACGCTCATGTTATCACGTTACAAAGCTCACATTTATCTCTTGTAAGTGACTTATAGCAATGATATATGTCAGCAGTTTTCAAGTAACATTTGATGCCATTACCATTGTTCCATGCATTAATCATATACAGTTCGACAGTATAGTTGTGTTTGGGCTGCACCGTTTTTTTTTTACTGGTGGAAATAAAATCAATGAAATCACAGGCATGCATTGTGTTGACATCACTTCACTCTGAGCACATTTGTTGACAAAATACTCTCATTCCGGATGGGAAGTTGTGCCATGTCATCATACACCGTAGGTGACTTCCTTGTATGATTGAAGAGTAAAATGTATTTTGATATAAAGCTAATGGACATGGTACTGAAAATAAATTTGAGTTGAAAGTTGATCTTAATCAGCGTTATTTTTTCTGGATCTTAAAATTCAGCCCAGTTGCAAAAAATAACCCCACCACCAGGGTCGAATTGAGCGGCTTGACTTTCTTGTTATTCTTTCTTTTTATCTACTTTCAGCTAATGTGAACTCCACCAGTTAATTTATCGAGGTTACATGCTTTGCTTAACGGCCACCTTTAACAACATTTCTAACCTGCAACCTCCCAGTCCCAAGCCTGCTTCTGGAACCTCGAGGCAACCGCTGCCAGCTTCTGGAGCTGACCCGAGCTCTGCAGGGAGTGGTGCACCTGATAAATAGAGAAGTGTGGAAATAAATAAATAATGGGGGGCATTAAGTCCGGATAGGACTGGAAGGTAGCCTGAGGGTGGTAAGTGTTCTGTCTGACAGCAGCGAACACTTTGATCAGAGGGCCCCGTCTGAAGATCGCTTCCACATCTGCACAGGGGGAACGAGCTGTAAACTGCCAAGAAGCATTTTAATGACAGTTGGATTATAAAATGAAAGAGGGCTCCAGATGGCAGGCAGTGCAGCGGCTGCGGTTCGGGGGGGGAGGCTGTTTAAACTGCTTTTTTATTGATAAAATATGGGGTGAAAAATTGCGCAGAGCTTATTAGGCGTCCCGCTGTGATGTTGCTCAGCTGGCCAAGCTGTTCACCGTGGCCCCCGTCCAAACATGCCTCCATAAAATTTTAGCAGTACCTTTAAATCTGTAAGATCCCTGCTTGTTAAGTTCAGCCTGGCTCCCCCCCACTCCGTATTTGTACTTTGAAAGACTTGCTTGTGTCCTTTTTTTAATTTTTTTTTTTTTAGGCTGGATGAAAGCGATGTTAGTAGCTCAAGCATAGACCAAGGAGGTTGGGGGGGGGTTCCCGCATAGCATGCTCATTATCGTCCGCCACGAACCAGAGTTTAGCCCTTAAACAACTTAATTCCTGCATGATTTCATTAGCTTTACTCTCCTAGTGATAAAATGAGACGAACCTTATTAATTCAAGACACTGTGGTTGTGTTTTCCACCTCAATCCACAGGGTGCAGTTGAAGGCAGAAATAGTCATCTGGGCATTGACATTTAGTAACTGGCTACAATAGTAGCCAGAAGGGAGAAACACTTGGACTAAGTGTGAATGGACTATCAAGTTGAAGCCCAAATCACATGAATAGTAATCTGCATCAGAATATACTAATATAAGAGAGGTCCTTTTAGGCCCACAAGGGAAGTGAAGAGACAAGGGTTTGTTCAGTAATGAATTCCCTTTCAGAGGGGCCACCTTGAGGCTTAACAAATACACACGTTGGACAGAACTCATGATTTATTAGGGGGAAAGGCATTATAATTCAATTGATGTGATTTATAGCGATAAGTTAGTTAAATCAGAGTATAACCTTTTAAAATGTCTCCCTGTTATTTACTTTACACTAAATTGATCTCGTGAACATCTTTGATCTTGAGCTCAAATTGAATTTGCTGGAAATGTGAATAGACCTGATTTAAAAGCTGGGGGGGGGGGGGGGGGGAATAATGGTCTCAATAAAAGGGATCAGTTAAAGCCATCTTCACTTCATCAAAATCCATACATGTCAGATGTATGCTCTTCTCTCCGCAGAGTGGGCTCCTCTCAGCTGACATATGTTGTTAGCCATGCTCTCACTGCTAATTTAAAATCCATTTAAGCTGATAGGCGGGTTGACTAAAACGCTGGCGTGATGGCCTCGCAGAAAAAGGGCGCCTGGATATTTTTTCATACCTTCAGAAAACGGGCAGCTCCAATTTATATCCCATAACTACCACTTCAAGGGCAACCTGCCACAGCCCCATTCCATCCCCCGTGCCTACCGACGGCATCAAAGACGATCACTGTCAACATTGCATCAAATTACAACTGTTGGTTTGCTTGTTTGTCTCGTTATGTAGCATAAAACTGCCATCTCCCACCCAGGGAAGGTCCCCTCCCATCTGCCCACCCTTATGGGTCTACACAACACACACACACACACACACACACACACACACACACACACACACACACACACACACACACACACACACACACACACATCCCCTTCCAGCACAGAGAGAAGGGACAGGCAGCCGACAGCCTAATGGACTAATTTGTAATTGCGAATGAGAAAAAGCTGAGTTGTTGGACGTGTTATAATTTGACAGAGAGTGGCAGCTCTGAGCCGGACAATGGCGCTTCAACCACAAATCTCTCCCTCGCTCCTCCCTCCTCTGCCTTTCCTTCAAATGCTTTGTTTCTTCCCCTTCCATGGAGAATATTTAGAAAGGAAGGTGATGGGAGAGATGCTTTCGGCACATTCTGCTGCTCAAAGCTCCTGGCTCTGTCATATTCCTTCCCCCCCCCCCCCGCATCCCTTCCTCCCCTCCTCCACTACCTTCACATGGATCCCATAGGATGGAATAGGCAAAGTATCTCAGAGCATTCAGATGTGTTTGAAGTGCAGGACAGATGGGGGGCTCGAGGGACTGTAAAAAATGAATTGAGGCTAGTAATAGGAGAGATGTTTTGAATCCTCTACCCCATCAGTTATTTATCAGGGGCCCTTAGTGGTGTAGGAAGACTTCAGAGTGCTCCCTTAATGTAGCATCTGATGACTACTAGAGGGGGCTGTTCCAGGAAGTACTGCTGTAAAACAGCAGGGGAACATTAGCAGGGAAGTCTCCCAGGGCCCGGGCAAAGGAGAGGAACAACACGCAGGGTGGCTCTTTCCAAGCATGCAACACAGGACAGAGAAGAGAGGTGTACAAGAATATGTCCCAGAGCCCCCCAGCAGCCAGTGATATCAAACAGGATATAAAGCAAGAAGTTCTGTACTAGCATTCCCACCCCGTTAGGCACGTTTGAGTAGGCAAGGTACTTCAAATAGTTGTGAAAATAAATAACAAAAAGCAGAAGCAGATGAACGGAAGGCTGTGGCTGCTGGTTATTTTAGTAGTCATTCACGTTATGACTCCCTACTATGACTCCCTAACATTGCCTATTTCTCTATTTAGAATGATCTGCTTTATGAAAACATGTTTACAGGCCAGAGCCTGAGCAGTGGGCCAGTTAACTCAGCAGATAATTCAAAGAGAAAGCACTGAATTGGTAGCCTGACAAGCCAGACCCACATCAAGATGTTGGGTCTGGGAACTCACCATTGGCAGGGCTCAGTCTGAGGGGCGGGGTAAACGGTTGTCTTTCAAATTTCCTCTGCACGCAATAGGATAGCGCTACAACCAACCAGAGCAACTCTTTGATAGATTAAACTTTTGCCGTATGCGGTCGGCAAAACTCCGAACACATCAGCACCTCAGTGCCGTTCTTTGTTCTTTTCTCAAAGAAAAACTCCAAGTCTTCCAGAGTCGCGGCCAAAGCCGATTCGACCGCTGTTCACCAGCCGCAGCAGCCATCTTCTTGTTTTTTAAGTAGGAGGGAATTCACACGGAACCATCCACTGACTCTATACACGATGTGATTGGCCTGACTAGAGTTTGTTTTTTCCAGCTCGCAAGCCAACGGAGAGTTACTAGACGACCCTGGCTGCAAATTACATTTGCTGCCGCTAGGGTGCGTCTAGATTTCTAGGCTACTGAATTGGACCCTCTTGCAGCAAAGTCCTTTATCTTAGACACACACACGTCATCCTTTTTTTTTTTATGTGCCACCCAATATTATAGTATTGGTTCTTCGACATGTCATCATCAAACTGCGTCACATCCATAATGTCTGAAATGAGCATCAGTAACTATCTGATTTCTAATCTCAATGACAGGAAACAATACATGGGTCTCACCACCTTGAAACGGTGTACACGCGCATTAACGAAGGCCAGTAATGGGCCGAGCCAACCAGGGAAGTCTCTGATCACAGGAGACTAATGGCCTCTGAACTGATCACTGAGGCTAATAAAGACCAGCTAACGACATAGCCGCTTCGTTTGTGCTAATTGCCCTCCCTGGACCTCCGCCGTGGCCCTTGTCTCCCGAGCATCTGTCACCAGGCATATTCCCTGACACCACTCAGACCCTGGCCTCAGCCTCAAAGCTGGGCACAGCGCCAAAAACAATTGTCCTCTGGTGTCCTTTTACCACGGTGAGGTGTGAAAAAACATTGTCTAAGTACATTGTTTGTTTTTGCCAGATTTACATCTTGGTAAACCTGGATGTGTCCATGTGCAGATGAGGATCTCAAACCTAGATAGTCTAAATATTATTCAACAACACTGTCTGTACATAATCATTATTGAGGTCAATATTGACTTTATTGATACCCTCTGGAGACCATGCATTGCTTAATGATTTCACCCGTAGGCATACGCACGCATATTTAGCACGTCAATGCTCTGTGTACAGCCAAATCAATATGCATGTCAATAAAAACATGCAAGAATTACTTAGCTTAGGGAATATAGTGAGAATATGGAGTCACACAGAAGAATACCAATAGTAATGTTTATTAAATGTGTGTATGTATCATGTTTGTATGTGTAATAAGTATATGTATTTTCTTTAAGTAGCTGAACGTGTTTCTACAACGCTTAAACCAGACTCCACATAAATGACCTACTATTTTTTTTAAGTATTCAGTTAGGAATGAGGAGTGATCTAAATGCTTACTTGTGAGAGCAACAAATACTATAGTAGGGAAATATATAATATCAACAGGGCTAGAATTGTTGGAATGTTAATTACAAAATGATTTTGACAGGACATCAACTGTCTAAACATTCTGTGTATGTAAACTTAATACACTATAGTCTCGCATTGCCAGACCTATCTCCACAGCGCGGTGGATATAGGTGCTTGCTCTTACCAGTGTATTGCCGTGTGCACTTTGTCTATAGCAATCCCCACCAATACCAAAACCGTCACATATTCTTTGTAAATCTCTACAATCATTTCCCGAAAGAACCAAGCAGGCCTGCCTTGCTGCACGATCCAAATGTACTACAAAACTTGCCGTTTTCAGCGTGTAGCTTGCTAGCTCAAAGTTTGTTGTTGTTTCCTGAAACAGAGTTTAAGAACGGCAACACACAGAGGCACTCATTTACTAACACTGCGCAGTTTACGCTGCGTCTGTTTATGCGAGTTCAGTAATTGCGCACGCTATGCTTCCTCATTTTGCGTAGTATTTATCAAACCTGACATCCATCATGCAATCAGCGCATACTCCGCCCTCCACCGTAAGTAGTGTGTGGGCCCGTATGTATCTATCATGGATCTTCCTACGGGAAAACAAAGCGCAAGCTAAAATTTTGTGTCGACTTTGTAATGTTGCCAGGAGTTTAACTGTGCCGGGATGGAATGTGAACGCTGAGTGAGAGGTTCCAGGTCATCTTTGATTTCGTCCAGTAATAGAATTATTGCATGGCTGCTTAATCTGTAACGTCGGATCATTTCTGGTTCGCTTAAATGGAAAAGAGTGATTCTCGTTGCATAAATCCTGTCTGCTCGCCGTCTTGGCCTTCGCCTTGCTCGGATCACTGCTGCCATTGAATAAGGTGAATTTTTACACACTGGAAAAACTCGCTCCCTGGTTTAGACCTGCTTTTAAGAGGCGGAGAATTTCCCCCGCAGAATAGAGGCGCGCTCTTACTGGCAGTCTTTGTAAATACCGCGGAATATATAATTATGCGCACTTTGCGTGTATCCTCCCACCTTTTTGGGTGGAACTCCCACTTTCCCATGACCCTCCCACGAACGCATATTCAAAGCGCAACTTATCTCTTCTCGCTCATGTGGCAGGCAATCTGCGATTTTACCCAAGTAATTGTAAATAGCCTGCATCGGTTAAGTCATTTGTTGCGAACAATTAACACCTGGAAACAGACGCAAACGGCTTGATAAATCTAGCCCAGAGAGACATCCGGGGTGTGAGCCAGGCGCCAGATGTCAGGCAATTATCCTAGAAATGTACTTCCGTTGATCCAGACTAAACACACTATAATCGTACGCTTACAGTCTAGCAACCATATAAGCAAGTGTGTAAAGAGCTGGTAGCTAGTTAATGCTGCCAAACAGTAAGACTCTGTGGTGCAGGCACGTAGACATACAGCACAGGGTGGCCATCAGCATGACCCCAAAAAACAAGGCTACCTCTATGGAGCAGGCAGTGGTCACATATAAAAGTCTTCCCGTGTTTAATCATTGCTGCTCATCTGATAATGTCTATAATATGACACAATTATATAATTTACTCTTTTGGCACACACGTTTCTGTACTGTCATGCCAGTAAATCTGATTTGAATGAGTGAGACAAAGAGAGAGAAACAGCGACACTGGGTAGTGAGAGTATTTGCACAGGTACCAGGGCTGTGGAGCAGGTGTGAATGATTGACATGTTGTGGCCCAGTTTCATCTGAAATGGTCCCATTGTTCTGTTTCTGGTCATTAAGCGAGTTTAGAACCATTAAGCACATTTTGAAAACTAGCCACGCAAATCACACATTCCAGCTGCCAATATTTTCAGATTTTATGGATAACCAAGTCTATTATTGCTTATCAGAAGTATTTTATTTCCCTGAATGGCCATTAATCATCAACATACAGTATACTGTACATAATAAAAGTATGACTCTATTCATACTGTAGACAGAGAGCATTGGTTACATATTTTTAAGCAAGAAAAGCAATAAGCCTTGCATTTGATTCAGATGTATCAGACAAATAGGAATCTAGCAAGACGATGTGCAGAATGAATATCATGGGTTTAAAGAAAAACACCATTTCTGATCTAACAGAAAGCCTTTAGCCTTATTGGACATTTCTCCAATAATGAGCAAAATACGAACCATTACACAAACCTTTTTCAGGTCTGCAGTGCCTGGCACTCAAACACGGTATCACCTAAACTAACATGCCACTTGTAAACTATATTTTACACCCCCACACCTTTGTAAATGACATGCGGTGACAATTGATTTTGCGCAGCTATATCACACAGTTTGTCTCTTGATGTTGAACATATCCGCCTCTGCCAAATCATATACAGTGTATATATATATATATATATATATATATATATATATATATATATATATATATATATATATATATATACAGTATATGTCAGGAAAAGCATTTTTTTCATTGTGCACAACATGTAATGCAGATGCAGCAGTGACCATTTTGAAGCACTGACGCATGGTACAGCATTACAATGGGCAACAATTTGCATATCATTTCATGTTGGGGATATTAGATTAATGGCTTGTGACTGGTGTGATGAATACTAATTTAGCCTTAAATCATGTCACCGTTCAGACATGAACAGCCAGCCCAACGTGCAGCAGAGCAGCTAAGCAGCCAGACATTTTATAAGGTCAGCTAACTTCCCTAGCCAAGCTCTTCCTGTTCCTTATTCGTTCTAGCCGGTTATGGCACTTGTTGTAAATGTTTGCTATTCCAGGGACTGTTGGCTTCCCTGTTAAGGGTCTATGGGCCCACCACAGGGGTTAATGCTGTCTCCATTTACCCCAGCAGACAATAAAATCTGCTGATAGAGTCAGGCCAGCAGTGATGGCATAGCTGGGACTGATGAAAATCATAAATGTTGCGTTGCCCCAACCCCTCCTCCCAATGGCCCCAGTTTGACTCCCAGCGTGTTGGTCCCTGGTGCAGACAGCTTTTGTGGCCGCAAGGCGTAATGATGTTAATGTTGTGTGAAAAGGCTACAGCGATACGCAGGAGAGCAGAGCATCATGCGGTGTTTTAATGTCATCAGAGACTGTTTAGACTCACCAACAGGTTGTGCAGTAAAACAACATGGAGGACGTGGGTCCACAATAAATGAACCAAAGCCCAAAACAATACTACTGATTCTCTATGAGATTCCTTAAACATGCTGGTCACTTAAAAGCATTTAGCCTGACTTTAGCATTCATATTGTGATTTTGATAAAATTACAATTAATTGTGCAGCCCTACTTGCCGTGCTTTGGGTTTGGCTTTTGCGAGAAGCCGAACCCTAAAGCTCGGGTGGACTCCCACGGAAGGCTTGGACCCGGTCATAACTGCTTACGGTTGTATTTAGGTTTGAATCAGATTAGGAACCAAAGTGGAATGAAAATGGTAGCTAGTCTGTTGCCATTAAGGTTCCTTTGGTATGGGTAAATGAAGGTCAGGATTGCGATATTTTGGTTTAAAATTGTCAAATGTCATATTTTGGCAAACAGATTTAGTATTCTTAGTTTAGTTATTTAGTATTCTTAGTTATTAGTTATTCTAAATAAGATTTTCATTTTTAGATGGATAAAACATTGCTTGGATGCTGAACTATATTTAACACCAAATATAATAAAATGTTTTTTTTTTTAAATGCCAGAATCAATGTATGTTACAATAAGTGTTTTCCATCAGTGTAGAATTGTTCATATATGTGATGATTATTATAACAAAGGTCATGTCTGTCATCAGGTGAATGACGTGGTAATTCAGTACTAAATAAAAAGTGAACGGTATCCAAACCAGCAAACCAATACAACAGTATTGGTATTACCTTGTTTTCCAGAAACATTTTGGTCATGTTGACACTTTCCAGTATTTACAGTAGAGTTGTCTAATGCTGATGTTCCCAACATTACTACTCATCTATTTCAGGAACTTTTAAAGCTACAGAAACGGTTTGAAAATTTCTGTACATAGACACCTGCATGTACAAGACTTTTTGCTGTCAGAGGCACTGTACACTAAATTCAGGAAGTATGCTTTATTTGTATAGCACCGTTCACAGAAATTGAATAGATTTAAAGAATAAGAACAGACAAGTCATTGATGCAGTTTAGTTCGTAGCCAGGCAACTGACGGTACAGCAGCTCAACAGTACAGCATCGTTAAAAATTACTGAAGTGTACCCCAATAATTATAGGAAAAGATTTTGAATCAAGCCTTGTTTTACTGGTTGTCCCTGATGAACACTTAGATTGATAAATATTCACGTCGGTTTATCCATAGAAAGTGCATTCTGAGCAAGTAACATGCTGCTATTGAACTATAATCATTCTGTATTGGTTGACATCGTATTGCTCTCAATGGTGCAGTACAATCCTACTGTGGATTCAGATATATAGTGATAATTTCCTTATATCACTGCATTAGCCATTATATCCATTTTGCGTGGGTTTCTAAATGTTATGCTAAACCACTTCTTTTATCGGTAATGTGGATTTTTTCACATGCAAGAGAGAGAGAGAGAGAGAGAGAGAGAGAGAGAGAGACTGAGTTTGTGTGTGTGTGTGTGTGTGTGTGTGTGTCACTTCATACATTCTCCTGAGAGTAGATGGCTAGCCAGGAGTACGAAGGGAGGAGGCGGGAGGGTGTCCAGAGGGAGCTGTTTGATTGATGTGTTTTGGGGGTAGAGGAAGGTAGGGGTTTGGGGGGGTAGTCTTGAGGAGGGGATGGGAGCTTGATGGGACTCTGCAGCAGTAGGGAGGCAGGGCTCTTAAGTGGGGGAGGAAGGGATGGGAGCTTTAACAAGCCCTAGATTGTTAGTGACAGGCAGATACTTCAACACTTAAAGTAGAAGGTTTGATTTAATCACAGAGCTGTCATTTGTTATTTGTCTGGCTTGCTCCACCGGGGCCACGGCTGATCAACCGCCTGCTCCCAAGAGAGCCCTTTTTCCCCCTGTAATGTCTAAATCCCCAACACAAATTACAGGCCTGCACCACCTCCCATCCCCACCCCTCCACTCCCCTCCCCGCTTCAATTCTGCCATGTTAAGAAACGAAGGGCGGTATGGGGGGTTCGCAAAGACAGGGAGGCGGGTTGGCAGGATGTGAGCAGGGGCGGGAGACAGGTAGTGGGATAGAAAGAGGGAGATGGAATGGCCTAAGGGCCACTAAAGATCATTAATAGGACTGTCAGGGAGGTTGCCAGTTGGTTAGCGTCTCATAAATAAGAAATGAGCTCCTCCCTCCTCGCCCATTCTAGTTCATTAATAATGCCTGCTGTGGCTATTTTGTTGCATCGTACTTTGAAGAGGGGGGGGGGGGGGGGGTGGACAGAGAGATGGAGCATGGTGAAGTGGAATTCAGGGAGACGGGGCCTCGCTTTTCCGCTCTCTTTGGTAATAAAATAGGGCGGCCTTCCAAATTAGCAAAGAGTCCCCAGTACCACAGAACTCAATCAATCCCACAACTAGTGAGCACAATCGAACAGGGCGGTGGGACTGGTGACAACAGAAAGGAGAGGAAAAGATAGACGTATCCCAAAGGCTTTACCTACTCTGCTTCCCTGTGACTATTAAGCATTGTCTTTGCAGGCACTCTTCTTCTTATTTTTGGTGGGGAAATATTAATGACACCAGTTCCAGTCCACCATTCTCTTGGGATCTGGACCGAGAGGAAATGGAATCACCAGATGGACAGATAGAAAGTAAGGAGATAGGGGGGGTTGGTAGTTAAAGAGAGAGAGGAGGTAGGTTCAGAGGGGTCACCCTCCAGGTAAAAGCATTGTCTTTTAATTAGGCAGAAAGGATAGGGTTTTTTTTATATAAAGGCCAGGGGCCTGGCCACTGTTGAGGCTGATAGCAGTCAATGCTCCTCATTAACCCTCTTCCCCGCTCTCCGCTCTCGACATGACTCCATTTGAGAAGGCATAGATAAAAGGCTCCGCCAGGCCACAAATGACAGGAGGGCTTCTGGGTTTCGTACTCACTACTACTGTCTTTCCTTTCACTCCTCTCGCTCTCTCTTTCCCTCTGTTTAACCTTTTCTTCTTTTGGTCACCAACATCTAGAGCCCCTTGGATCATGGATCGCGCTCCATCTCTCCGAGTTGAGATACCTTGGGGAAGCGGGGTCCGCCACACAAGTTATGTAACATTTGATAGCTTCTTTCTTTCATTGGGTGTGTCATTATGAGGAGAGCTCTGATCAGTCGTTCTCCATTTATCTCAGGGTGTTTTTACACCTGGCTCATTTGAAGCAGATGTTCAGAAACTGCAAGCATCCCCCCCCCCCCCACACACACACACACACACACACACACAGATTGGTTCTTTTGGGCATATATGAACACAGCAGTCTCACTCGGATGCAAGACAAAACAAGCGGGTCATAGTGCTTCCAATCGATCCCTGGAGCGGTTCTTCTGCAGTGTGAACGCAATCAACCCATAAAGTAAAATGCCTTTTTCGTTTATGAATAGAGAAATCAGGCCTGAGGCGAATTTTTCTGGTAAGATTTCTCACCAATAAGAGAACAGTTTGCTCTCGCATAGCCTTTGTTTTACAACTTTGGGCCGCCGTTGAATGTTGCAGTGTGAACACAAACAAACCAAGGGACAAATGCAACAACTGTATCAAATAAGCCCCTGAATAGGAACAGAGCAAACAAGCTGCGTGTGCAAAAGCGCACATTTATCTGACTAATAAAGCTGGGAAGGATGAATGTCACTACTGTTTTAAGTACCCTTAAATGTACAGTGGTTCTCCCAAAGACAGTTAAAACAAGGTAGCACGTTAACACTTTGAACAGGGCCACATCATTTGCATGACAAGCATTTGTACATTTTCTGTCAACTTTCTTCCTTGTTTGTTTATCTGGTGACTTTGGGTTTTTTTGTGGGTCCTGGATGCTTCATTTTGACCCACCCATCTTTTCTCCCGAAAAAGCAAAGAGTTGCTCTTAGTGCTTCCGTTTTTTTCTAGACATCAAACACAGTCAGAAAGAGAGAGAAAGCACGGCAGAGAGAAAAGCACGAGGACAGCAGCCAGCGAGCCATGATGTATGATTTTATTCGTCCTCCTTCCTGTTCCTGATTAGGGGCCTTTAAACTGTGATCGATCGGCCCTAGACCAGCCTCAAATCAAAGGCAGACGCTGTATGTGCTGAGTGAGATGGAAACACATGGATGCATTAGAGGCCTTTGGCTCTGAGGTGCACAGCAAGAGGTTGATTCTCTTTGTGCAGGCCGGCTAGGAAATGGGACGACAAGGAGGCGGTTGTAGGGTGATGAAAGACCATGGCACACACTTACATGCTGACAGGTAGAAACGCATGAGTGTGTGCTCCCTGTCAGTACACACCCAGCTCTGGACCCAGATAAGCCTGATCTCCGTCAGCTCCTACTGTCTGCTGTGTGTTGCCAGAGTGGTCATGGGCCGGTGGGACCGTAGACCTTGACAGTGCAGGCCATCCCTCCACACATCAATGAGGAGGCTGGAACAAGCCTGTTCAGATGTCCCCTCTACATGACCGTCAAACCCAGATGCTTAAATTCTCCATCTTTCAGTTCCCCACATTTTCCTCCACCTCATCCAGTCCCTCTGCATTTTCTCCAACACCTCCCTCCCCCCTTACAGTCTCCATCTACTTGAGATGAGCCCCAGTCTTCAAGAGACAAACACTCTGCAAGCAATTTATGATGCCTTTCTAAGGAAGTCAGATCTTTCCTCCATACCTCGGGGACCTCTTTCTCTCCCCCTCTCTCTTCTGCGGCACTGCCAAAAGAACATTCTGATATGTAATCTCTGGCAGGAGGAATGGCAGGCAGACAGACAGACACATGTGCACAGTGCACATTTGTTTTCCTGCTCTTGACCTACGATCGACTGTAGAGCTGCGGAGAGAGAGCGAGAGAAAGGCTGCCTTACAACAGATGGTTCTCCTTAAGGAGCTGAGATGAAACTTTTTGTGTTACAAGTGCTCTTTGGTCTTTTGTGAGCCTCCAATCGGTTCAGGCTCCCCTGCTGGGCTTCGTTCCAATGTGCTGAGGCCAAATGAGTGCAAAGGCATGCACACACACACACACACACACACACACACACTTTGGTATCTGATGAATGGTCTCACCTGTCTTTTTGCTTTGAGTTATTGAACAAACTGAGTTCTAGTCAAGGCTAATAAATTGTCCTTGGAATTGTTCTGAAATCAGACTGTAATTATTGTTCTCGTCATTTGACATTTTAAATGGCTACATTGGGACTATATTTCTTCCTTAAATATTCAATATAACACAGATTAGAAGGATATGAAATCCCAAAGTGCATACCGTAAACACATTCGTATTGGTGCAAGTAATGGAAAATGTTTAGTTCTAATTGCGTGTAATAGAGCATATATAATTCTAATGTATCATATGCATCCAGGTTATCCAATGTAATGTAAGTAAACCTTCTTTGCCCATCTAAAGCAGATATGTCCAAAGATTTAGAGAAGGGCTACTGACTAATCCACGATTGTATTTTTGTGGCTCTAATGAATGATCACTGTACATGTCTCACCATGCAACTTGTTAAGACTGATATCTGGAGCCTCCAACAGATTGATGTTGAATCTGAATAGAAAATGGTGTGCGTCTGGCAGCCGAGGCCTGTCTCAGAAGAGAGGGGGGAAAGGGAGGAGGAGCGATTGCATCCCCAGCAGAGTGATGGCATCACTTCTCAAAGCGCACACGCTCGTGACAAGTAAACTGAAATCATCATTGATGTTATTTATTTTCAAATGTTCCCCGCTTGACAGGCGACATCTTGTTCGGCACGCATCCCAAGGGAGGCTGCGGTGCTCAGCGCTTCTCGGCTCCATCACGCGCAGACAGCCGCTCGGTGCTGACACCAAAGCAGCGGGACTCACTGGAGACTTGCTCTGGAATTTGTCACAATCCTGCACCGCATGAAGAAAACACAAATGCACTTGGCTCCTTGTTTACACACATCCAGATCTGTCGCAATGCTTGTCTCCCACTTCAGCATCTGCCAACCCACCAGAAAACAAGAGATTGTCTCCCCCCCCAAAAAAAAAGAAAGTCCGTTAAGATTAGAGTTTTTTGTGCTAGGTAAATGTCAACAAAAGTTTAATCTGTGGAAAGGGAGTGTGCCGCAAATGCCAAAGCACCGGCGTACTGTCTGTCTGATTTAGACATGACACATGGAATTCAGGAGTACATTAACTGTCCAAACACAATGTTTTCCAAAAACTAAATCAAATCTTTGGAATTGTTATTTTGCCTAATCAAACATTCATCCAAATATTAACTAATGACCAGTGCTAATCGCTGAATATTACGTTAAGCTCCTTTTGTTACCCGTTTTTTTTTTCCAAAGATAGTACAAGGTCCTCTTTGCCAGTTTTCCACTATAATCCATTTCAGACATCAAAGCAGCAGTTCCAACTACACAATGCCACTAACAACATACTGTAAGCCCACCAGCCCTGCCTATCTCAGCACAAGCAGGCTCAGTGTCTGTGTGTATGTATGTGTACTTGCACGTTTGTGGGTCTTTGGTAGCCTGGCCCATCCATTCATGTGTACATGGCCTCATTATCAGTCAGTAGCTGTCTGAGCTCAGGGGAGGCAGTGCAGATGAAAAAGCGAGCATGGCGGTGGGCAGGTAAACCAGCCATGAGCCAACACCAGAGCCCAGATCCCCCCCCGGCACAGCTCTGCTAAAGGAGTCCATTTGTCAAATGTGCCTCCACCTAGGCCCGCCAGGGAGTACATTACTGGCTGGGGCCCCTGCAGGGATCGGTCCTCTGACTCCCAGCCACACTCACTCACCAGGCTGGCCGCCCAAGGTGCTTCCTACAGTCAGCAGTGACCAGCCCCCAGCCTGCACTCATTCGATTGGCTCATTAATAAAACAGCCCCCACCCGAGAGCAGGGGACATGCTCCAATGCTCTGGACATCGCTCTCTCCGGCTAATGGGCCAGCCGGGAGAGGCCTTTGTCTGCACCCGACTCCCTCACATCCTTCAACATGTCAGACAAGACAATGCAAGGAAGGATGGAGGGCTTTGACTGTGTAAAGCCCAGATCATGTTGTATGTGAGCCCAGGCTGGAGCTCAGTATTCACCGTAGACCTCAATGTGTCTTGTGTCTGGGCAAGTGCCCGATCTCTGCTCCATCAATCCCACTTAGCCTCACTGGCCGAACCTCCTCAATTGTGTCTCCTCTCAAAATGATTATGGACTGGCTTGCGTGTGTCCCCACCATCAAGATATCTACACATTTTGCAGTGATTCTCACCTCAACCCACCAACTCTTGTACCTCCTCCTACTTTGTTTAGCCCAGACAGTGTGATTTTAGCTAGTTTTTGTCTTTCTCTCCCTCTTCCTGTTGTTTTTTACGTGTTAGATAGAAGCTGCTCTGGTTCACAGCTGGGCTCCTGGGGGAGAAAAAAGAGTTTTGTTTGTGTTGTTGTAGGACGTAAATCTAACGAGAGGTGGAGATGGAGCACTAAGGCTTATGGATCCCTCAGGGGTCTTACAGAGCCCCTCACTAAATAAATCTGAATCGAAAATACATATGGAGCTGTAAACCGTTCGCATAAAGGAGCACTTGTTCTCCTCGAGGAGAGTATCAGATTTACTGGCTCCACAGTCTGTCTACTGGATCCAACCCTAAGCACATTAAAACAGGGAAGATGTGTGAGATAGAGAGACACACGGTTAGTGTACATAAAACTCATTGACTGAAATGTTTTTGTGATGTATCGAGCCAGAGCCTGGGAGGAGTAGCTTTGCTTTGAAATCCATCTTTTAACCTCAGTATGAGGTAGTGGTCTACGTTTTCTGGAACCTAATAGCCAGTTTTCCCCTACGGCTAAAAAAAATTTACTTTCCAGGGGACCTAAACCTGGGGCTGTTTAGCGAGCAATTTATTTCCTGCTTTTACCTTAGATATGTACTTCCTGTTTAGCGGGGGGAGAGAGACAGCAAGTGGAAAGTGCAAAATTGGTGCCATAATATCACCAGGCACAACTCACGGGAAGAGGTGGCTCTCCTCATTATTAGCTTAAGGAAACAGTCTAGAGATTTATGAATATCCCCAGGTGACTTGGAACAGCTCTAGTCACTTCCACATGTGACCCTGAGGCTGAGTGGTTGACAGGGCCCTTCCAGGCCGATTAGGCTCCCAGGCCCTAGCTGAGAGGCCTGCCTTGTTGGCAGCTTGGGGCCAGGGGAGCATAGCCTCTTGAGCTCAATTGGTAAAGATCACAGATGTAGAGGCCCAATGAGGGCAGCCAGTTGCTGGGTCGCCACAGCCAGTGAGGCCCTCCTCCTTGACACTGGGTTTACTGTTACCCTCAGTCCCTTGAAGAGGAAATAACAGAGGCACCAATTAAAGCTTTAAGACATTAAATAAAAACCCTCTGTTGTTGCCTTTAAAACATCCCAGTTAATGCTTGTTTGTCTTTACGATGGAACCCCAGTCAGCTGCCATCGTTCTGCTTTCTATTAAAGAGGGATCGAGTGGTTTTGTGTTGGGTTTTTTTTCCCTCCCCCTTGCTGCAATCTTTCCCCTGCTTTCCAGCTCGTGGCTTGATTGCTATATAAACAACCTTTTTTATTGCTGAAATACATACTGTTAGAGGGGATGAAGTCAAGATTTTGTAGACTTTTGAGGTAGTAAACAGCCCATCTGCAAGCTATAATAAGTACAATGTACTGTTTGAGTGATTTTACCAATCAGAATACATTTGCAAACTAAAAGGCTTCCATCATGGAAGTCTCATGATGAGCCATGAGACCATCCTGATATTTGACGGTTTTGGAATCCCAGGGACGTAAAGCCTTTCTCAAATTAAACAGGCTTCCAGGTAGAGATTAGTAAAGAGTTTTACGTTGGAGGGAAAAGTAGATCGCAGCTGGGCACTCTTAAATATTCCCACACAAAGCCCAGCCCAAGATTTTATACTTTTAATGCAGTCACAGTGGTTGGATTTCTTTAATTATTTGTTTCATAGTCATTTTTGTGATCGTTTCTTTATTGGACCAAAGATTTTTTTTCTTTAGCTGCAGAGTAAGATTTCTGCTTTTGTATGTTTCTCCTTTTCTGTGCACGTCACCTCTCTAATGCAGTGCAGCGTGCATGCACTTAGTTTGGGGATTTCTGTGTTATTGAATTTAGATAACCTGTTAAGTGGAAAGTCTTACTGGACAGAGCTGCATTATAGTGTTCTGCCTACGTGTGAGGGAAAGGAAATCATATGCTCAAATACATTACATTCATTTCATGTTTGAACACCAAACAATGGAATTCTTTGAGTTTGAAAATGGTGGGCTTTATGCATCCTGTCACTTTTCAGTGCATGAAGTTATGATCGACACCCCTGCAGCCAGTCTACAAAGGTACAATGGAACAAAGGAACAAAGGACCAATATGAAACTGATGTCAAAGGCTCTCGGCGTCCGTCTCTGGAGCTGTATTGGTATAATTAGCGAGGAAGGCCCTTGCCCTTGCACCAGTCTTCTATCAACCCCCCTCCCCATCCCCGCTGGGGTCCGGCATGAGGAGGGCAAGGGCAGCTCACTTGGGGGAATGGAAGGTGTGGTAGTGGGGTATGTCCCGAGGGAGGACAGGGTTAGAAGTCATAGCAGGCCTGTGGCCAGATGAATGAGGGAGCTGTGGCGCAAAGAAGCTTTTCTGGCATCATGACTGAGCTTCCTGAGCTGAAGTGCCTAATCCATATTACATGCACAAAGGCCCCGCAGATTAGCAGACATCTTCATCAAAATGAATTAAAACTTATCAATTTGAGGGGGGGGCATAAGAGTCTAGAGAGAAAATGGGCTTTTACCAAGAACTGCTGAGAAGACATTTCCTTCTAAGGTTCTTTATAGGTTAAGCTATTCAGGTTGAAAACCTTAACCTCTGATGTGGAAGCCATTAGTTTGGAGGGCAAGGGTCTTCTAGCTAAGAATATAGGATTTCCTTCTGACACACACAATTATGGGCTAAAATGGAAACCATCTGACTGGTGTTAATGTCTCAACTCATTGGCGGTGACTCATTTCCACTCTGGCTGAGGTTGGATAACTAGGCGAGCAGTAAAATGTGTTTTCTTGTCTCGTTACCTCCCAAAGTCCTCACATACAAACTCAATATTTAGTAATAACATGGCCTCAGTTGGACTGTACTTTATATAAGAACGAGACGTGATTGAATAAAGACAATTTTCTGTTGATGTCCTGTAAATGGTTGAAATCTAATTTCAGTAATTTTCTTGGTGTCTTCATCATTAATTTGTCATTAGCTGGATATGATACTCCAGAGAGCCAGTATAAAGGGGCTATTCTTCAGTGAAATGCCAAACGAGTACAATAAGGGTAGTGTGTTAGGAGTGGCGTGATGAAAAGAGGGATTCACGAGCCTAATTTGTTGGTTGATTGAAGTGGAAAAAAGTTGATATGTGTGGTATCATTGCTTGTAAAATGGCTGCTATATTCCAGCCTGGCCTCTTTGAAGCTTTGACATTGGTTCCATCTTCGGCTCTTGGTTCGGCAGTGTTTGGATCCTCAGTTCACCTGACTGCAATTAGCTGATTTGTGCTTTGTTTATGTGGAGTTATCCATGTAGACTGGAGTTTTGAGCAACTATGAAGTTTGCCATCAGATCAGTGTAAACAGCTGGCGTCTTAGTCCATAATTCAATTTGAAATCTACTGTTGGACATTTTATTTAGGATGATAATTTGATATTCCTAACTTGATTTAAACTCATTTACTTGCTGTTGATTTGTGTTTTGCGAGGGGGACTTTTTTTGACCATTAGATGGAGGCTTGTTTCCTGCCCTGACTTGAGTTCATATTAGATTACTCCGCGTTTGTGTCGTCTATGCCACATTCAGGAACTATAGGCAGCCTAATGGATTCTATCATGGGAAAGCCATTGAAACAATGCTTTTGGGCAACAATCCATACACACTATAATACATTGAAAACAATATGTTGTAATCCCATTATAAGACCTGCTTACTTTATCAACCATCCGTCTTTATTAGAAACACTCCTCAAGAAGTCTGAAAATGGGCCAAGGTCACAGCTATCCAGAGAAAGCTGCAGCATGTCTTTTTTTTTCCTTTTCTTTTTTTGAGGAAGCAATAGACTATACACAGAATGAAGAGCACAATGTTCCTGTTCCACATCCCCTATGAGACAAAACTGTGAATCAATAAACTGCACAGGGCATAGTTAATCTACCCACCACCATCTTAGCCTCTATTTTGAGCATGAGGGAAGCCGGCAGCCATTTTGTTTTCCTGTTTTCCTGAATGGCTCCTGTGAAAAGCAGCCGCCTGTGCATGGAGTTAATTAAGCCATAGTTTTAGAGCCATAATTGATTAAATCATAGAGTCAAAATAGAAATTGCGGGGCCCCAGCAGCTGTGTCTTACTGAATTAAAACCAGTGGCATCCTCTGCTGGTGAAAGGATATGTTAATAAGGCCTTGAATGCAATCAGATTTTGTTGTTTTTGTCTTTTTTTTAAGCCTGGGTGCTTCTTTCTTTCCCTAACACTTTTCCTCAAGGGGTCTTATTATACACTTCTGTAACACTAGAGAGTTAGTGTGCAACGCACATGGGAAGCCAAAAGACCCTCCCCCAGCTCCCTTAAATCTGTCAAAGCATCTGCCTCATCCACCCTGGCAAATCCTTTGACGTGTGGGGCTAAAGAGCATGCCTTGTATCATTCATGAATGCTTGTGGATTTCCATATCTGACACTACGCTGACTTACTGCTGGGAGCACTTGTGTCCACATTCAATCCTCCACCGAGAAATGCGGCAGCATATGGCCAACCGTGGAGACGTCGCATGTGCACAACTGTGATCCAGCCTGCGCAATCATGCACACACGCTCACCCGGGTTTATTTATTTTTCTACACGGGGACAATCGCAACGTTGCAGACATACAATCGAAATATGAAATTGGAATTTGCAGGAAATATATACATGGGATTTTATATATGTACTGGATGTTCTTTGTGGTTTCCATCATCTCTCTTATTCACGCTCCCACTCTCTCTGCTCTTTTCCCCGGCTGACCCTATCTTTGCAGTGCTATGGTACGGGGAGGTAATGATGAGAAATGGAGTTATAATGCCAGTTGTTAAACCTCAGGCCGCACAACAAATGTGCTTCAGAGACCCTGCATTTGTCTCTGAATGGATTAGGTCTTTGCTCTGGTACCCCTATATTTAATCTCACTCCAGTCACTGCCGGCAACTCTGTGTTTCTCACGGTAACAAATATTCTGTCATTTTCTCCTCCTTATGTCTTTAACCATGGTTGCACCTGAGCTATGGCAGAGCTTTTGCTCTCGGTTATCTGTTGTTTTCTAATACAAGAGGAATGGAGAGTAAACTACTTATCTTTGTGTCTGTGCTATCTGTGCGACTTGGCCGTGAATGTCAGATGTGCATTAAAAACAGCTTGCCTGGCTGTGCGAGTTGTTCTAAGCCAGAACTTGGGCACCACGCTCACTTGAAGCTGCCTTGTCGCCTTATAAGAGTCATCTTTTGGCTCAGATGATCTATTTCCCCCACAGCTCAGTGTCGCCTAATTAGTTATTTTCTGCACATTGCCATGTGGTCAAGAGCTTGTTGGTATTCATACATATATTCATCATATATGTAATGAATATTTCTTTCTTTTTTGTGAGAATTGTGTGCAGTTATAATTCATGCCTTTTACAGTATTTGACACGGTTGACCACATGATTTAGTAGTAATGGCGGTTCCCTCCAAAGTGCCACAGTCTATATGGTTATTATTCTCACAGAGAAAGAGAAGTCATAGAATGTTAATAAACTGGTACCAGTCTGTATTAAATTATCAATGTGCATGAAAAATTCATCTCCAAACGTCTTTCACACTTTCTGAGTCGGAGCACAATTCCCTTTTATCTTGTTAAAGGAATAGAAATCTTATTACAAGGGAAAATGACACCACTTGTTTTTCATTTTCCGTTTCCCATCCCAAGCAGTGAGATAGCTCTGATTATTGCGAACACTTTGAGTGGTCCCGAAAAATGCGGTGAGGTTTGGTTTTTCCTGTATGTGGGCTCTATATAACTCTGGAGCAAGTTGACATGGTCGTCCTCTCAGAATGCAACGCTGCAGTGAAGCATATCAGAGGTTGTTATTGCAGGCACCCTGCTAAGTGCCCATAAATTACTTGCTAATCTCACTTCTCCAATTTCCATCTTCTTTTCTTAGTGTAAATTATACCCCAGTGGAGACAAATCAGCAACTAGACCACACAAGGCTGCGCCTTCTGTTTTCATGGTTTCTAGACAAGAGCAGCAAAGTGTAGTTTTTGCTTCCGTCAATCTGCCAAACAGCTCAGGAGGATGGAAAATGAAAGCTGTGGGTCCATAAACAATCGTGTATCAAATGCAGGATCTAGTTTGCACATTTTCTCCTGGCAGCACTGTGAAGCAGATAAAGAATGTCAAGGTGACATGTGCATGCTTTTGGAGGAAGAATAAAGGCAGCAATGTCCTTGCTGATTCTATCAGTGGGAGCCATTCTTTACCTTGTTCATTGAAAGAGGAGGGAGTGGGGGAGGAAGGCTGTGAGAGGGTGTGGGGGCGTAGGAGAATAAAAGCTAGAGACAGCATAACATCCCTCCTAGAAACGCTAGTCTAACGCAACACCGTTATCATCTCCCAACTGCTTTTCCTCCCTGATCGATCTGTGGTGTTGGGCAATGCAAATGGCCGCGGCTAGCCCTGGGTATTCTACCATCAATGGAGAGTAATTATCTTCGGCAACAACCAATATTGGATTGTTAAGCCTCAGGATAAGGTAGCCGGCAGAGCCTTCAAACAGTCACTCACCTCTGTGGGCTTGAAGGCTGATGGATGGATCAGCTGGGACTAGCTGCTAGAGGGGCTCCCGAGGCAAACTAGCAGAGTTACCAGCTCTCATCTCCCTCTGCCCTAGCAGCGCAGGCCTTTGAATCCCAGAGAAAATTCATTTTTAATGTGCCTGGCGGAGGGCGCTTTTTGTTCTACATCGCCTCGATCAATCAGGAGGACTTTTCATGTCGAACAAGAACCTCCAGAAACATTTGCCACAAGGGCTTTGATAAGCACAACTTTCAAGACGGTTAAAAAAACGAGCTGCCTGACAAGCCCTACACACGGAATAGATTCAGGAATATGATTTCAGAGAGTTGCAGACTGCATGTAAGTGAAAATCCATTACGGGTACCGGAATTCATTTCTACAAAAAAAAACTTTGGAGTATTTTGTTTCTGTTTCTTATTTGGTCACTTGTACATCTCTAGAGCTCCTCTATTACTGTAAAGTCCTTTACTTTTAGTTGGTTCTCCTGAGAGTCATTCTAAGTGTCTGACTTCCTGTGGCCTCTGATCTCAGTAGCACTACTTGTATTCTGGAGTACGCCGGTGCTCCAAATGGATGACCTAGAAATGTTGTCCGTATTGAAAGATGGGAGTCATTGAATAAGGTGCTCATTCTCACATCGTTGGGCTATGCTACTTGAGCCCCCGTAATGAATAAATCATGGCCTTTGCAAGGCTCTCTCCAGATAGAAATTACAATGTACAGCTGCAGAAATAAAATGGAATAAAACATGACTGCGTTCCGTTTTCGGTGGCAACAGCCTCTCCACCATCATTACTAGTAATGGCGAGGATTCAAAGCGGAGATAGCTGGGATTCAAACTTCCAGTGTAGTTTCCTAGTTAGACTAAGTACCCAGTGCTGCTGTTTAATTTAAGAATAAGCCTATGTGCTATATCATATGAGACATATGTCAGTTCAGTGAATGTTCTGTGCATCTCTCCATCCCCTCAAAGAGATATTATAAAATATCAATACTTTTAGCTTTATTAAAGCACACACTAAATCCCAGCTGCTACTGAGCCAATTTGTATTTGTCTGCCCTCAGGCTTTGATATCTTTTACTTTAAAGGAAGATATTTGCTCTATTTCCAAAACAGGGCGATGAGCTGTTAGCAGCATGATACCGTCCTCCAAGAAATATTTGGCTAATAGCTTCCTATTAAATGTGCTCATTGTGGTCGATATTAACACTTCCTGTCAACATCCGATCTAAAGACCAACATGTTTCTGTCTACACTCCCGGCTTTTCTCTTTACATAACAGGTTTTACTGCACATGCACCTATTTTAGAAAGCTGTTGAGGAGGGGAGGTATTGTATGCCAGATGCTATTTCCACAAGGCAGATATGTGGACCAGGCCTGGAGATCCACTCAGTCAGCGCTGGCTTACCTGAGATTAACTGTTCTCCTGGCCGTGGCTGGCAGCATTAGCGGCCCGCCACTGAATGGACGTGAAGCCCAAAGCTGGCTGTTAACGCGCTGAAGGACAGAAAATACACCCAACCTTTTTCCCAGTGCTGATGTAGTGGTTAAACCGCCACCTTGGGAGCTATATGTGGCCTCACGGGCTTACCACTGAATCCTACTAGAGCTTCTCTCATGTGTCCATCTCAACTGTCTCAGAATGTTTAAGGAATACTCTGAAAGGATTATTTGGAAATGGGCTTTTTGTGATTGTCTCAATCAGAACTCAGAAGCTGCATGAATGGTGCCTTCCAAAATATTTGAAACTGTGATATGTACAGGGTGTCTTCTGTATTTTAGAAGCATAAAAATGTAGAACTAAAAACTATACAATATGACCCTTAGGGATGATGATGCCTTTATGGCTTAAACATCTATTGTTTCCTTTCCCAGCATCTATGAGGCCAGTTTCCCAGGATGCCCTGCTGGTGCAACATCTGCTTTTCCCGTTTCATACGTTTTCCTGGAATGTGTCCCAGGTTTAGCGTCACATACGTTCTCCCGTTTTGGTCGCTTTGGGAAGCTGTTATTTTCTAGTATAAACAAAATCACAGCCAATTGCTCGATTGACCAAAGTCCAGTTTAGTGGCTTTAACTTTTCCCTGTCCAATTCCAAATTGCCCCTGCACCTTGAACTGTGCATTTGTTTGTTTGTGTGCGTCTGTATGTGTAAAGCGCTATGTTTTTAAGGGAAGTCTAGGCTTGGGAATGACCCTTAATCACAGTCAGCTGGGAAATAATTACAAGTCTTGCATTCATGACAAAAAAAGCCACAGAGTAGGCCATAACTCTTATTGTTGTTGCATGAGAGGCTGTGCCTAACCTACAGGCAAAATGTGTAGATGCCCAGTTTGGGGTGAGTATTGTGTTATTTATCCATCCACAATACTGCATTTATCGTTCTTTATAAAAAAAAATAAATGATTTGTATCACAACAGAGCTGCCATTGTCTTGGGGGTATCTGTGGAGTATAACACAGCATGGCAGAAAGTAAACACCAATCTTCTACTTGTCTCCAGAAAACTCCACAGGGAGGTGGAGTTGTAAAGGAGCCCCTTACTCTGCCTTGGCATTTTGCAAGCCTAAGCCTCTTTCAACCTGACTTCAATCATGGCTAAGTTAAGCAGGTCATAAGAGTGAACAGGATAACCACAGGGCTAACTTTGTAGGAGACGTCAAAGCTATGGTACATCCTCTTCCTCTTTAGCCTCTGAGAGTTCTCCTCTAAAGTACATTTTAGGAATAACATCTTCACTGTGCAAAAGGAGCAGATGGATAGCCTCGCTCGGTCAGAACTGATGCCAATCCATACTCCCCAGGCTACTGAGGGTTTTAGGGAATGGTTGCAGACCGGAGGGGTCAATGGGAAGGGGGGGGGGGGGATTCTAGATGTTTGCCCACTTTACATTTCTGTACACATGGTTGAGGCGTATAAATGACTATATCCAGTTGGCAGGTAATCTTCATGAACTAGAATAAAAAAAAAACATTATTTTTCTTTTCCTTTTGAAAGATCCTCTCCTGATACAATTCGATACTAGAGATGTAATACTATGATGTACGGTATTGTGAATTTGGCTCATGAATAATATCAGTCAAAAAGTGTGGGTTACCTATGGCACCATACATTTCTGAGAGGTTTAATGAAACTACTTCAATAGAAACACATCTGCAGCCCCATTATTGAACATACAGTTCTGTATATGTACTACATGCATACATACATACAGTACTGCACTACATACATAGGTGTGATTTACAGGGAGGATGGGGGGGATATAACCCCCCATAACCCCCAGTAATCAAAACTGGCCAGTGCAATCCCCCCCCCCCCCCCCCCCCCCCCAAAAAAAAAACAACTAATACTTCCTTTACATAAATAATGACATTTGCATGAGAAGAATGAAGAGTGTGATGCACAAAATTTCAATTTCGCTCAAAAGTCGAGATCTTAAACCCCCCCCACCCCCCCACCCCCCCATGTTGAACTCAAAGTTATGCCTTTGAATACATATGTACTACATGCAATATATGTACTACATGCATACATACGGTAATGTATTAAATAAAAAATAAAAAGTCCTATCTGGTTCAACCCAGCTAAATAGACACATCAAATAAAAATAATTAAAGAGTACAAAGTGGATGAAAAAAAAATCCTGGGTCTATTATTGGGAGTAGTGTTAACAAATCAGATCAAGCCCTCGTACATTGATTGCTCTGGTCTCGTCCTGTCCTCGTTTTCACCAGCTGCTGCCACACACACACACACACTCACACACACACACACCCTGGCTGACGTGCAGCGCAGCGCAGTCTCTCTCTCTGTTGCGCACGGAGAGCAGGTCGGAGAGGAGCGGAGCGCACTGCGTTTTTCGGGACTTCTCGTCACACTAAACGCGCCGGGATCTTGTGGATAACCGTTAGATTATCTTTCCAGTGTGCGACAAAGCATCCGCGCGGCTCTTGGATATGTATTTGGTCGCGTTTTCCGCGTGAGATCGACAGATACTTTGGGGAATCTATTGTGGACGATCTGTCATCGGCGCTTTCACTGCCCGACTTGGAATCCTATGAGAGGCGCTCTGGCTTCACAAAGATCCACTGTGTTCTCACAAGGAGCCCGACGATCGCCTACAGAACTTTAGCGAAGTCAAAGAAACTGAATTTTCATACTATTTCCTGAAGCTCTCGCCGCTTTTTCTTTCGAGAGAGAAAGAGAGACGGAGGAGGAAAAAAATCCCCTCAGTGAAGATTTATTGTTCCGGCAGGTTATTCTGTGTTGTGAGTTTTCTCATCGTCTAACCGCTGAACAATCTTTTTTTTTTCTTTTTTCTTTTTGTTCCTTCCAAATTGGATTTAACCCCAACAAGGCTCGCATACATATCTATATGAATGCGTGTTTTTATTTGCTCCAGTCTGGCTGATTTGGATATCCTCCGCAGCCGATCTCAGCGCGTTTGGACTCGGTAAGGTTTTCATGAAATTCCACCGTTGTTTTTGTTGCTTTCATTGGTTTTCAGTTGAAATATTTGCCAACATTGTTTGAAAAAATATAGCAATATGCACAGTTTCCGTCGAAATGTATCATTGGTGTGTGTGTGTGTGTGAATACGCTGTTTATTGTTAAAGGCTTTTTCTCCGTCGGTGGCAGGCGCAGTCTCCTTTCCAACGAGGCGCCGCGCACGTATTGTCAGCTTAAAAAACAAGAGGCTATATAACATCCAAACTTATCCTACTTCACCCATATATATTTTCTTTATTTTCAAAATAGGTTTTACTCACGTTTGCAAGGGTTGCCATAATTCAGTATGGACTTCCTCCACACTGACTGGTAGAAACTGATGAAGTTACGTAAAGACTGGCGGGTGTTTTTTTTTGGGGGGGAGCATAATATATATATTTTTTATATTATTTGTTTGAAATATCAACATTTTGTCTGCACTGGGTTGTTTTAATGTCCTATTGTGATATGACGATTTTGCACGTATATTTTAATATTTAATTCTGTTATTTACCACATCACTGGTTGCGTGCATTCCTTCTTTTTTTCTTCTTTTTTTTTCAAAACTCAAATCCATAGCTGTTTGTAGTTCGGCTTGTTGTTATTGCAGTATACTGTAGGCTATTATCAGGCGCTCTTAAATCCAACACGCAGGACATTAACACAATTTGAGTCTGTCCCATGTCTGACTTATACAACCACGCAAGGAGCTGTTTAATTAGGTTTTCGCCCAAACATCTCAGCCATCAAGGTCAGACTAGATCACATGTCGCCTGGTAATATTAGTCCAACACTTATGAAACAAGTCTTTGTTGGGGCTCAACCACAGATCAGAGTGTATTATTTTATTTTTTACAAGTCCACGCCTTTAAATAAAAATCTAACATTCCCATAATAATCCTATAGAGGCTTATAGACGGCGCCTCGCGGTTGTGAGCTTATAGTGATTTGCCCTACCATAAGCTCTCCCAGGGTTTTTACTCTAATATTTCCATAGGGACCTACAAGTGTTGTGTTCAATAGTGACTGTGTTAATCTGTGCTATGTTAAGTATCACTTTAATATTCCTGCAGCCGGTAAATAGCAAGCCTGTGAATACTATAAACATCCAACACTGTGGCATCTTTTGGGTCTCCATGATGTCTCGTCTGATATCACTATGACCGGCACTTTTCTGAGAATTGTGTGAAATCTAAATGACTCTTTTTAATGCCCAGTCACTAGTTGAAGGTGTAGTTTCAAAATCTATCCGCATTGGAAATGCTGATGTATGTTTTGGTAGCCTATATTATCCAATAATGTGTATTTATTATAGTCTCTTGCTCCATTGACAAAATGGTATTTCTTTCGGGGCATGCTACTACAATGACTTCAATCCAAATTGAGTTGAATATATTATAATGAATCTATAAATTGTTAGATTGAAATATGAATTGTCAGTGAGACACATGGAGGTAGCTTTACTCTGATATTGACTCACATTTGGGTGGGAAATGTGACTGAATATTTTGTTTAGTTACACCTGTTTCTATTTGCTAAATGTCCCGAGCCTTTTCCCCTGATAAGACACAGAGCAATGTGTCTTTGTACTCAGTGTTATGCTTGCCAATCACTGTCTTTAACTGTGCTGCAAGGCTCCAGATAGGCTGTGCTCGAAATGTCATTTTGTTCTTATCAGGACTGGTGAAAAAAAAACAAAAAAAAAAACAGCAGTGTGACTGATGTGGTCAATGATGAAGTCTCAATAAAATATTCTCAGTCCATTATCTCCTGTTATTGCCTGTTAGTTCTGCATGTACTTGGGTTGTAGAGCGTATGACATTGTAATACCAGTCACTCTTTAACGTGATACTTCCACCACCTACATATTAAAATATGTATCTTTCTCCGCTCCCCAGCACCTATCTGTAATCTAGTTTAGATGGGGGCTCTGGAATTAGCTTGCAAAAAACTCTCTTATTCCTATCTTCAAAAGCCCATTTATCTCTAGTGGAAAGCTGATAAGAGACAGGCCTGCTTGGCAAATGTGATAAGAGGGTGAAAAATCCTCCAGCTATTTGTAATGTAAGAGTTCAGGCAGATCACAGCTGGGGAAGACATGACAAACCCAGCATCATGAGACTAATGCCTTGTGCCCCCTGAAGCCTGGATACGAGATATAAGAGGAAATGGAGATTTATTCTGGATCCGTGCATGAACTCAGAAGTGAAAAATGAGCCAAAGAGACGTTCAAGAAAATAGCCCTTTGCATTTGGATGCAACACCATGTTCTCAGCGGTGACGACAGTGTCTCAAACCTCCGAATGTTATCAGTCGGTATTATAAAGTAATGCCTCAGCCTGCTAAGCGATTTTGAGCACAGTGTCTAGCTTTAAATATGCAACAATCTGTGAAATAACATAGAGGGGGGGGGAGATGTCAGTTAAATATGTTGTTGATGCATTCAGGGTTAAAGCTGTGCTTAGGGAGGAACGTGTTCTAAAAGTATTGTAAATCCCAACTGGAACCTGTCTAAAATGTGGAGCTAATCCAAATTGGCTTATACTCCGAGACTTAAGCTGCCCTCTGCGAGAAACTCCAAGAAATATGGAATTGAGTCGTGCTGGAGAATTGCAAAACAACGTAGCACTCGTTCCTCAGACCAGCAGTCAAAGAACAGCACTCAGACCAGTGTTTTCCCCTTCTGATTTACTGGACAGAGAGCCGGTTCATCCCTGGAATATAGCCGCTCCACTGCATTAAAACTGAAGAATGTCTCCTCAGCACTGCGTCTCATTACTGTCGACCCACCGACAAAGCTTCACCCATTGTGCATGTTACATCTAACATTAATCTGTTGGTGCAAATGCAGTGTTCATATTAAAACTGGAAGGAAACGTGAACTGTATTTTGACATAACGCAATATGGCCTTCCACAAAATTCACTGTCAGAGAAGCAAGAAGCTCTCTCATTCACAGACGTGTGGGCCACAGGAGACGTGGATTGTTCCGTGGACATGTCATTACTGCATAACAGATGACACATAGCATGTGATCTTATTCATATTTCAAGGACACTCCCCGAGCTCCACCACTTGTGGGTCCACAGTGGGAGATGCAGAATTTATGCGTGTCCCTGTGGCACTTGGATCTACATCTTAATCCTGACAAGGGACTTGCCATAAAACACTCTCTCTACACCAAAAGCAGAGGGACACTTAGCAGGAGAGGAAGCCGGCCGCTGCGGAGCGAGGCGTTTGGCAGACTTGTCTTTTAATGTACGCTGCAGAGATGTCTCTGTTTTTAACATTTAAGTTATAAATAAAGCAAAGGCCAGTGGCTGTAAAGGGACGAGGGAGCTGTTGTCAAAACAAAATACATTTTTCTCCTTTTTTTTTTACATTTTTTTATTGCATGGCAGTTCTTTCAGAGCTGGCTGTGTTATTAACTGCGCCTGACAGCAGGGGATTTATGTGCAGGTCCAAATGGAAGTGACCAGTGACCTTTCCTGTGGCGTTAGCCAGCTCTCAAAGTGCCAGACAATGGACTGCTTCGACAATGAGCCGCGGCTCTTTGTCCCTCACCTCTTCCTATGTGATGTTATTTCCTAAATGTGGGCATCTGCTCCCTGAAAGGGCCTGGGGCTTGTGTCTCTGCTCATGTGTTTTCTCCATTTTTTTTTTTTTTTTTAAACATTTCTTTCTCTCTCAGCTCGAAATGTCAACCATGTGCTGTACAAAGCAGCCATCCAAAGTCTTTTGAATACCTCCAGGTACTAGTGAAGTCATAGGTCAGCCAGTCGCTCAGTCAGTGGGTAATGTGTGTTTCATGCTCTGGGCTGAATGCGTTGAGCACTTTGCAGGAGCTGCTGAGCAACACGGTGGCCCCGGAGGCAGGATGGAAGTGGAGCGGGTCACAGCGCCGTTGCAGGCATTCTCCTGTGATGTTTTTGTTGTTGTTTTCTCCGTCCCTCCTAACAAAGAAGTCCCTCTTCACTTCAAACAGCTGCTAAATCCCATACATATTTCAAAAGCACTCTCCCTTTAATCCCCCCAGTCCTTCTGCAATTAGCCATTGACAGCAGCGCCTAGTGCAGTTCATGATCTAATAGAAGACGGGGAGATAGACTAGAGGTCCTTTGATTCTCCGCTACTGAGCATCTCCTGCTCTCAGCCTGCTCATTGGGACCAATCTCAAGGAGAGGTGGAGACACTTCATGTGAATTCCCCTTCTTTTGAAGCTGCCGACCTGGGTCAACCTGTAATTCTGGCAGCCGGCCAGTTCCTCGCCTTCCCCTCATTTCTCTCTCGCTCTTGCTCTGACTCTTACTCTCTCCCTCCATCTCGCCTCACATTTTCCAAACAGTGCTTCCCCGAGAGCAGGTTGTGTCTTTTGTTACCTTTATGAGGCGTAATTAAATGCGCACGGCGTGGCACAGTGTTTGAGCAGGAACCCCAGGCGTGCCATTAGCCAGATGTGGCTGCTCAATCCTTAATGATAGAGGAACAGAGGCGGAGGAGGCGAGCCCAGGAGTCCTTCATCACGCCATCCCGAGGTGTCGTGTGGGCCTAATTGCCCCATCGTTTTGTGCACCGTACGAGCCCCCATGACACCTAGCTTCACGCATTCATTATGTAGTCTCCCAGTGCTACTTCAGGCTGTGGTGTTCATGTATAACCGGAGGTGGGTGGTACACTGCAGCTAGGCTTTTAGCCAGCAAGTATGATTCATGAGGGGAGTTTCTTAACACCTTTGTTTTGAACATTGCAACGCAAGAGGTTGGATGATGTACTGTGTAATGCACTGCATTAACAGTTTACAGCGTCTGACTGGAGAGGGTTGCATTGGCATGTACTGTCATGCGAGAAAGTGAGAGGCACGTTTTTATACGCGGCTGCTGTTTAACTTCACCACAGTTGTACATCGTTATTTGTATTCAGTTTTGGTCGGATCATTAAGTGGTTTTGTTTTGCATTCAGTAGAGGCTGTTGAGTTCTGTCAGTCAGTGTTATAATAGTTGAGGAGTGATGCACATGTCCTTGCAAGAGGGGGCCAACCAGGAGAGTTAAGAAGCCACTTTTCGAGGAAACAACCTGCTTGTCTGTCTCTGCCTGGGGGCTTTGGAAGTGCTAAGGGATCAGACTGACAACCCGCTGACTGATCGGCTCACATTCACACAGCGTTTCTTTCCAGCCTTGCCTGGGATCTTACTATTGAGAGTTCTCATATTTCCTCCTAAACCCTTTCACTCGCAGTATATTAAAGCCCCCATCCCACTCCGCCCCTCTCCCCGTCTTTTAATCCAGCCCGCGTGTTTTTCCCCCTTAGTAAGCAGATTTGAGTCGGGAGCTTTAATTAGATGCGTCTTCTCCGGCATGTGGATGTGTCGGGTGGTCCATGCACAGCCTGGGGAGCGTTGGGTGAAAATGGGCCTACATGCCAAACATACGGCACCCTCGCTGGAAAGCAGGCCCCTTCGTTAGTGAGGAACTGACGAGCTGCCGCTCACATTTGGGTAATTAACACCGCCACAGATTGTGGAACAGCTGTGCAATTTAGCACTGTGGCAACACCAGCGAGTCAAGAGAGACTCTGCAAACAGAGGACGGCTATGAAGTAAAGCACCTCACTCAGGCCTCATCCAAGCTCTCTCCAGTGGCCAAACATAACGCATATCCTCAGCCACTTGGCAGAATGGCATGACAAATTATTAAAATCACATTATTCAAGGGAATTTTAGATGATGAATACTTAAGCAAAACAACAGAAAACTGTCATTACAGTTTGGATGCTCACAGACCGTGTGCGCCATAAAAGACACACATTTGAAAAAATTAAAAAAATAAACTTTTTATTTTTGTCAGTCTGCAGCCACTATATTTCAACACCTTCTGTAAAGTCACGGCCATGTGGAACAACTTAGATCCTACATGGCTGCATCTAAGTTCTGTATCCATGGAGGATTTACAGCGAGGTTTTGGGGCTAGTCATCAGCCTCGTCCACAGTTGTGGAGAATAGGACCGGACCGTGTGTTAAAAGCCTCTGCACTTTCTCTCTCCATGTAATTTAAGTTGCTTTTCATCTTCCTTTTCTTGGCAGGGCCTGGCTTGCCCCCACAAAACCAAATTATATGTGAGAAGTAATTAAAGCATCCTGTTCTCCTTTTTGTTTCTTTTTGATTATAGTTAATGCGTACCATTCCGTCCTCCACTTTTATTCGCCTTGTTTTTTTATCCCCACTGATCCGCAACATCTGGTTTTGGGTTTAACCGTCGGGGAGTGGTGAGAGTGTGGGGGAAAAAATGCTGGTACACATGCAGTTTAGGCTCGAGTATTTTTCTGTTGGTTTCTACCTGATTATTACTGGGGGAAAAAAACACAAACATCCTGGGATATTTGGCTTTCTGTCAAGTTGGAAGCATTTTACAGTGACAGCCCAAGATAGTCATTTGCAGAGTAATGATGGCAACTTGACCATGGGCGATTAAGGCTATTTTGCATTTGTGTTATATTAGATAAAGTGAGATTTCCAGAACAGGTTTTTTTATGGCTAGAGCAAAAGTAGCAATATGGAGCTGTGTAGTTAAGTGTGAGTCTTGTAGGGTTGAGCCCTGTTGCCTCTCCTCTCTCCGGCCTATCAAGTGTCAGTGACAGTGACATGCCCAGGGCTGTCAGCAGGCCACGTCCCGTCTCCGTGCTCCCGTCAGAGAGTGAATGGAGAGAGCCCAGGGAACTTGTTAAATTTCTGCTAAGCTAGGCTATGCTGACTTTGACAAGAGACATTTCCTTCCAATCTCCTCAGGTCCTCTGCCGCCATCATCAACCACAACTCGGCGAGGGAACAGGGCAACGGGAGATGATGCAACGATAATAATGTGAAAAATGTCTATCTGCAGTAATGCCAGGTGAAGGCAAACGGACAGGCAGGCAGCCAGCCTCTGCAATGTATTCTGGGAGGCTGGGCCAAGCCCCACTGGGGCTGTCATTTATTTATCTATCTGCAGTGTCTTGAGAGGTGAGGAGAGGAGAGATGGCAGAGGCTTCGCTCTACCAGAGGGGGCTGGCCAGCTCTTGAGGGATAGGAAATATAATTGGGTTGCTATCACTCTTGGCTATGGCACCAATCAGACATTTCTCTCTCCCTCCCTCCCTCTCTCTCTCACCCACCCACGTTGCTTGCAGACATAGCTGAGGAGACGAGGCAGCGCTGGCCTTTCAGGCCCTGATCAGGGACGACCCCAAACAAGACTTGTCACTTGTGCTTACAGTGGCATTTATTTGATCGGAGGAGGTTTTTCTTCTCCCCCCCCCCTCCCCCCCCCAAGCTCTTTCCTCTGCATTCTGCCACTGCCTCTCTCTTTGGCCTGAGCTGTAATGCTGGAAACCTGAATGTAGCTTGGCTGGGCCTACCCATGACTACTGCTGTGCAAGGCAAATGACTTTGCTGTAAGGGACAGGCCACCTGTTAGTGACAGAGTGGGGGGCTGAGCTGACAGAACAAATGTCACTGTCAGAGAAGCAGGTTGAAGTATCTCCCAGCGGGAGGGAGAGGGAGACAGGAGAGCTGTTACCACTGGCCCAAACCCACCACATTGGCCCACACATGCCCCCTTGCATTCTCCTACTGTGACCCTGTAACTGGGGAACCATTGCTATGCTCGTAACAACTACTGAAAGTAGAATTTGTGTGGATAGTCAGTGGGAGAACTGTTCTGTGTGAGCGTGAAAGCACGCATGCAATGTGTGTATGTGTTTCTGTGTTGGGAAGCAGGGGGTGTCACGGTGGTCGATAGTGTAGGTAGAGCGGTGAAGCCTGTGAGCACATCTGTTTCAGCTACTGTAATTGCAAATGGAGGTATTGATCTGTGGTGGGCGCAAGGGCACCGTACCAGAAGTCCCTGCCTCCACACACTGGCATCCCGCCAGGGTCCTGTCAATCTGAGATGTGGGTGACTGCCTGGGCGGGGATCTGAGCATTCAGAGAGCCCTTACAGGAGTGCAGCACATACCAGGTCTCCAATTACATGTTGGTGGGTGGCATGGGGTGGGATGCCATGCAGCTTCACAAGGCCAGCTGGACAGCCCCCCCCCCGCCCGCTGCAATGCAACCTGAGCGTGTTTAAAAAGCATCAACAGCAGAAAGAGTAAACGGGGCTGGTAAAATATACTATCTCCTGTAGCTATGGCTGTGGATTCTTTGCTGACTGTGCTCCAACCAAGGTGTTGGAGAATAACAAGAACTGTAGTGTAGTGGCTTGTAATGACGACCAAAAACGCTTGTCTTTTACTGTGAACATTTTGCGAACAAACAAACAAACGTCACCACCTCATCACACAAGCTCAAGCTACAAGCTAAAGTACACAACAGACAACTTCCGTGTAGACTACTTCAAAATAAAAGCACTTCCTGTGACGGTTCATAGTAATACTGAATTCCCGGTAAACAAATAAGGTTGTGTACATTTGTCACAAACTAGTTGTAGATCAGGTACTGTAAATAATGTAAATAGTGAGTTTTAACCACACTATGATTTAACATTTCCTTTGGACTGTTTTAAACTAAACAACATGAATTGCTTATTCAAGTGCTTTAAACAAACATTTCACAACAAGAACAGCAAGGCATGATTTCGTCATCCTACTGTGTCCAGCCTCACAGCTTTTAACACTTGAAATAACTCACTTCTCTCAACTAAATCCTTAATTATACTGGCAGAAAAAGTGTGAGGGGAAGATGCTCTGAGGGGTTTCACCTGCATGATGGGTCATCTGGGTTCTGCTCTCTATAATGTTCACCTTTTTTATTTGGGAGTGTTTACATTGGCCTCTACTATCCAACCACACACATATTTACCACTGACAGACATGAAATGCAAACATGTTTTTTCCCCTCTTCTCTGCTAGATGAATAGCATGCAGTATAAAAGGCCCTGGAGCCTGGACCAACTAATCCAAGGATTCTCTCCAATGTGAGAAAAAGCTCCTTGAGCACACAAGCTGCTGCCTTGACTTCATCTGTTTGCATATCTCTTATTCAAATACAGACAGGAGCCACCTGAATCAGGCAGAGTGTTTTCTGGACGTGCAGATGTTGAAATGACTAAACGAAAGAAAGGTTGCCATAGCATCACCTCAGAAAAACAAGTTTTTAAATGACAACTCATTAAACCACTTATCAGCATGGTTTAGACAATCAGTGGCTAGAGCAGGCGTCCTTTTAAAAATAGAGACAACTCAACATTTAAGAGGCAGTTTAAGAGTCTAATCGTCTTGTTTGTTTTATTGACAGGAAACTGGTTTGTTGTGGCGGCCCAGTGCTGGGGTAATGAGCTGTTTAACCTTGCTTCACTGCAAAAAAAATCAATCCAGTGCATTATGTACACATACTCCAATAACGTCACTGGAGCCAACATACTGGAAGTGAAAATGAATGCCCTCTGTATGTGACTTGGCGTCCTTTGTGCTTATTTAGTCCGCTCATACGCAGAGACTCCCAAGGAAAACAAAGCTTTTAACAAACGCTAAGATATTCATTGTTGCCATCCTTAACAAGTTTCAGTGCACCTGGGAATATTCTTTGCTCGTTGTTTTTTCTCTCCACTTAAATAATTGAAGGAGTTGCATGTAAGACAAAGTTGCATTCACTTGCTTCATTATATTTTAATCCAGTGCAAATGATGCTCTGCATACACTCGGCATGGCCAACAACATTTAGTAGTCCTTTCCGCAGTTACTGCTCATAAATCTGCTCTAGCAATGCAAACGCATCAAATATTTCCTCCTCACCCTGCCCTTCTTTTCCGTGCCAGGATTTATGTTTAGATGGCTGCCAGATCAAATTCCTCCACAGGTGTTAAGTTATTATCAGAGCTAGCAGCCAGTGGGTTTACACAGAGTTCAGCAGGGCTCATAAAAGAAGAAAAGCTCCCCGAATAGACAATTACAACACATTAGGATGTTATTATTGCGCAATTACTGGAAATGCAGTTTGCTGTGAGGGCTCAATATTGAGCTGAACTCCCTTTTTAGGTTGATGAAACTGACCTCCAGTCAGGTATTGACAGGCTCTCATCACTGTACATGCCACTGTAAGCCACAGCAACCATAAGTCGACGCAATTCATAACTATTTCCGATGCAGTCGCCATAGTGACTGATCATTGTAATTGAAAACCAGCAGTAACATCGCCGTTGTCAAGGTCAGGTCCCAGCGTGGTGTGCTATAATGATGTTACACAGTAAGTGTGAAGTCTAAAGCCATAAGCTCTCTCACAAGGTCTCTGCAGTTGTCGCGTTGGCGTTAAAACTAGCTTCTGCTGGACTCCCTGGAGGTACGCGGTTAGCTCGACACCCCCTCCATCACCCCCCTCCCTTACAGAGCAAAGCTCCTGGTATGTCCCACTGATATGTCATCATGGTTATTTATACACTCCCACGCACCCCACATTAGGTCACACATCTGGACTGTCAGTGACAGAAGAGCTCAAGCGCTATGCCATGTCACGAAAGAAATGTGTGTGTGTGTGTGTGTGTGTGGGGGGGGGGGTGTCGTACTTTCGCTCATTTTAGAATGAAAACCCTGTCGCATATTCATGTAGAGAAATAAGATGTCAATGAAACATCAAAGTCTAAAGAATGCATTGCTGTGACGAAGCTGTGGGCGTACTGTGGACCGCTGGAGTCTGCGTTCAATATAAAATTTCTGCTGTAAACACACACTCAACAGACCTCAGCAGTAGATTATATACAATAAGTAGCAAATACTAGGAAAAAAAACATGTCCTCTGTTCTTCCAGTAGCAATCTCAACTCTGTGTTTGGTGATGAAATGAAAGTCTGCCCATTGTAAACTACCTTACACTGGAAACAGTGACCCCCCCAACAAGAACCACCACCATCAGTTTCCCCCTTTTTCATAAGGGCAGCTGAGCAGTGAAGGTATTTCTGAAGCTGCCTGCCTGGGCGTTGGGTGTCCTGTCCAACCCTGCAGTGAGGCCTCAGGGAGAAGCTTGGGTTACAGCTGCCAGAAACATGAGGCCTGATGTCTGCATCAAAAGTAAATTCCACTTAACGTGCCACATCCCTTTTCCAACATGACCTGAGGTCTGAGACTCCTTTATATAGTGCATACCATGTTTGTTTGTGCTAGCAGGGAGGATAGGGTGCCTTAAAGTGGCAAGAGGACGAGACCAATGGGACATTTGGCAACGGGTGCCAGTCTTTTCGGTCCTATTTCCAGTTTTCCACTCGCCACCTCCCCCAACTCCCCCTTCATTCCTTCGCAGGACAAGTGGCTGTATTGATCCGGAGAGCTTTGCCTGACTTTCGCGGGTGCAGTCGACATACTGTATGAGCAAGATGCCGAGATGAATTCCTAAATTTCGTTTGCCTCATTTCAGCTGCCGTTGTAGTTTAGAAGAGGTATTGTTACTAAACCGGCATCAACAACTTCACCCCCCCCCCCCCCCCCCCCCCCCATCGCATTGATAAACTGAGCTCAGCAGAGAGCGCAGCTGAAAAAGTCAGGGGTCGCGGGCATCGAGTGTGTGTAGGGTTTAGGAGGCTGTGGGATGCAGACTGGCTGGTGTGTGAAGCCTGGATCCCCCATAGTTTTCTTAGCCCAGCCTTTAACTCCCACTGGTATTAGAACAATATTTATTTGTGTTATAGGGGAGGTGATTCATATTACTCAAAATCACTGGCATAGTACGGGTGAGATCTGCCTCTTGCTGCGCATTTTTTCCTCTCATTAAAGGTGTCCGTGCCCAGAGGAGCAAACCAAAGCCTACCACACATTTCCATGTAGTGCCAGCTCTGCCTTTTCTTCTCTTTGTGTGCTGTCTTTCACTGCAGAAGAAATTCACTGTGTGTGGGTTGAGGCGAGGGAAAGGGTCACAGCTTTTTTTATCGCCCGCGTTATTTAAGATCCTGCCGAGTTTGTTTTTTTCTTCCCCTATTAGCAAATTCATCCAAGTCAAAAGCGCAGTACAATCTCAAGAGAAGAAGAAAGGAAGAATGTAACTTGTGTAGCCTGAGGTGCGCTATGACTCACCTAGACATTGTGCAGATGGAGTGGGGGAAAAAAACAACAAGTTCAATAGGAGTTTCTATTGAGCTGTGCTTAAAGCCACCTTTCTCTTAACAAGCTGCAGTGAGAGGTGGTTTGCCTACCAAGCTTGCCTGCAGCTCTCCGCAGGGCGATTATGTCACGGCGGGCCAGTCAGAATGATGTGTATCTCTCTGTTAGAAGGCAGCTCCACTGCAGCAAAGGCTTTGACTAGGAATATTATTATTATTATCTCCAGGATCCTCTCCACAGCAACAACGGTGCCGCATTGTGAGAGCTCTGGAGGAAGCTGTTTTTGAAAGAATCCTCCTGTCTGTTATCCTGCCTCTCAGACAATAACATCCAGAAAGGCTTTTTTTTTTTACTTTCCACCACCCACACTGACAATGAGGTAAAGGCTTTACAACAAAAGGATGATGTGTATATGGGGACGGCCAGTTTCCGTGACCCGTCCTATCATACCTCCTCGCAGCGGCCCCCGAGGGAGCCGGGATTTGGTTGTGGCTGTTGACCAGCCAATCAGGGAGCAGCGAGCCGTGTCTTAAAGGGCTATCTGCCATCTCGGCTGCCGAGAAGCCTGGAGAGCCGGGGAGAAGTCACCGGTGCTCTGATCTCTATCAGGGCCACAGAGTAATGACGAACAGCCCCCCTGATGCCAGCGGGAGATTACCTGCGGTTCTTATCGCGGCTGGCACACATTTTGACATTAAAAAGGAAAGGAGGCCACGCCCTTTCCATCGTCAGCTGTGCTGTGCCGAATAGAGCTATCTCCTGCTTTTGTTTTTCCGTCTCCCATTGCCTTCATCTCTCTCTCTCTGTCTTTCTCTCTCTTTCCCAATTCCTATGCTCTTAAGCAGGACTTAATCATGGTACAATAGCTGTGCCACACTGACCCTTATCTCACCCTAAAAGGGATGCTACTAACTCTCCTCTCTCTCTCTCTCTCCCTCTCTCTCCCTCTCTCTCTCTCTCTCTCTCTCTCTCCCCCCCCCATTACCCTAGGAGAGCCACGCATGCTTTTAAACCACTGAGCACGGATCTGTTGTTGCATTAATTGAGTTAAATGGATTGCGATGGTCGAGATGATTTGTCTGTCGGCTTTTATTGCCGCAATTTAGACTGTGCCTCATTGCATTATGCCACTTAATGAGAGCCCTTCACAGACGTTTTGTCTCTACTGGTATTAACATGCACAGGTTCACTTCACAGGAGAAAGTGGGAACGAGCAAGCCCCAATTCCCTGCAAATTTTAGTCAATCAGCTGGAAGCACTTCCTCTGTCACTGACATATTATAAATGAAATTTCCTTACTGTGTCTTATGTCCTTTTTGTTACTCTGTAATCTGTGGGGTTGGAATTGTGATTTGTGACCTCCCTCCCATCCTACACCCCCCCCCCCCCCCCCTACCAGCCCACCTCCATCCTTCATCCCGGGCCTTTGCAGGGAGTTTGAGCAGGTCTGGATTCTCTCCAGTGAAATATGCCTTGTCCTTTTTTCTTTTCCATTTCTCCTTATCTGGTTAGTGCTGGCTTTGGGCCTGCTGAGGCATTGATTTGTGACCCCCTCTGTCTGCAGTGGCGAGAGGCTTTAATGCAATGCATGCCTCTGCCCTTCTCCCTACTGATGAAACAGGCCCCTGCATTCCCCTGATAGACTGCTAATTTGTATACTAAACTGACAGGCAGCAGTGATAAGGGCTAGCAACTGCTGCACAGCCAGGGGAGGGAGGAGGGATGGTGTTGTGGGGTGCGGTAAGCGAGACGAAAGGGTAATATTTTACACAAAGCTCAAGCCCCCCCCCCCCCCCTGCTTCTCTCTCGGCATTCATTTCCCTACGTCTGTTGCTAGGGGGAGAGGGAGCAGGAGTTGTCAGCCCTGGCCCTCTGTCGTCGTACACACACACATGCATTATACGTGCCTATGAAAATGGCACTCGGGGCTAAGTATAAAGAGGTTTGAGTGTGTTTTGTGTGTGCGCTAAGGGAGACCATTCCATTCTACACGGTCACTATGGAATACATTATCATCTTAATGATGCTCCAGTTCAGGCGAGTATCTGTTGGTTGACAGTTGCGTGGGAGGTTTCTTCTCTCTTTCCCGTTCGTGCTGTATATCCCATCATGCTCGCGGGGGGGGGGTTGCAGTCTTGCTGGCTCACACCTGTTCTGACAAGCAGGCAGCAGCGGCGGTGGTAGCGGTGGGTGGGACGTAGATGGTGCCTGTTCCCCGCCCTGGGAACTCGTAGCACTGCTGCGGCTCATAATAAACGACCGCTCGGGAGGTCGTTAAGTTTCTGGAACGGCGCGAGGGCAAATGCAGGGGAGATAATTAATTTGGTGTCTCCCGTTGCAGCCTGGGAGCTGTAGGCCCACTGTGTTCTATTGCATCTATTGTTTAAGTAGCATTAGCAGACGTCTGGGGTGAAAGGGTGACAGTATTTGAGGGGCCTGAGTGGGCGTTGATAGAAGTCTTTTTCAAAGCAGCGAGCTACTCCCACATGAACAGAGAAAACCAGGCCCTTAGTGTTTGACTGATAGGTGTTTTTACCATATCAGTACTGATAAGCTTCTTTGTGTCAGTGTTCAAGATCATTGTGACCTTTTTTATGCACAGAAAACAAACATACTCAATATACTTCAAATCAGAACATCCACGTTATAATCATTCAAGGGTCTTGCTTTTTAAGGAAAAAATGTAGCAGTATAACCCTGACAAGAGAGGGAACTAAGGACTTGAGGTGACAGTAAATGGAAAATTGGGAGCGAGGGCAGTGAAGGAGGAAGTTGACAGTGATGAAACACCAAGCAGTGAAGCAAATGAACAGTATGTGTGTGTGTACGGGAGGTTTGGTGAGCGTGGAGCCATGGACAGACAGGTTTGGCCACGGTAATTGAGAGCCTAATCGTCCATGCCAGGATATGTGCCCTTCTGCCCGCTTCTTTCTTCTGTTTCTCTCCATTTTTTTTTCTTCTTCTTTTCTTTTTTGTTTGTCATGCTACATGATGAGTCCTTTAGTGCCACATCCTGTCACATCAACACAGCACCGAGTGGCCGTGTGCTCATATACAGGTCCATCAAGTGTGTACGCCAACGCAAGGACTTTTGACCCGCTTATTTACATGTAGCATGCACAAGAATGTGTTGTGTCTTTACTATGCTCTATTACCCATGATTACACAGTCGGACGCCATGCTTCTAGCTATAGCTGTACTCATGGGTGTTCAGTTGATTTTCATCTGCCTGTATGTTTTGTTTTGTACAATGGAACATCAGTTTGGAGATGTCATTTTGAAAACGTGTTGGCTCTTGTTTTTGGTTTGTGGTATATAATTGTTATGATTATCCGCCTTACCACTTGTCCTACAACAGTCTGTTAAGAACATAGCATGTGCCAAATGACTCAGAACAAAATTGTAATCATAGTCTTTGCAGGCATGAGCCCACACCATAGCCTACTAACAGGTTTCTTTGATTTCATGCTACAGCTGTTGTGATAGCACTGCACTGCCAGCCCATTTTTTTCCGTCTTTACCAGGAAGGGGAGGGGCTTTACCTGCTTTACTGGGATAGGGGGAGACTGTATTAGGAATTTGGTTTTATTTAGTCTGCGTTTACCTAACCTCTGGCTGCAAGATTATTTCCTGTTTGGAGATAAGTTGCTCAGTTCCAAGGAATGCAGGGTATGCAATAGGAGCTCTCAGATCAAAGGTAGATGGACAGCCTGGGGACCGTTTAATATAAAGCAGGGGGTTTCGGGGGGTGGGGGGTGGTTTGTGGGGAGAGAAATTGGTCTCTCAGCAGTCTTTACTAAATGAGGTTAATTGAATCTGGGTAATTGCTGACCTTCCTGTCCCGGTGAAATCACAGCCTTAACTGATCAATGCCTTTCATAAATGTATGCCTGAAGGTTATTCAGTTGATTATGCCGCCCTCCCTTGCTGCATGCATCGCCTCGCTCAGTCGGCCCATTGTGCTTAAATTAAGCGAGGAAGCGTTTTACCACTTAAAAAAAAGTGCAATTAAGCTTGTCTCAGATTTTCTAAATTAATTAGCTTGCTGTGTTGTTAAATAAAAGCGATGTGGACATGGAAAATTTGCCCAAGCCTTCACCCCCCCCTCCCTTGCTTCTTTGCTGTGACAGCAAATGCATTTTGCCTCGCAGTAAATGTCTCACTTATTGCTAGCGAGGGTTTCTGCCTCTCTGCTCTCCCTCTGCGGTTCTGCTGTTATCTGGAGATTTATGCAGCCAATAAGTCATTGGTGTTCAGGGAAGCTGGCGACTTTTTTTTAAAACAAACAGCAGTGTAATTTGTAATTTGGCATTCTCTAAATCTGGGAATTATGGTTCTGCATGTGGCTCTTTAGGGAGTTAGCACTCTGATGGTGGCTTTACTGGCTCAGCTCCCTCCCTGGCCTCCTTCTTTTTCTTTCTCCCCTTCATTCCTTTTACGCCTGCCGAGGAAACGGAAGGATTTCACAGCTGCTGAGAGCTGGGCCCCGGCTGGGCCCTGTGACCTCCTTCTTGCTTTTTTCCCCCCTCCCTCAGTCTCACTCCCTTTTTTCTGCCTCTCTCCAGCAGTCTCTTTCCTCAGGGAGCTCTTGTGTGGCTCAGAGGAAGCTGAATCATAAAGCATGGCTAATGAATAGAATAGGGAAGGAAAGCTGAGGCCTGCTGACGGCCCTCCAGAGAGGAGGCCAGGCCCCTGAAGCCCCAGGCTCAGATAGCAGACGGCCCCCTCAAAGGTCAGGCTTCCTGCGGCCCGCTCCAAGTGCTTTTGGCTCCCAGGCAATGTGGCTTGAATTTCCCCCATTATTCCCCCATATTTTTTTTTTAATTTCCCTGTTTCCTTTAGAAAACCTGGCCTTTGCTCCTCTTTTTTTTCCCTTGTCTGTCTCTCTTTCTCTATATATATTTCCCCTCTGTCTCATCTTTCCCTGTCTGTTTTTAATGGCAGCCAGGGTTGCCTCAACAAAGAGAGTGTGAAGAATTTGTTATACATGACCTCTGCACACCACAACCACAGGCCGCTCAGACTGCCAGCAGCACAGCCCTGTGAAAATATGTCAACTTAAACCAGCGAAACCAAGAAAGTTCTACAAAAACAACAGCTAGTAGCCAAATCAGGGCTCTGCTTTGACATGCCTTTTTAAGAAGTGCTTTTGTAAGCGGACCTTGTAATTGTGGATTATACGACTGACTCATGCAGAGTTGGCAGGTGCAAAACACAGCATTAAAACCTAAATATTGGTTGTTGATGTTACTTGGAATATGTTTGGGATATAAAACGGCTCACTGCACACTCAAAATAGCCACAAAAGGAATAAGGAGAACTAGGTTGTCTTGGCACATGCTAAACAAAGCATTTTCTGTTCTCTTTCTCAGGAACGTTACGTCCGCCTTGCTCTCTGGATAACCACTCTGGTCATAACAATTGTTTAAACTGTTATAGTGAGTTATTACATGACCTACCCTGTCTTTATTTATTTTTATTTTTTTTGCTTTTGTGACCCCGTGCCACACTAAGCAAGTCCCTGAGCCCGCTCCCGTGTCCATTTGACAAGCTTCATTTCATTCTGAGCCCATATTTTTCTTCCAGGGCCTCCGGGGCCATGATTCAAGGCTGAGGTCGTGCTGCTGCAGTGCCGAGGCTCGGTACTGGAGCGTTTAATGTCGTCCAAAGCTAACAAAGAGCCTGTGTTGTAGCCTGGCGCCCTGGTTCTGGGAGACTGAAAGAGGGCAGTGCACAACACTCTGTCTTTCCACTATAGTCTCTCGCCTCCTCTACTGTAAGAGGAAACAGGAAACATCTCCTTTATACTGAGCGTTTGCCCTCCATCAAATGTTCCGCTTATCGAGACTAAACTAAAGAGGTGTTATTGACCTCTTCTGACATTTTCATCAGGCTGTTGAACTACTTTAAACACACTGGTTGACCAGTCTTTTAATAAATACGGTAGTTTATCAATCTCACAACTAACATGGTGGCGTCTGAAGTTAAAGGCCATCGCTAAAATCAAGATCACGTTTAAAATCTCGGAAGTCTTGTGCTGCTGACTGAGAACAATTATGTCACCAGAAGCTTGAAGCAACTGACTTATTAATGTCATGTATCACCGTTATTTATTTACCTCGCAGTGTAGTCACTGTGGAATGGGACTTATGGGCCAATATCTCTCCATAATTATCAACACATCACGTTGGGGGTTCTTTTCACGTCGTTAGTAGACACAAGTGTTTGCGTCTGCTGTGTTGTCTTTCGTTATGGCTTGGACCTGTGTTTCATGTGGCTGCTGTGTGAATGAAGCAGATCGCTGCTTTCCCTGGGCACTGTTGTGGTTAGCGCTGAGATGAGACATCAAGCACAGACAGACAAACACTTTGGAGAACAGTAACACAGTGGCAGCGAAGGAGAAATTGGGAGGTCTTGGAAAGAAGAGGACGTCCTCAAAACACTTGTGAAGAACTAACACGGATGCCAAGGACAGCCATCTGTGTTTACAAAACGATTTGCTTTCTCTTTTTGTCTCCGTCGCTCTTGCACTCACTCTGATTCACTGTTCATTCTTTACATATGCTCCCTTTGTGCCGCATAAAATACAAGCATGGCAGTTAAGGACACTCGGGCCCTTTGGGTGGAGCATATGTTCAGCTCTTGCAGCTTTTTACAAGTGTGCAGAAACCAGATGAGAGGATCTAAAGCAAAGTGAAATCTTGGCTTTAAACAAAACCCCTATATGGGCAGATATTACAGGCTGAGGAGGATTTTCATTGTTAATATTATCATCGGAGCACACCAGTTTTATGCTATGGTATTTTGCACAATACCAGCTTTTGTGTGGATTTACTGCTTTTTTTCGGTCATAGTGTTTAAACATTCCCCGTCTGGCCAGTGAACATGTGTGAAAGTGTATGGTGGGTTTTGATTTAGGTGGTGCTCGCCAGAATCTACATATCCATCTAAAGCCGAGAGGAAAATACCTTGCAGTGTTTAGTCTAGAAGTCTCCACTATCACTTCATAGTGAGGTGCCTTTCTCTCCCATGTGACTCAGCCTCCATTTGACTACAGTCCACCAGGTTTCCACTCCTCACTGTCATCCGCATCAGCCCAATCAGTAACAACTGTTTCTGACCCAATAAATGCTCCTGTTGTTGACAGATCATCTGTTTATCTCCAGTATGGGCTGATATTGGCTTTGATATTGAATCTGTGAAATAAGGATATTGCTTTTAGAGTAGATGCACATTCTATTCGTGGGATATGTTTTTCCATTCAAAGATATTGCAGGACAAAAAATGTGATTTCTGAGCACCAGCGTGTATGCAGTAGCCTTTGTGCTCTAATGCTGCATGGCCACCTTACTGACTTCCTCCGTCTTTGACAGCACTTCTTTAGAGGGTTTTCAGGTGGCACAACAGTGCCACCTAATGTTACCTCAACAGGAAAAAGCCAGACAGAGACCATCGGGTGCAGAGGGAGCTCTTCTCGTTGGCTGACTGGAGTATTTTTGATTGACTGTATAATGCTTTTTGTGGCAGCTGGACATTTCCTCCAGTCACTAGTGGCCACATTTGTGGGTGAATAAGCCTTTTACCGGGCAGTGCTTGCATTAGTGTGTCAGTGCTTGCATTAGTTTTGATGACTAATATTAATAATGGCACCGATTCAGCTAATCAGACAAATCCACTAAAAGTCTGCCTTTTTGTTTTACCAGGTGTCTGATGTAGGATCGGAGAAGCTCTTTTCCCCCACCACACCCAAAGGTAAGAACCCGCTCTGTTTTCTCCATTCCCCTTTCAGTCTTTCCTCCTCTGCCACATTCATACTCATAACAACTGGGCTTTGCGAATGAGTCCAAATCTCCTCGGCTCTAATCCTGCAGCTCCCATTCAGATTTAAATGTCAGCAGACATAAACAAGGTCTGGTGACTACATATGCATACATTTTTGCCTGAGCGCAGAGTGGCGTTTGCTGGACGACCCCGCCAAAGGCTTAGCCCTCCTACATATTGGTTCATTAGAGGGGATTTAGAGCCTCCCTGCCACATGCTCCCACAAATGGGAACTTCCCTCAGGCAATACAAGCTCTCTGACAGCAGGCCTGGACCACAATGGATGCCAAAGGAAAGAGAGAACGAGCTTTGTCAGCCCCCCAGACAACACAAACTCTGTGCCTGTGTGTTAATATATGCACATATGTGGATTATAAGGCTTTTGTATGTTCATGCATGATCTTGCGTGATTTTGTTTGTCCATGTGCCGCCAACCACATACATGTGTTGGTGTATGCCATGCGGGCAAAGAATGTCTGCACCTGTAAATTCACTAAATGCAATGATGTTTGCCAGGTCAGAGCAGCGAGAAAGGTGTCAAATTGTGGATGCAGGGAGGCGGGGAAGGGAGGAGAGGCGCGATCAGCCTACTAGTGACAGATAGCAGCATGCAGACCACGTCCCCCCAGGGCAGGAACCAGGAAGCAGGGCCATTAACACAAGCAGAGGGAGAAGAAGGTGGGAGTGCAGAACAGTGTAAACTCTGGCTTTATGAGAATGGTTTGGGAGGGGAGGGGGGGTGATGTCTGCAGGACAGACTGGACATATAGATTAGCTTGCCTCTATTGAACTGAAGTGAAGTCGTGAAAATGTAGCACTCGTGGTCAAACTGACTATACATAGTTAATATATTAGTATGGCAGGGATAAAGATACTTGTGGTTGTTGTAAAAGAAGGCTGTTAACCAGTCTTGTTGTGTTTTTTCATTTTGGACAAAGCTTTTATCTGCAAAGTAGAGCAGATATTTGTAGCATCAGTGTAAATCTACCTTCTGCCTTTCGGAAATCACAAATTAGAGGTCTTTGTTTACCTCAATTTTCCTCACCTTCACGTCAGAACAGCCACCGTAAAAGCTAGATTTCCTTTCAACAGCATATGAAGGTGTTTCTTGGTTTAGCGCAGTAGCTTTGACTGCTAAGTGGAAAAGCATGGCTGACGAGGAGGAGAGAAACCAGGCCTGTCGGCCGTGTGATGTAGATGACCTGTGACCAACGCCGGCCTCGTGAAAACAGCGCTCACAATGACAATGACTCCCAGACTTGCATGGTTAAGAAAACAACTAGACCGCGTCCAACTCCATCTATTTTCCACCGGGCTGCTGGGCTACTGCTGGTGTAAGCTGTCAGGGTGTTGACTTATTTTCCCGGCATGCCCGTACAGAACATGGCTGCATATAAACATACTCTGCTGTGAAGAACAGCTAATGCAGGCACATACACAACCGTCGTCTTTTACACACATCCACACACGCAGACACCCCGTGCATGTCGGCTGGCAAACCGAGGGCTCTGTGGCTCTTGCTAATGTGCACACAGGGCTGAGGATTAGGTCCCTGGAATTACATCCAGACAATCCTATCAGAGTCGCTCCTGATTGTCACACAGATCAACCAGATCCTGTTTCGGTAATGTGGAAGAAAGGCATCAGATTAGAAATAGGGGTTAGAAAAGGTGAGGCAGCAAAGAAATCAGCAGTTTGATGAAGTGATTTGGTGACGATGGTATCACGCTGCAATTGCAGAGCTGCCACCAGCTGGCTCTCTTCTTCCATTCCAATGTTGTTGTTTTGAGCTGTAATGGATTCTAGGACAGTGTTTGTTTTTGGCCTAGACTGGTTTTGTGTGTGTGTGTGTGTGTGTGTGTGTGTGTGTGTGTGTGTGTGTGTGTGTGTGTGTGTGTGTGTAATATAAAGCAGCCCAGAGGCTGTTTTCCTCTGGTTTAGAATGCTGCGTATGTGTCCCATTACCGGTCTCGCTCACAGTCCTGTGGGACCAATGAAAAGCCTGCTTTCCTCTGATCACCAGGCCTGTCGAGCTGTGGGAGACACTCCGACAGATACACACACACACACACACATTATGGCACACATAAATATATAATGCTGTGATGATGTTTGGCTTGTACATTTCTTTAGGTATTGAGTGTTGTTCCTTTTAACTCTTCCTTGCCTTACCACACTGTGCTCCTTTCTGAACTTTATTTTGGTGAGCAGTTACGGGTACAAACAGTTGAGGTTAAGTCGAAATTGCACACGGGCCCACAGTCTGTCATGTTAATGAAACGGTTCAGGGTTAATAGAGGAGAGGAAAGACCAACATAGTAATCAGCGAAGGAAAAGCGCTGTAATTATGCACACAGAACATGGTTTTCGGCAAAACCCAGACACCCTTGCCTTCTTTCTCTCATGTTTACTTTTCGTCATCTCTTACATCACAAGCTAACAGAAGCTAGTAATAGAAGCTAATAGTATCTGTTATAATACGGCAAACACTGTGCAGTTCTCTATGGATGTTGTTACCCAAGAGCTAGCACCACTTCTGCTGAATGTCTGTCTGTGTTGGTGGTTTAGAGGTAGAAAGGTACAGCAAAGGGCAAGCATTATCTAACAGTTATTGGTTTTTGTTTATTTCCTGTCTTCAACCTCCTGCAAATTATTGATTTCCTGGAGGATGGCATGTTTCTGTAAAAGCGCTGTGAAGACTTGTGCTCCACTCAGGGCTACTCTTATTGAATCGCAGGTCACAGTTTACTGTTGTCACTTGCTTGGAGGCAAATGAGAAGCTAAATGTAGCTGCTGAGCATGTACGGGACACCTCCACAGAGCACAGATAAACACTTCCCTGGTAGGCCTTCTTATAACATTTCCCAGTGCTGCGCCTATGGAAATGGTGGGGAGTTATCACCTAGCTGTCAGCGGCTAGAAATATCTGAGAACACTTTGGAATCTGCAGTGACCATGTTGAATGTGGCACCTGTGGGTTTTAGAGCGATAGGTATAGTCGAGGCAACGTCTTTTCCTGCCCCCTTTGTGCTCTCTGAGGTCCCGTTGTCCTAGCTAGGTGCTACCTGTGTGGTGTGTGGTTCACCAGACACACCTGGGGCATCTTGGGATAGCAGGAGAAAGATTGGTAGAAAACCCATTTCTGAAGTGGATTTGTGCCCTTGTAATCCTGATTAATTTTGACCCGTTGTGCTCATTTTAAACAGAGCATTACAGTAAGCGTGAACACAGCGAGCTCCGGGGCGAAACCAGGAGCTTAGCGGCTTTGGGAGGCTTAGCTGCAGATGGCATTTTAAGCCGGACTTAATAAATTGTTTCCATTAAACTTACCGGCCCACACATACTGGATTAGACCAGAGGAACAAAGGAAGGAGAGAGCGTGCAGACGAAGAAGACGGGGGGGGAGGGCGCACACACACACACACACACACAACTGCCATCATGCATCTGACTCTGTTAACATCTCTCTGAGGCCACATTAAAGGTGAAGATGGGGTTACTGTGGTGTTCAGGGAGCTAGAAGCTTTTGGACACAAATGCAAAATCCACTCACTTTAGAGCTGTTGCTCGTCAGGGATGTTGGACCAATTTGCTTAATTGACACAGAAGTAAACAAACAAAAAAGATGCATAAACCATTTAGCTTGGCAGTGGATTTAAGGCTTATCCTCTAACTGTTTATATATAAACACATTACCAATGCTGTAGCTTAAGGATTTAGGATCTGCCCATACCCTTACTATATATATATATTTTTTTCTTTCTTTGGAGCCCTTTTACTCATACATCAATCTTCTATTGTGGGAAATCAATTCCTTATGGTAGAGCCCCGCCTCTCCCCTCTCCTATCCTCAGCCCGCCTCCGCCATACCTCCTTCCCCCATCAGCTCATGGCCTGCTCCCTAAGCTCTCATTATGTGCTACACAGTCCAGGTCTCCGTGTCGAATCGCTAATCAACCACCCTGTCTTCAGGCCTACTCTCTCAATAGGTGCTGAGTGGCCTTTGTTCCGCCGCTGCTGTTTGCTGCATGTCAATAAAGAGCTATGGCCTCCTTCACCGCCTCCTCCACCTCCTCCTCTTCTGTTACCTGGGTCAGCCTTAGCTACAGGCCTGCTCCTGCAGTGCAAGCTCACAGCAAAATGAAACACAGCCCCACCTGCTGCATTCTGAATGCCAGAGAAGGGAGGAAGGATGGTGATTGGAGAGGGAGCGGCAAGGTCAGGGGCAGGGGGTATTGAGGGCATCTCAGCCATAGCGAAGTAGATGAGAGAGCATGTTTGTATTCGGCCGGGCAGCTCTCCGCTGGCCAGGTCAGTGTAATGTATCACTAACCTCGGCAGCCGGCCTGACTGTTTGCAGCCTCTCACCTATTAAATAATGAATGGAGGTTGACCCTCTGACCAACTAATCAGCTTTTTCGCCACCGTTGAATCAGGATTGAGTGGAAGTAGATAGAGAGTGTGGCTGGCTGGCTGTCTGGATAGATGACTGGAGGGCAGACATGTTGTTGAGCGCTGCAGAGGCTTCCCACAGCAGGATTAGCAAGTACTGGAATTGCAAGCAGCCATCACCGCTGTGGAATCGAAGCCTGGTGAAGCTCACCTCCAGTCCTTACTGTGATGTGTTTGACAAAGTCCAGGCAGTTCGCATGGCATGCTTCCTTTATCAAGAAGACCAATGTTCCTGTATTGACATAGCACTTATGGTCAAGCTCTGGTGTTTTGGGGTTTGAGCACTCGTGTGTGACAGTCAGACTATGTGCAATAGAGAGCTGGAGGTTGGTAGTTTTGGATGCATAAAATAAACCATCCCTCTTGCCTCTAACACCACCTCACTTGTTACTGAGCTTGAACAGCAGCTCATGTGTTCCCCCTGATTTCATTTAAATATTAAAAAGGTACAAACTCCTAGCAGAATACAGAAGGTGGACAGACCATAGCTAACACTCACAGTTCAGGGAGAGAACATACTTGGCAGAAATTGAAGAAAACCATATAGTATATGGCTTGTTTCTATAATCATCTTTGGGTTATTACGGTTCACAGACATACGACAGTTTATGAGCTGGGTGATTTGTTTTTGGAGAAAGGGGCTGATATTAATGCCCCCTTTATTGATAGTGCTAATGCTGTTTGTGCAGCCATCCCTGTCAGAGAGATGAAAATAAATAGGGGGGAGCTTGGCGGAGATAAGACACGTGTTTAATTATTAATTGAGCCATTACTGACAGAGATTGCCTTTTTTGATTTAAAGCAGGAAGACCTGCTTCAGGGACAGAAAAAGCAATTACAGAATTCCCAGCTTGCACCGCCGCTGCCCATCGTTTCAGTATACACTGCGAGAGAGGAGTGAAAGGAGACAAAACACTCCCACACACGCACACACACACACATCCATTTACACTGCGGTGTTCCATAAATTATTTTAATTCTTCTTCAATATTTATAGCGTTTTAAATTACGATTACATGGTCATGTACTATTTATGTAGAGTGGCAGGCAGTCAGGAACCAAGCCACATTTCCCACAATGCCTCTATGGCCTGGCACCTTGAAAAGCTGACTGAAGGGAATTGTTTGGTTTTGTGTGATTCAGGAAGTGATGTCAAACTGCACCGGCTCTTACAAGCCGCCTGTTTTTCAAAGACACTCCTGATTATCTATGCATGGCAATTAGCTGGCTTGTAAAATCAGAGCTGATATGTCATGCTAACCCTGTGTGCACTCTGTGGCCCCTGTAAAGCGCTTTTATGTCCATTAGAAAAAGTCACTGCTCTGTGCAAAGAGCCCAGTGTGCATGAAATATTAACTTAGCCCCCGATTAGAGTGTTGGGTCACTGCTGGTTGAGCTTCAATCGTGAAGCAGAAACTCTGCTGTAGTCAGTGTATTTGTCCACCCTTTCTATCTTTGCCATTACATGTCAGAACACTTGACACCTGTCAGTCAGTCCTGTCCGTGTCTGTCATCTGTGTCAGCGAGCCTGTGGGTGGTGATCAGCTATTGTGACAGAAAATGGGAGTCACATTGAATGCTGTGTGATTAGGCTGCGTTGTGTGGCTCTGGGTTCATTGACTGAATATGGATTCCGCTTTAGCTGTGGAGAGGGAGCAATTACAGAATCACTAAAGGCCATGAGGGAGTTTTAGGATAAGTTGTCAGGGGACATCACCAGCATTTTGGCTTCTGCACTTTCCCTATACATCTTCGGTATGTAATGCAAGGGGTGTGTCATCTCTGAGCCGTGCTTCCCAGCTTACTGTTAAGAACAGGTTGGCATATAAGTTTATAAGATCAAGTCAAAGTGAATTTATTGAATCGCTTCAATACTGAGCAGTACTGTGCAGCCTCAAGGCCATCTCCTATCCACAACCGAGGCCAGTGCTCCCCGGGGGCCTTTCAGTGCTGTCTCTTCAGTTCAGGTTAAATGATAAAATGCCAACTTACTGCCATCCTGGCCTTTCCATGCACATGATCCCCCTCACCTACCACACCATCAGCAGCGTTGCACGCCACGCTAGATAATAAGCACATATGAATTTATACTGTGGCTTTGACCCAGAAGTGACACTTACACCTCAGCTGACATTTCTGTTTGTGCAGCCATCAACCGAAGCACACAGCAGGGAGAGGGCATTCTCAATGTTGAAATCAGGTTCCGGGACTACCGTCACCGAGACAAAAGGTTAAGATATGATGAGTTTTTTGGCTAAGCTAAGTGGACAAAGCATTGCAGAGAAAGGATAATTCAATGAATGACTTTCATAAGAAAAGGAACCCCATTGATAACACGGCTGCGTGCTGAACCCAACCCCTCTTAACAGTTACTGTGGTCTAGTTCACTAACTGCTTCGCTATAAACCAAGGTCTTAGCTGTGAGTAGGGAGTTGATGCTTCACCAGTGAATCAGAGGCTCCCTGATTAGGGAAGAGCTTTTTTGGAAGACAAGCTGCAGCCCCTGCAGTTAGCTGACTAACTTGTAAAACACAGGTTGACTCCCATCTCTGCAGGGAAGCGCCATTGGCTAAACTGGATGTTTTTTTTAGAGGGGACAAAGGGAAGAATTTAGAAAGGATAACTCTAGAGAGCAGTAGCTCTCATCACATCTTCTGTCTAATCTTAATCCCCCCCCCCCCCCCCCCCCCCCCCCCCCCCAATGGAGACGTTTCCAGCTGCGGTGTGGAAGGCATTTTCATTGTTTACTTGGGAGAATACATGACCAACGTCTTATCACTACTGTCAGGCCTGAAATGTAAAGCGTGTCGTCTGTGATCACTTGCAGGTTTTCTTGTTTTTAATCCTTTATTCCAAGCTCCAGTCATTCCCCCCCCCCTTGCATTTGTTTGAAGATCCCAGTTCCCCGCTACGTGCGTTTTAAGCTCATCTGTGTTGAGCGGTTCAGAGCCAATGTTGTTTGCAGATGAGGCTGTAACGCTCATTGACAAAGCCAGATGGTAGGCGATTGTGGCCAAACACGACGCTTGGATAATGTACAATCGCTGGCAAGGGGACAGTCGTCAGCCTAGATGGATGTTACAAACGTGCTTGTAATGGATTGGACATTTTGGGAAGCGATTCACACAGGCTTGTAAAGGTGGGAAAACCATCGCCAGGAACAGAACGGATGTAAAAAAAAATGCTTCAGATTCCATGACGGACAAGGACATCCATGCGTAAGAAGAATGTGCCAAAGAAAGGGGAGAAAGGAGAGGAACCCAGGGAACACAATCTCAAATCAAACAGAAATATCAGCCTGCCATATAAAGTATATTCCAAGTATTTCCAGATGGGTGGTCCTCTTTAACTGTTTGTTTAGTATTTCTGAGCTCCATACCTTTCCAGTGGCAGCTTATAAGCATCCATGTTTCTGTCAGTGGCTTATCATTGCCACTATGTCTAGAAGCAACACTGCAGGCTTGGACTAGTACAGTATGTTTGACAGAGGGCTGGGTTTGGAGAGGTTTGTGATAGAGCCTAGCTATTAGCCTTAAACTCAACACATGGTGAAAGCAGTAACCCGACACGCACCGCTGAGAAAGGGCTTGTGCTTGGTTCTGTATTTCACTGGGCACGAGCGCTATTAATCGTCCCAGTGTTTAACACACAGGAGGTAATTCGCAGAGACACAGGGTCCTGCATTTTGGCCATTTCAGGGAAGGTTTAAAAAAAAAAAAGCACAGTGTGGTCTCCTCCAATATTCAAGCGGTCATCTGTTTGGCTGTTGTTTTTGGCTACTGGTGAATTCCCTGCGCTGGGCCCTGGTGGCGGGGCCCCTAATGGCCTCTGACTGGCTGTAATACCCCATTCAGCAGAGCATGGGTTCCCACCTCCCTGGCTGTTGGGTTAGTGCTGCTGTGTTGAGGGGTGAGCAGCAGGACTGGGATTTCACTGCTGTTTGCTTTGGGAAGGAGCGAGAGGAATTGCTCCAATGCCACATGGCCCACGGAGAAGTGTGTACACAGCACTATCAGCAGTATCGACCACGGTTGGACTGAGATATGGTGCTGGTATTTGCGTTTTGTTAAGTTTAGTGTTTTTTTGCACCTCTTTATTAAAATGCACTTTGATTAATTACATATATACTGTAGCAATTCAATTCAATTCAATTCAATTTTATTTATAGTATCAAATCATAACAGGAGTTATCTCAAGACACTTTACAGATAGAGTAGGTCTAGACCACACTTTAATTTACAAAAAACCCAACAAGTCCCCCCAAGAGCAAGCACTAGTGCAACAGTGGCAAGGAAAAACTCCCTTTTAGGAAGAAACCTCAGACAGACCCAGGCTCTTGGTAGGAGGTGTCTGCTGGCCGTTGGGGTGCATCACAGTATAGTAAATAAACAGTGTTTAGAAAAAGTGGGTGTAGTAGTGCAGGGAGCAGCACGGCATAGCAGGGTATTTCTCAGCAGAACCACGGCAACAGCTGGAACCAAGATTTTGGTGCCATCCTAATCCCAGGATTTCATCCTGGGTGAAAAAGAAACAGAAAGACTCCGGGGAGCAAGCTCCCCAGAGCTAGGTTAGTAACAAGCATTTCTAGGACAGAGAAGCAGGTGGGCCGGGCTTGGCAGATACTACAACTCCTCACTCCCTAACCATAAGCTTTATCAAAGAGGAGAGTTTTAAGTTTACTCTTAAATGTGGTGACAGTATCTGCCTCCCGGACCCAGACTGGGAGCTGGTTCCACAGGAGAGGAGCCTGATAGCTGAAGGCTCTGGCTCCCATTCTACTTTTAGAGACTCTAGGAACCACAAGTAACTCAGCATTCTGGGAGCGCAGTGCTCTAGTGGGACAGTAAGGTACTATGAGCTCTTTGAGATACGATGGTGCTTGACCATTTAGAGCTTTGTAGGTCAGGAGGAGGATTTTAAATTCAATCCTGGATTTTACAGGGAGCCAATGCAGAGAAGCTAATACAGGAGTAATATGATCTCTTTTCTTAGTTCTTGTCAGTACACGAGCTGCAGCATTCTGGATCAGCTGGAGAGTCTTAAGTGACTTGTTTGAGCATCCTGATAGTAAGGAATTACAATAGTCCAGCCTGGAAGTAACGAAGGCATGGACTAGTTTTTCAGCATCATTCTGAGACAGGATGTTCCTTATTTTGGCAATGTTACGAAGATGAAAAAAGGCTGTTCTTGAGGTTTGTTTTAAGTGGGCATTAAAGGATATATCCTGGTCAAAAATAACTCCTAGATTTCTGACAGTAGTGCTGGAGGCCAGGGCAATACCATCCAAGGTAGCTATATCTTTGGATATTGAGGATCGGAGGTGTTTAGTACCCAGCACAATCACCTCAGTTTTGCTTGAGTTTAGCATCAGAAAGTTGTAGGTCATCCATGATTTTATATCTGTAATACATGCTTGAAGTTTAGCTAATTGACTGATTTCATCTGGTTTGATTGATAAGTATAATTGGGTGTCATCTGCATAACAGTGAAAGTTTATTGAGTGTTTCCTAATAATATTACTGACCAGTTCAGTACTCTTTGTTTATAAGAAGTCCATAACATAAATTGAGGCATTGCGTCAATGCACTTTATCATTAGAGTTAATTAATTCATCATTATTGCCACTTGGAATGGGGTCGGTTTTAGAGTTCCAAAATATGTCTTTATCTTTTTTTTTTGTGTGTGTGAAATATTTAAATATTTGGGATGTAATATTTAAACATATTGGGTTGCATAACCACATCTGTTGAAGCCTAATACTAACAAATGACGTGAAAATCATGTGTTTATGGAAAAGATCTAGATACGGCTATCACTAATGATACAGGTATTGACTCATCAACTGTTAAGTGCAGGGCAAGTGCTGAAGTGCCCCGGGCTCCTTATCAACCGCGGCACACTGTATTAGTGTGCTGGGTTGGCGTAGCACTGACCTAATCCGGGTAGCAGGTGCCGCTGGAGCCGAGGTAGAGTGGACATGTATTTCAGGGAGGATGAGCCATCTGGGTCTTGATACTTTATGGTGCTTAAAACACACTCTCAAGTGTGACACTCCCAGCACTTACCTTTTAGCTGCACACAATAATCTAAGCGCTGGCTGATAAAGGGAGAGAGGAGGCTTTCAGGAGAATTTACAGGCTTTGATGTGGTGTGGAGCCTCCGCTTCGACACGGATTCATGAAACAGTCAGACACACTTGGCGGTTTGATTTTGATTCCTCTAACTCTTTCAGTGTTGTTTTGTCATCTGCAGTCTGAAATATGTCGAGCAGAAAGAAAAGTGTGTTTGTTTTGTTTCTTCTTTTTTTCTTGCTTTTGTGCCAGCCTGCCTCACTCGACACCTTTCTGGGGCCTTGTGTTGTCTTGTTCTTTTTTTTTTTTTTTTTTTTTTTTTTTCTGGTGTAGTCTCTTTCATCTCGCAAGCGATTTGGCTCGTTTCTGAGTCCAATTTCGCTCCCGCTTCACCGTGCACCCCCCTCTCTTCACATTCACACATTTCCCCAAACTGACACGCCGCCTTCCCACTCCAAACAAATCAATTTTTTCACTTGCCGCACTTGGAACGCCACAGTGAAATGCAGCAACTCAAAGCAGCCCTGAAAACGTGCAGGCTGTTTGTTAATGTTCCTTATCCACAACGACTGGATGAGGTCAGACCCAGATTCTCCTACGTGTGTGTGTGTGTGTGTGTGTGTGTGTGTGTGTGTGTGTGTGTGTGTGTGTGTGTGTGTGTGTGTGTGTGTGTGTGTGTGTGTGTGTGTGTGTGTGTGTTGCTGCCTGCCTGTATGTGGGACTAGGGCTTAGAGGAGATAGGGGAAGGCGGTGGTGGGTTTAGGTTAGCAGCAGCCCCACAGGTCAGGATCCGGGCCTTGTCTCCATTAGTTTACCTGACACAACTCCCTGCCCTCTGCTCCCTCTCCCCTCTCCTCTGCCTCATTAACTAACCCCTCTCTCCTTCTTTCTCCCCCAGTCTGGGTCACTGTATCCCTCTTTCTCTGTCATGCTCTCTCTCTCTCTCTAATCAAGAATGATGAATAGGGTGCAAGCTAGGACAGCAAGTGTTGCGAACCTGATACACCTTCCAATTGTCACTCTTTTCCTGCCACGGTGGAAAACATGGTGGTTGGGAGAGGGAGAGCAGAGATTGTGAGGAGGCTTTTGTGTGTGTGTGTGTGTGTGTGTGTGTGTGTGTGTGTGTGTGTGTGTGTGTGTGTGTGTGTGTGTGTGTGTGTGTGTGTGTGTGTGTGTGTGTGTGTGTGTGTGTGTCTAACTAAGCTCTGTATGAGAGCTATTCCAAACATCTCCACCTCGGTCCTCTAAGTGTGTCATCAGCCTTGACATGTAAAAAGAAAACTTGTGTCTACTTTCAGATCGCGCAAGCTCCGACTGAGGGAAAAAAAACAAAACAAAAGCAGCTCTTCTAGCGTGTAGCCATTAGCAGGGGAAAATGGCAGCTCTAGTCTAGTCTTCAACAGCTGCTGGGGTCTCCATCTGTAAGCCTAATTAGCCAGCAGCACCCCAGGAGCAGCTCAGCAGCAGGATCCTCCTATGGAAGAGGCATTGATTACATCAGTGTGTCTATACCGGACAGTATGTTTCCCTGGGGGGCCGCCAACATGTGAAACTTAAGCCCCAGCACTTTACCACACACTGGGGTGCTATCTTTGGACAAATAGTCCACTAAGATCTTACCCTATTGCATTCACCCTCCCTGTGGGGGGGAAATGCCACTTACTCAGGAGATCATTTAGAGATGCAATTTGCTACAGAGTAGGCCAATATGAAACGGTAAATTAAAAATAGATAGTGGTCAAACAATGTTTTAGATGCCGTGCATTTATAGTGAATATCAAGAAAATGTATTATAATTTAATAATTGAATTGATACAAAATAATAAATATTCATCATTTAAGTCATTTATCAGGAAAAAAAAACATACTGCAATTATTTGCTGCTTGTTGCTTCTCAAATGTGAGGATTTGATGTTTTACATAGTTAAATATCTTTGGGTTTTGGACTAAAATATGTCATCTTGGCCTCTGTGAAATAATGATGGGCATTTTTCACTATTGATGATATTTTACAGACAATACATGAAAAAAGACTTAAAGATTATAGACAAATCAATCAATAATTATATAATTGTTACTTAAAGCCTTAATGCTCAACGTCTTCAACAGTTCTGTATTAACCGAATCATCTACAGGAAACATGATTCAACCCATATGCATATTAAAATGCACATGAAATGTATTTTTGGTTTAGGAAATTTGACATAGATTGTTTTTACTATATTTGTTCCATGCAATGACATTCCTGTGGCATGCTGTGATGGTACAATGTAATCTTTTTAAGAACAGGATGCTTCAACATGTAAACATGACGAGAGGAAGAAATGTGGTGGTTGATTGACGATCTCGTTGCCTGGCAGTTGTTGATGAAGAGATTTTTGTTTCTAGCCGTTTCCACCTATAGAATACCACCAGATGGAAAGGCTAGCTGCCTCAGCATTCTTTGCTGTCGGAGGGTATTATTTGACATTATGAAAATGGCTGCCGCATTTGCATGAAGCATGTGAGCAGCTCAGGCAACGTCTTAGTCTAAACCACAGCTTGTAATACTCATACCGACAAACCCCTGTATCTGCAAAACACTTGAGGAAATATGATACATCGGCAAAGATGTTTGTTCTACCCCTTCCGTGGAACTAAATTGCAATGGCTGCATATGTCAAAACAGTGAATGAGGTATGGCGAACGGTTAGGAGCTGTCAATCTTCAATTGTTGCTTTGCTTCTTGAGTGGGGAGTGAAAATGGAGATGGAGGACGAGGAAAAGAAAAACATGCAGGCTCTTTCAGCCCACTGTCATGCCACTTAGGATTTGTTGAAGGATTTTCACCCAGCTATTTCCCTTCCATTGAGAAGTAATCAGTACGCCACTGAAAGATAATATTATATCCACTTAGAGGCATGTGGGCTTCATGCATGTTCATACATGAAATGAGGCTGGAAAGCATTGCCTCTGTTTACATTGCCGAGCACTCACTCCCTCCATTTCTGCTTGGACTTGAAGCTTCCTGGCAAAAGCTCCCTGTCTTTTTGTCTCTTACATCTCTCTCTCTCTCTCTCTCTCTCTCTCTCTCTCTCTCTCTCTCTCTCTCTTTCTTCCCTGCCTCCTTTCCTTCCATTCTTCATGGATTGTGAGCCAGTTGGTGGGCTAATAGAGGATGCTTTCCTGTGGGGCGCCAAACTGATACTGTTCAGGCGTTTTGCGAGCTTAAGTAAAGCTGACACGCTGCTCGAGAACTCCAGCCCACACTGAGCTCCACGGCAGCCCATGGAGAGACTCTGAAAAGGTCTTAAAGGTATGGGAGACACAGGGAGGCTGCCATTGTCCTCCCACCGCTGTGCTGTGATGTGGGAAGCAGGAGTTAAGTCCTTTATTAGAAGTGGCAGGCGTTGTCTCCAGTCACCTCGATAATTGCAGCGCCACGTCCACTGCCGTAATCAATTGAGACAGCTGCCGCTGAGGCGTTCAAGTCCATCAGGCAGGCGTGTCATGCTAATTAATGAAATGATAAGGCTAGTGCTTGCAGCATTGCACAAATAACTCCTAAAGGCTCCCCCTTTTTTTTTTTTTTTTTTCAAACACAAAATTGATCCTTAAAGTTCAGATGCCCCCCCCCCCCCCCCCCCCCCCTCCCTTTCCCTGCCTGTTGGCTGTCTGTCCACAGCGGCCTCAGGGTAAGAATGGTCACCAGGGTCGGTGATGGGTCAGCGACAGTGAAAGGGGTCAAATTCCTGGCTGGCAGGGTGGGCCGTGACAGAGAAGCCATTAGACTTGAGCTTTTCTGTTGAAAGTTCCAAGATGTCCACCCTTTTCTTTGGGAGAGCCCAGTGTCACTGACCTCAGGTGACCCGGCTGTGTTCAGAAGAAGCCGAGACTGATGGCAGTCACGGAGCACAGGAGCTCTGCAGGGGGGTGGGCCCTGATGGAGGTTCAGTGGGAGGAACAGTGAGTGTGGAGGCGTCCTGCTTGTCTGCAGCATATTATAGCCCAGGGGTTAATGATGGTTTAACATTGCTTTTGGAGCACCACTGGACCGTATATGACACAAAAGGATTGGGACAGTCCACATTTGGACCTCTGTCGTTCTCTCTCACTCTTTGCTCTCCAATTTGAAGACGTGCTCAACGTCATTTGCCTCCCTTCCACAACACTGGCATATGTGCCATGAGAGGTGAATGGCATATGTGTCCTGCACCATATGGCTGGTGTTTGAATTGGGATCCGATATGGTGCAGGAAAAACTGATTCATCCCGCAGCTTGAGCTGCCAGCTCTCTGAAATGAACATTAGGTTCTCAATTTATGCCTGGGCTTTGACTGTAAACGTGTTAGAGCTTAACACCCATCCCCAGTCTGCTGCCATCTACTCCTTTTGTCAGCTGCGGCGAAGAGACAGAGCGAAATAATTGAAACGTGCCAGCTGTCCCCACTCTTTAGCTATCTTGGCCGGCTTTTTCCTCGTCCACTCCCCCATTAACATCTCTGAGTGATTCTGCAAAAACGTCGCCTTGGCTCTCCTCGTTACCAGCTTGGAGATGCTCGAGGCAGATTAAATAGTGTGGAAGAAAGCAAGCTATTGCAAATTTCTCTTATGATTTTATTATTAGCACAATGATTCAACGCCGCTCAGCCCTTCTGTTCCTCTCGTACAAAATAATTTTGTTGAAATCACCCCACCTTTTTTTTTTTTTTTATGACAGAATACCTCACAGCAATGAAGTGTTGATTGGCAAGACTGTGGTTTCCTGCCTTCTGCCAGTATCTGTTATAGCCATCTTCCACAGTCACTCACTCGTGAGCTAAGCCTCGGCTCTGTGCAGATTGCTTGTCTAGAGAGGTACAAAAACCAAATCATTGTGAGCTGAATCGTCAAGAGCAGCAGAATATTCTGTCAACCAGAGCCAGCGGGTGGGGGTGGGGGGCGGAGGATCAAGGCAGCGTGCATTCTCACATACCTTCTGCAACGTCTTTCGGCAGATATGCCGCTTTATTTAAATATCTGTGTGTTCATGTCCTTATTTTATCAGTGCCTCGACTGTTTATGCTTTGGCAAAGCCATGAAAGGAGTGAACCGCAGTGTTTGCCTAGTAAATGAGAACACCCAGTGGCCTTAAGCGTCTCTCTGAGCCCCCGCCCCCTTGTCCCAGCGATGATTTGCATACCCTCGTATCTAAGCTGAAAAGGCTATTTGCATACAGGTTCTATTTCCCTGGCTGTAGTATATACTGGCATAGAGGCAGCAGTGAGCAGGTAATTTATGGAACACACTTATTTGCATTCACGGCATTAGTTTGCTGAGGGTTTTAGTTGGAGGCCAAATGGGAATGTTCTCCAGGGCCCTCGTCTCATTTATGAGGTTGTTGGGTCCATTTGCCGGTAACCAGGTGTGTGTTTAAAATAAAGTGGTTAAAAAAAGGCTTCAAAGTAAATGCTTTTTAAAGGCTACAGTTTTGCAACTCAAAAGTATTTGAGAGGCAATGTGTGTGTTGCTGTCACAGCGGGGAGCCATGTTATCCTTCATCGAAATCTCTTGGATGATGACACCCAGCCCATCCTAGTCCAGCTCAAGGCCAAGCCATTCCACACTGGTCCAAGCCATTCAAAAGCTAGGCCATCTGGCTTCGTAAAGGCCACATAGGACCAGATCAGTGCCAGCTCTCCAGATGTTCCGTAGGGAGAAACAGTCACAAGTGAAGGATATTGGAGGCAGGAACAGCTGTGTAGCGACACCATGTTTATCCCAGATTCCCAGCTGGACACATCAGTCATGACCAGCGATTCCCAGTGGCCTGTTGTCCGTCTGCTGCCTTAGTCCCTGTGTCCCTCCTCTATCCACCCCTCTAACCCCAACCCCGTATCACTGCACACCCAGGAACGTGTGCACAGGGCTTGGCCCAATCCCCCTGAGTAAGCAGGCCCACAGGAACAACTATAAAAAGATCAATACTGGGATGAGATGTCATCTGGTGCGCAGACCTGCCAACACCCCAAAGGGAATCTCCCTGTCCCCGTGGTGCACTAACCCAGCTTACGGGAGACGTGAGGGGGCCACCCCCCACCACCGGGCTGCCCTCCAACCTGTCTGACTCACTCGCACCATCTGCTCAGGTTTGCGGGGCAGGGCTGCTTCAGGACAGTACTTTTTTTGTACACTTGTATGGCATTTGTTTCACATGACTGCCTGTGGCTCACCTACTGTTTTCCTCAGTATGTGATTGCGGGGAAAGGGAAGTGTGATCCATGTCCTGAGGAACAGAAGATCAAAACTATGACGAATTTGGCAGTTTGTTGAAATGCTTGAGACTTCACTTGACAGCTGACAGTTGGAAAATAGTGCTACATATAGCCCTTAGGTGACATGTGTCAGAGAGGCATTGCTGTCTACTTGGTATCACTGCGTATTAGTACACTCAAAATGGCTGCCACTAAAACAAAAGGTAGAAAAAGCAATCTATTAAGTAAGAGTGTTCACAGTAACTGAACTACAATTAATTGTTCACAAATAAAATAAATAATTAAAATGACTTACCCTTTTGCTTTCTCCAATAAACGTGGTATGATTTTTTTCACCGTGTGCTGCCCTTCACTAAAATGAAGACTTTGGTGTGTGTGTGTGTGTGTAATATGCCCCCACTGAAAACTTTTTTTTGTGTGTCCACTTCTGTTGTGTGCGTGTGCGTTAGCTTGCAGAGGGATTTTAATGAGGGATGTGTTGGTCGGGGCTGATACCTCCCTGCCTCCATTAGAGCCCATTAGAATCATCATTAAGATAACCCGGCGCTCACTGCGGCCCCGGCTTCCCAGTATTAGTTTTAGAAACCGCTCTCTCTCTCTCTCTCTCTCTCTCCCCCCCCTCCCTCCCTCCTAGTGGTCGTAGGGAGACTTCCTTCAGTATCACTCGCCTCTCATTGTGTCTGGGAGAACAGGTTGCCACGGCAACACTACCCAATGGCGACATTTCCACTGTGGATATTTGCTTCATCGCCTGTTTGTCTGTCAGTGCCCGTCTCTCCGTCTTTGCCTTCGTTCTTCCTCTTTGTCTCTTACTTGCAGGGACGGGAGCCTGACAGTGTAATCCAAATCCCAGACCCCTATAAATCTGGAGGTCTATATACGCCTGGACCCTGGAATTCATTTGAAAATCGTGACACCTTAGCCAGCCCCAGTTCTCCCATAAAACGCAAGGGGCGAGGGAGGGAGGTGCTCAACAAATAAAAAAAATAAAAGCTCTGCCCTGCCTTTTTATTGGTCTTTTTATGGGTGTTAGGATCCTTGAAAGATTAAGCAGGCTGTTAATAGGGACTGGATATTCCATTAGTGGGCTGCATGTCGAGTTCTCACTGGCTTGACAGCAGCTCCCGGCGCTTCTCGTTTTTTTGTTACCGTCAAGAGTGCCCGTGGAGCTTTTTTAATTGAGGCACTAGTAAGCCTTCTGACTGAAGTACTGCTGCATCTTAGCTGTAGATTAGAGCCGCTTAGAGAGCCTCATCTCCACCAGGCTGTCGTCTCTCTTCCTGTGTCTCTTATCTTTCTCTATCTGTGTGTGAACACTTTCTCTCTCTGATTTTCTATGCATGCAATGTCTCTGTGTTTAAAACCAAATTCCACCACTAGCTTCTTTGATGATGCTGTAGTAGCGTTTTAGCTATTGTATTTGTAGCACTATACCATCTCCTCAAACTCAATTTCTTGGTGGCCCATTTTTGCTTTTCTTTTAAAGTGCCCATATTCTGCTCATTTTCAGGTTCATAATTGTATTTAGAGGTTATATCAGAATAGGTTTACATGGTTTAATTTTCAAAAAACATCAGCTTCTCTTTTCACCCTGTGTGTTGAACTCTCTGTTTTAGTTACAGGGTGAGACATCTCACTTCGGTTCCATCTTTGTTGGGAGTCGCACATGCACAGTAGCTAGGTAAGGACTACTAGCCAGTCAGAAGCAGAGTATGAGGGCGTGCTACACTAGCAGCTAGGCGAGCATTATAACGTGTGTTACGTGACGCACGTTTGTCTCTGAAGTAAAGGCTGGACTACAACAGAGCTGTTTGGAGCAGTTGGTGAACAGTGTTTTCTGTTGGAGATGGTAAGTCCCTTTGGGGTGGACTTTGGGCTTATTCACTTTGTAAACGAAAAACGAAAAAAAGATATATAACAATAAAGGAAAGGGAAAAAGCATAATATGAGCACTTTAACTCTGAGTGAAGTAGAAGATGGCCAAATGCATTTTTCTTTTTCATTAAGATTCATAAGTGCTCTGAGATTCTTTGTACGTCAAGAGATACGTTGAGATGCTGCATTTTCTGCCACTTTGATTTTCCTGCTACAATAGCATATATAATTACAGTCATTAAATTGCAACAGCATAAGCATGAAAAGTCGTTGTTCAGTGGAATGCTGATTATAAAAGCTTCATGTCTGTTGAAAAGACCCCTGATGAATGGTAAAGACAAAGTGGCCGGGTTCAGAGTGCTTTGCTGTGGTTTCCCAAATCCCCTGAAAGATCAGGAAGGGAGGATGGAGGGGCGCTGTAGCAGAGAGGCCAAGATAAAGGGCCACGATCTCTCCTCACAGCACAATTGAAACATAATTATTTCATGCCAGATTGTGTGCTCAGCAAAGCCCTGAATAGGGGCCGACATTTAACTTTAATTAGCTGTGATTTATTCATACTGACTGGATCGCGGGAAGAAATTGGATCATCTGATTATAGTCAAGCATGAAAATGACCTGATTAAACACTTAATGGAACCTAGGGAGAGGGAAACGAGGAACCTTGGGCAGAAGACGTTGGGACAGCATTATATCAGAGAACCGAGAGCTTTGTTTTACTCATCATTGATCATTTATATCCTTTGACTACACAAAGTAGCAAACAGCTATACTTGTATGTCTATTAATATTAATTAGGGATCAGATGTTGTTGAATCAAAACAGGAAATAGCTTGACAATCCATAATTTTTACACCATCAGATGAACTTTTTTTTTCAGAAAGTGGATTTACACATTTTCTTCTTACATTTTGCTCTTTCTTGTCTTCTCAGGTGTGCCAACGAATGAGAGTCCCGAGTCCAAGACTTGTAGCTCGGCCAAAGTATCGGGGCTCCAGCGCAGCCAGGAGCAGAGCATCAGCGAGGTGCCATTCACGCCTCCCGTGCCCAGCCCCACCCCAGCCTCGGCGCCTACGGGCTCCCCTGCCCCCGCTGCAGCGGCGGCCCCCCCAGAGCCCCCTAGGTCGTGCCTCCCCACCCCGCCTCCCCTCAGTGTCAAGAGGGAGCAGCAACCTCCGCCCCCTGTCCCTACCCCTCCCCTGTTGAGGGCGCCACCCCATCCCCATCCCCACCCTCACCCCCACCCTCACCCCCAGCCCCACCCACACTTGCACCAGGAAGCCCGTATTCTTCCGCCCCCACAGCACCACGCGCGGCCAGTAATCAGCCACCAGGTGCATCACCCGCTGCAGTACAGCAGCCTCCACGACATCAGGTACGTTGTTACACGTGTGCTTACAGGTACAAGATAGGACGCATTTGTACTTCATTTAAAATGGCTGCCCACGAAGAATTCATGCTATAACTGTGACACACTGATGCTGTGTTAGTGGCATATTCAGCAGCATTTCAACTTTAGTTGGTCAGTTGAGGTATGTCTGTGTAATAGTGTGTTCAATTGACGTTGGAAGTCGGTTGCCGTAGCTGGAAACGACGTCACAACAAGCCAAAACAAGGTCCTTCCCGAGGCTATTTTGCAGAGGCACCGTTATTCCGTCCAGCGCTTAGCACCGCCCAAGAAGATTGTGATTGGTTTAAAGACATGCCAGTAAACCAGAGCACTTTTTTTTCTCCCATCCCGGAATGCTGTGTGGACTCACCAGACCCTCCTCCTCCACAGCGCTGGGGAGGAAGGTCTTGCAATGTGAGACTACAGCCGAGCTGACTGTGTTCCATTAACATGTTGGAATTCACAGTGGGGTTAGCTCTAGCCAGGTTAATTTAATTTAATGTATACTCTTTATTGATCCCCAATGGGGAAATTAGCCATTGTTAGCAATGCCAGTTGATTACAACGCATTACGTTTTTGTGCATACAAACAGCATAACAACGCATCCACAGATAGGAGTTGGACGGGACTGTGTGCACGACTAATTTAGTGAGTCACAAAGAAGACAGAAGTGCTAATAAACTGTATGTTACTACAGCGGCCACTACTGTTGATGCACAGAGCAGCCATGTTGGACTTTGAGCTTGGGGTTTTGTGAGGTACCGTCAGGTACAGATCACTAGAAATCTCACTAAGGGAGCAGACATTTTGTATCCAGGGAGCGGTGTACACTTTCACTGTTTCACCTAATCAGGGTGTTACATCACTGCCACTCTGCCAGTCTAGTGGAGACGGAACTAAAATAAACTGCCAAATTAGTAGAATGTAGTCCGTGGCGTCAACATAATGTACAATTCTACACAACATTGATTGTTTTCATGCGGATATTGATTTTTCCGCCACTTGTAAACTTGCATTAACCAGCCGTCAGATTTACTGTTTTTCATTAAGCAACACTTTGGAACATACAGCACCTTCAACTATCTCCCGTTTCCTCTCTTCTTCTCAGAGTCTGCCCTCACCTTTTTTATTTAAATGTCAGAGGTTTTTTTTGGAAAATCGTTCTTATGTTGTCAAAGCAACGTGTCAAAGATATTCTCAGTATAGCTGAACTAACACTGAGCTAAAAACAAAGCAAGTGAACACACATACAGTATATTTACAGTATATATATATATATATATATATATATATATATATATATATATATATATATATATATAGAGCAGGTGCCCATAAATAGAGGTTTAGTCCTCGACGCAGCAGCCGCAGGTTTGACTCCGCCCTGCGACCCTTTGCTGCATGTCATTCCCCCCTCTCTCTCCCCTTTCATGTCTTCAGCTGTCCTATATAAACAAAGGCCCAAAACGCCTCCCAAAAATAAATACAGTATGTGTTCATTTGCATTAATAAACTATAATTCCTTTAATGGAGAATTGTATTTTTTTCCCTTTGTCTCCCATTAAATCTTCAGCCACCGCAGCAGTCCATTGGGTCTTCCCAAACAGCACTTGCCCCCATCCCCTCACCACCACGTCAGCGGGCTCCCATCCTCAGCCCCCGCCTTGCCTCTGTCCATAGCCAATCTCTCTACCTCGCACTATTCCTCCCTACGGAGCCCGGCCCATCGCCATCCGGCCATGTTTGCAACCCCAGCCACACTGCCGCCACCACCGACCTTACCGACCAACAGTTTAGTGGTGCCTGGGCACCCCGCCGGCACCCCCTACCCAGGTAAAGCCGCGCATCTCACATGGTAGATGATAGCTTCAGTGCAGACACAAACTTTGAGGAAACATGGTAGCTTTAGGAGGACCAACAGTGGCTTTCAGCTTTTTTTATGTAATTAGTTAGATAACGCAATTTTGACAAAATAGGAAATTTATGCAAAGTGTGTTAATGTTTACTAAGTTCCGACATTGCTTTATCAGAAGTGTCCTTGCATCTTTGATACTGACGTGTACTAGTATTCTGTAAATATACACTCAGAATACAGGCTGTATAGCAGTTCAAATAGTGACGTAGCCATTTTTATTTTCCAGTTGTACTCGACTTGGCTGCACAGCTCTACTGTCTTCACGTTACAGTTATAGATCTAAGAAAACAAAATATTTCCTTATGCATAGCATGCTATAGTACTAATGCATACTAACTGGAGAACTAGTCTTCAACATGTAATAATAAGAAAAATACTGTATGGGTTATATGATGTTGAAAGTAGTCAAGTGTTCACATATAATTTGCTGATCTGGTAAGTGCCCATTTATTACATTTCTTTAGGTATTTATCCTTTGATACTGCACAGTATATGTTTTATATTTCTAATGATGACTCTGTCATTTTTTTCATTGTTTATTTCCTCTACTGGTTTTATACATGGAGCTGAAATGGCTGTTACACTGGCATACTTAATTGTAAAAAGGAAAACATATTTTACACGAGGCCTTTTGTCTTGTGATAAAAAAAGATTGCTTTGGATTTGCCTTCGAAATCCCAGTTTTATAAAAAATCTGTTTCAAGAGTCAGATTTCAAAGTGCCTATGCATAGTGAATAATAAATGACAATTTTGCATCAGTCTCAAAAGTACTGTATGTAGCCCATGAAATACTAACGCTTGTAGAAATACAGTAAGCCACTTAAAGAGCTCTTTCTGGCTATAAATATCAGGAAAGCAGTCCAGTTAGTGAAGCAGCCACAGATACCTCAAATAAATTTGAAAAATGTCCAAAGGGCCTCACAAGCCAATCACCGGTGTGCAGCACAGGGTGGAAATAAATCTGATTTCATTGTAAAAGTAAAGTAAATGTCTTATTTTCACTGGTGGAGAACGTCATCCTCTAATTTCTAAGATGGACTGTCTTTATTGTAGCTTAGTAATTTTAGAAGGGTGATGAGGTCACCGCACGAAGGCTTGGATACTACACTGGAAAATGACAGCTATCAACTGGACAATCATCACAGCTGGAGACATCTTTGGTGTACTGAAAGTAGCACTTTAACAGTACCGTGTTGAAAAATGGTGCACTCAGTCAGCAATCTCATGCAACCTCAACAACCAGAATAATGTGTTCCCATGCCAACAATACGCCATTTGTAACGATTTGATAATATTGTCAACGATTTCACCAAAACAAGTACTGCAATAGAAGGAAACAAATGTCTCCAGCGATGATGGGTGTCTCCAAAATATGTAATAAATTAACTTTCTAATAGAGGGCATGTGTGTGTGTGTTTTCTGCTGGGATGACTCTTGGTTCTCTCTTGTCTTTAGATACCAGTCTGTTGATATCATTCAACCAACCAATCATGTATTGCCAGCCTCATTCGGGGATTCTGATTGGCACATTGTCACAGGCAACTCTCTTACCACCACCAATGAGTCCCCACGTAGAAAACCCTCACAGCATGAGCTGGAGAAACAGAGAATGCCAGGTGACTATTTTCTCTTCTCTTCTACCCTTGTTGTGAAGACTGACTGGGCGCCCGTGCCTTTTTTTTCTTGTGTCCCCCACTTCCCTCTCCCCGCCCCCTTTTTTTTGCTTTTTTTTTTTGTGCTTTTTTTTTTGGTTTGGTTTTCCTCGCTCTCCTTTCTTACAGAGCATGACCTCCTGAGGCAGGAGCTGAACAACCGCTTCCTGGTTCAGAGTTCAGAGCGGGGCCGGGGGCCGTCCGCCTCACCGCTGGCCCCCGTGTCGCTCCTGAGGGCCGAGTTTCACCAACACCAGCACATGCACCAGCACCAACACACCCACCAGCACACCTTCACGCCCTTCCCCGCCAGTCTGCCCCCGGCCGCCATCCTCACCCCGCCCACCGCACCCCCCATGGTGCGTACCCAAGCCAGAAATGTGAGGATAAGTAAAACAAAATTTAAAAAATAAAAATAAAAAGCTCCAGTAACTTCCCACCCACCCACCTGTCACCCGTCCCAATCTCCTCTTCAATCAAATCCTCCCTTTTTTTTTTCTTTACTACAAAATTCACCAAATATAAGTCCCGTAGCTGTAGGAACCCGTCCCTTCGAAAAATATGATACTGATTGAGTTTGAATTTTGCTCTTTGATTTCTGCATACTGTCCCGCCGCTAAGAGGTAATGAGAAGCTGGGAGCTACACATCTGTTCCACTCTAATAAGGACAAATGCTGGCTGCCACCTCCCTGCCACACACACACACACACACACACTCTCTCACACACACACACACACACACACACTCTCACACACACACACACACACACACACACACACACACACACACACACACACACACACACTAGCATGTCTTCTAGTTCACATACATGCCAGTTACTGCTCAGGTTGGTCAAACCCGACCAAGAACATGTATACCGGTATTTGAATGCTTTGCAACGTCTTCATCCATAGTGGAATTTGATATAAACTGTACATTTACACTATGCATCACTTTTCATGAAGACCATTTTCTGACTCATGGGAAGTCTGCGTTACAGGCCAACATTACCAAAATTCATTTAAATTATTCACCCTCATTTCAATTTTTACATAGATTTTGCTGTTCAGTGCTGAGGATCAAAATTGTCTGAAGGCTGGCTTTTCAATTGTTTGCATATGGGTGTGTTTTAAATGTTTCATTTGCCTGTTCACAAGGAGCAACAAAGACTGTGTGTGTGTGTGTGTGTGTGTGTGTGTGTGTGTGTGTGTGTGTGTGTGTGTGTGTGTGTGTGTGTGTGTGTGTGTGTGTGTGTGTGCGTGCGCGCATTTGCTTAACTCAAAGGCATCCAGTCGGTTAAATGACCTCATTGTGGATGAAGGGGGGATGACATCACTGCAAAACTGTTCTGATAATGTTTGTAATTGCTTCCGTGCTTTGACTGCCATCAAGCCTTTTTTTTTTTTGCTGCTCTCAGATTAGTACAGAGGGAAAAAGGTTATGACTATTCATCCATCATTTCAAATGCACAGCAATCTCTGACAGTGGATTCAGATGGGGCCTCCATTTCTAGCTTTTTGGCATTAGTCTAATAGATGTAATCCATCATGTCATGACCTCTGATTAAGAGCCTGTGGTCCCATTAAGGCCCCGCTGCAAGATTGCTCCCATCCTGTTTATTAGAAATCAAAGCTCTGGTATTTATGGCACAGTCTCAGATAAAGACAGAGACCGTTTAGACGGTTCTTCAGCCAGCACACATGCCGTTATCTGGTCTGCTGTTCATTCCTGACATGGTAGGAATTATATACACTACACAGTCGTCTCTTTGAAGATGAAAGAGGCGATTTTCCTCATCTCGCTAATGCTGGCATTATGTAGCGCGTGATGTACATACCTCCCCCGTCTCTTGTTGTGTTGTTACGATGGGATTTGAGACTGCCATTAATGTCCTCTACTGTTTTTTTCCCCCTTTTAATTGAAACTGTGTTTGTATTTAACTTGTGCCTTTTCCCCTCCCTTCCTCCCCTCGGTAACAGTGCTGTTTTTCCTTCTCTTTGGTGCTTGCTTAGAGAGGCAGGAGTAATGATGATGTTGTGGTTGGTTTTACTGTATTGTCATGAAAAGGCAAAAGTATGGCCCTGTTGTGCATCCTTTCTCTCTCTCTCTGTCTTTTTTTTTCTCTCCTGCTCTCTAGACGCCCCATGTCATTTCAACTATGTTACAGTCCTTGGCTAATGGCTGTAATTAATGAAATTATGAAGCCTCTATTTTTGTTTATTGTTCAACGCCCTTAAGCAGCTGGCTTGCCAAATGGCCCCCTATGCCCCTGCCATGTCTTTGGACAAGGAATATCCTTAATTGTTATAAGATGAAATATTAAACTTGAATCAGCCAAAGCTGTTTACTATAAAACTGACAGGCAACATAAATTACAAGGGCAAGAGTTTTTTTTTTTTTTCTTGTTTTTTTTACTAGGCCGTAAAGCGGCCAAAATCCCTCTCCCAGTGGCAGACATTAAACAGGTCGCGCTTTCAGAAATGCAGAGCTGTTTAAAGAGCTCAGAAGCTGGCTCGGCGTTTCCTCTCAGTAGGCTGTCTTTGATTTGGGCCCATTATCGCCCACAAACAGAGCCGCCGACACCAGCGCTGCCGCTGCAGCCATTTTGTGTGCAGATGTGAACGGCCCTGCTTCACCAGAGGAGCCCCCGACCCAAACCCTGCGTCTCCACCAGCCGCTTAGCCAACCCCTTCACCCGCTCCCTCCCTTCAACCACCCGTGTCGCTGCACGCGCACACAGAAACACCGATTCATACCCCCTCATTTTCCTGTTTTATGTAAACCCCAAAAACGTCTGCGCCTGCCAAGAGAGCTTTGTGAAAACACTCGCAAAAAGTACCTGCAAATGGGTTTGTGTATTTGCGGAATAGGAATAAGTTACTGACACTTGTAATTAGCCTGTTTCAAAGTAGAGAGACAGTATTGGCTTGCGAACAGACATACAAAGTCCCCATTCATACATGGGGCAACGTTCTCCGTTCTCTCCCTCCCTCCCTCCCTTCTCAGCTTACTGAATAGATTTCCATGTGTTCAGGACATGATCAAAAACGACATAGTTTTTATACAGCAAATTCCAATTGGGATTATTCTGTTAGGCATCCGGTCTGCCACAGAAAAGGTTTCCTCACATCAATTCAGCATATCACTTTCATGCTGATATGTCCTGAATTAGCTCCTAACCATTGCAAATGTCATCCACTCGATTCCGTTTCAATCATCAAAAGACAGACACGCAACAGGCCCCGTATATTCTTTCCATGGTTTAATGCACAGATAATTGGTAGGGTTTTTTTTGGACTACATTTTGTATGTCTGAACATACTCCCATCTATTCCATCGGGGCTTGTTGTAAAAAGAAGAAAAAAAGAAGAGAAAAAAAAGAAATCCATAGCAGTCAAAAGCAATTAGATTGACATTTCTACAAATTTTCCAGTGAATAGAAACAACTGGTCTGGTTTTAAAATGGTCTGATTCTCTTAGCTGGGCCTCCACGCCCAACCTCTGGATGCTCAATTGGAAAATCATGCAGGCTGTCTTCATCTTGGCAGTGTGCTAAAGCGGTCGTATTGTTAGTAATTGAACTGCCTATCTGACCATGCAGTTTAAGTAAACCCATGACCGGTGCAAGCCAGCTGCTTTCCTCCAGGGCTTATTATTCTGGATCAAAACCCTGCTTATGAACAGTTACAGATGTTAATCATGTGTTTTGTTTTTGTGATGTATCAATAACAAGACATTATTATTAAAGAAAGGCTTCTACATTTTGGTAAAGTAGATCATTTTGTTTTCTAATTCTTTTCTTTCTTATTTCTTCCAGTTTGACAAATACACCCCCAAACTGGACAACCCATTCATCAGACATTCAAACGTGAGTTTCTTTTCGTTGTTCTAAGTGAGTTATTTGCATTTGGCAAATCAAATATTTGGCATATTTGAATGTTGCCGGGAAAGCATTTATTGTGGCTGTGGTTTTTGTGTGTGTGCATAATATGCCTGAGTCCTGTACGTATCTCTGTATGATTTCTCTCCCCAGTTCTTCCCTTCCTATCCCCCCACCATGCCAGGCATGCCCCCGCTGCTCCCACACTCAGGACCCTTCAGCTCACTGCAAGGAGCCTTCCAGCCCAAGGTCAGCCCCACATCCCCACCCTCAACCCACCATCTACAAACACACAGAGAATTTAAGGAAGCATGGGTTCAATAGAAATCACACAAGCTTGTACACAGTTGAAATCTCCAAACGTTTCAAATTATTTAAATGATTTCAAATGATAATGGTGCTTTTTTTTGGCATGCTTTGACTTTTTTTATTCTTCATAAAATGGCGTGCACTAGTCTCCTTTTGTCAGTGCAAAAAAAAAAAAAAATTGAAATGCACTACTGTATGTAAAGAGTCCCAAGACTTTGCATGGGTCAAAATGGCTACGCACACACTCACCATAACTCATTTAGTAACCACAGACACAGTGCTGTAGTTTTTGGTTGGATGAAAAAACTGCATGTGCATAATCACTTTAGAAAGGAAACAAAAAGTGAAAGAAAGTCTAGGTTACACACTACACTTTCATTAGATATTTGACCACAAAACAAATTCCTTCTGCTGTCTGTCTTGGGTGACAAAAAAAAGAAGCAGCAGAGCTCTGAACACCGAAGATGTGAGACAGGATGCTAATAAACGTTTATGGTCCCGTTTAAAATCCATAAATCCCTCCATAATACTCTGTCAGACTTGACTGGACCTGAACCTGGGTCAGACCCGAGCCGTGACAGGCCAAGCCAAAGATGAGAAAGCGACGTCTGTGTGTTTAGGGGAGCAAAGAAGAGGAGATGCAGGGGCCGTGAGGATGCCAGGGATGGGAAGGAGTGGGAGGCTGTGAGTCTGTCTGGCAGATGCCCAGCGGCTGTGACCCGGTGTAAGCCACCAATCAAAGCCGGCCTAAATCCGCTGGCCCTATTCCCATGGGGCTCTGTCATGGAGGGGCCCTTTTTGTCCAAGGCCCCTCCAGATGGTTAAAGAAACAGTCTTATGCGTCCAAAGTCCCTGCTAAGTATTCTTGGAGAGGAGCTTTTTTTTGGGGGGGGGGGGGGTGTTTGCAGAGGCTGGTGACCTAGGTCACCCTGCAGGATCTCCCTATCCCTGAAGTAGCAATGGATTAATAAGGCTGATCTAGGTACTTGCGCTCCAAAGACTTAGAGAGGAGATGGGGGGGGGGGGGGGGGGGGGGGGGGGGGGGGATCAGAGATGTGTTACTCTGGCAGGGCTCAGCGCCTGCGGCGTCATCGCAGTTTTATCTACTGACGTCAGCCATACAGTAGCAGCCGTTGAGGATTAGTGGGCTATAGTGCTACTGAAGGAGGACGTAAGGTTTGAGTGATGCTGTTTTCACTAGCCCGAGGATCTTCTAGTGCTCTTAAAACCGAGTTGAACTACTGTATGTATGGATCGTATGAGAGGACATTGACATAATGGCAGTGAAACCTGGGATTACAAAAGTTACTTGTATGCATTCTCTAAATTACAAATAATTAAAGCTATTTCTTTTTATGCTTTTAAGATACTCTTAAGCACTGCCTTTTACGTAGATCCCATTTTGAGAATCATCACATGCAGTCAAAATACCTGCCAGAGTGTACTACCTAGTACTACTCATACTACCGTAGATGTGGTTGATCACCATGTATCGCTTTCCCTTTGTCTCTCCTTCTCTCTGTCAGGCGTCTAATCCCATCGACGTTGCGGGACGTCCTGGAGCAGTACCTCACACACTCCTACAGAAGGATCCACGGGTAAGCATCCGGCCGATAGCATCCCAGCCAGTCTGCTCTTCCTGGTGAAAGCCACACACGTACAGTATGTGTCTCAGAGAGATGTGAATGCGTGCATTTGCATTAACATCTTGTTGAGACGAGGCATTTCTCCTCGTGCATCTCTATGGACACATTTATACAAGGTGCCTGAAAGTAAGAACGTGCATTTTATTTTAGAATGGAAAGTCCCAGTGTGAATTGAGCCTCCCAACACTGCTGATTTTTCAGCCTGCTAAACTGCACATTTTGGCTATTTATCTGTGTTGTTGATGATAATGATGTCCGTTTGTCCATACAGATAACAGATCCATTCAGGACATCTGTTAGGGTAAGTGGTTGCCTTGTCCATCTTTTGTTAAATGTTTCATCTCTCTGGCCAGGCCACAAAGTCTAAAACTGCAAATTCTTCAACAACTCTTGATCAAGGAAATTCAGGGCTGCATTTAAGGATAGCTTTGAGGTCTCGATTGGGCTAAAGTCAGGGTTAGATTTTCTTAATCCGTTGCCTGGTTGAAAAAAATTCGGACGAGTTCCCACTTTGTAGTTTGGCCAGAAAATCTCAATGCCAGAATCCATTTTTAGCTCCCTATATCAAAGCCAGCCGGTTAACCTCAGTTTCTCTCTAAATTTTTAGAAACCTGGCAAGTGGTGCGCAGTGCATGTCCAGATCGCATGGCAGATCTACCACCACCAGCAGAAAATGAAGGTGCGTGAGATGGATAACAATGTCTTTCAGGAATCTTGCTGTCATGTAAAACCAGATACAGTATATTGGTAATGGAATAAGTCAAAGTTGGAGCTTTACCTGTAAAATAATCTATAATGGTGATACTGGAGTCAGAACGACCATCTGGGTGGGAAAAGGCAGATGACAAAAAAAAAAAAAAAGGAACAGAATGATGTAAAAGTTAATCACAATACCAAATCCAACAAAAATGGTGTTCTCTCTGACATAAAATCAGTAAGAAGGTTACAAGTAAAGGCTCTGTGCATGGCTCACTCCACCTAAAGAAAAAGAGGCAGATCATAAAGCGTCACATTTCTAGCACTCAGTGACAGAATTAGTAGTTGAATAGTTTCTATTGAAGATTTGAACACAGACAAAAAAAAAATGCTTGTGTGGAAAAACTCACTGACAGTGGATGGTGTGGCCTTGCCATGGAGATCCTCTGCTGATGCCTCTGGCCGGGTGGTGTCAGTCCGTCTTGGGCTTTCAACCCCCGTTACCAAGGATTTAGTGTCCCTAATCAGCTTACATATATTTGTTAGAACACAGTTGGCCAGAATTGGAGACATGGAGCCATTGTTGATGTATCTGTCTTCCTCTGATCTCTCACCCAGAGTAGCCGAGGATAAATCCCCCTCACTCTAGTCGTTGGAAATGTTTGGTACTGTTGTCTACCGACCTAATTTTTTTCCGTCTGTCTCCCTCTCCTTTTCTCTGCCTCTCTCGACTGTAGCAAATGCAGCTGGATCCTCACAAGCTAGACATGAATGGGAAGCTGGACCTGTTCAGTCGACCCCAAGCTCCAGGAGTGTTCCCAGGGTTTCCGTACACTCATGACCTGGCGCGACCCCTCTTCTCCTCCACAGGTCAGTAGCGTCTCCCAGCAACCCAATGCAGAGTGATGAACTGCACCTTCCAAGACAAATTATTCGAAACACTCAAATTATCCCGTTCTCAAAGCCTTCCAATGCCATTTTTTTTGTCTTTATGCAAATGAGCATTTACAGCCGCATGTCGAAATTCTCCCTTCACCACTGTGATGAAATGGCATCAGGGTTTTTTTTTTTTCTCTCCTCTCATGCAATGCTCACTTAATTATAGTGCTTTTGTAGCAAATGTTTTGCCAGTAAAGGGAGTCAGATATGTCTATGAATATGGATGACTCTCTCGGTTAGGTAATTGACTGATTTTTCCCTGCGTTGGAGGGCAACAGAGAGGCGAACGCCCTTTGACTGGTAATTATGCAGTGGTGTGTCAGAGGCACTGCTGTAATTGGTTCTTTCATTAACAATTCATGGAATATGGGTGATGGTAACAGTGTTTTGTGTAAAGAGGCCAGCTTGTTGCATAGTCAGGAACTGACCTCAATAAGCAACTATAGACTTGCACACAAACACGCAGCAGCTGCAATAAAAGCCAAATATCAATGGCTAATTTGCTCAATGGCATTACTCAGCCATCTTTAAATTCCTCTAGCTGACATATATTCAACAAGTCTGTGATGCAGTTGCAAAAAAAAAAAAACACTCATATTTGAACTTTTAGGCTACATTTACACTGCTACAATTTGTTTTTATGCAGCGTTTTCAGCCACAACTAGTTTAAACTAAAAACGGCATATCTAATGACCATTCACTTATACTGGGCATGTGCGTGCCGATGTAAACAGGAAGCAGCATGTGTACTCCGTCCGGTTGGTGTTGCCATGGTAGTAGCTTTTAGTTGCAGAAAAGACTAGAGCAGCTGTGAAAAAGAAGACGAGAGATTTCTTCTCTGTTTGGACCGACGAAGAGGTAGAACTGTTACTGAAAGTCACACGTGACTACAAGGCGACAGAAAACACAGACTGGGAGTCTGTCTGATGTTACTCTGCAGTTGAAAATCATGGATGTATAAGTTAAAAAATATAGAAAATGCTTTGGAGAAGAAAAAAAAACAATGGTGAAAGGTAAGACCAGGGATTTATTAGCTCGGACCGACGACGAGGTGTATTATGTTTGTTTATGTTTGCACCCCTCACCAAGGCAAATTCCACGCAAGTATACTTATTGTGGCAGTTAACCTTCTTCTTAGGTGGAAGTGTTACTGCAGTCCGGGCTAATCCCAGTCATTTAGTTTTGTCTCTGCATGGCTAGGTAAAGAACATAAGCGTCTTATTGGATCATATTAATAATATCGCTGTTCCTCTCGGCTCTGATAGGCTCCGGCCACCCCGCTCCCTCTCCGTACGGCCATGTCCCCCACCCCAGCGGCTTCCTGCCTCCTAGCCATTTGGCAGGTAAGTGTAAGTAACCCATGTTCAAACTTTTTTATACATTTATCTCCTCTTTCTCTCAGTCTCTCTCTCTCTCTCTCACTCTCTCTCTTTTGCACTCATGTTTTAAACACATTACAAGCCTTCAGGGTGTAATTTGAAGCGTATATATATATATATATATATATATATATATATATATATATATATATATATATATATTGATCTCAGGTTCATTTTAAGGTTAACATGGAGTCCAGTTGGCCAATATAGTCAGTTGGTTGCGGCAGTTCTTGAGCAAACTCAAAGTGCATGGTAATGGGGACTGTAGCCATCATAAAATCAGACAGTATGATTCACAACTCAGCCTTAAATAATTCTTTCTGGGTTCATTAAAAAAGACTTAGTCTAGTATTCAGTCTCCCTCTTTGTTTGGACGAACTATACACAGTGCAACAGCATATATGTCACTATTTTCTATATGCTTGCAAAGTATTTCGTAGGAGTGAATAGGATGTATTTTTTTTGTATGCATTCATTTATTCTGCACCATTCTCTCAGAGAAACTGTTTTGGTTCAGAGTGGCAAGTTGATTTCATGGAATAAGCCCTTGAGTCAATCCATTTTGTGCTTATGAATACATGGTGCACTGAGGAGGAAGATTTAGCGAACCAAATTTTCCTGTCCAGGGAATTCATGTGTGAGGCAGAGGAGATTTCTTAATTGTTGTCTTTTTCTAATACATTAACAAGCCCCAGAGCTGAAAATCCTTAAACCCTAATCTGTTGATAAGTCCTGCATTTCCTGATGGATTTTTTTTTTGCTGAATTAAAATGGGGCTGCAAATTATCAATTGATGAATGTTGTTCACTGACTTCTCAGGACAAATGTTTGTGTTACTCCTATAAATCTGGAGGCTCTGGTCTGCGTCAGTGGAGCCCATCAGACACCGATTCTCTTACATCATTGTGGTCTGTCTAGCCTAATTTTTTACAGCTTCTAATTCCCCTGTCCTTCCACTATTGTCTAATTTAAGCTCAGCTCCAACAACTCAAAATTAATTTCCCCATCCAGCAGTGTTCTTCCACCCCAGCAGGGTCAGGGACACTCCACTCCAGTTAGTGGCAGTGAATCCAGCATCCAGGCGACCTGGCTACTGCAGGATTACCAGGCGTAGAGCTAGGGTGGCAGCGCTAAAAAAAAAAAATTAAAAAAATAAAACACAGCTCGCTTGTAAGAGAAAAGCTGAGTGGAACGGGTTGGTGTTGGGGTGTGCACCGCTAGCCAGCCCCCCCTTTTGCTAATCCCTGTTTGGCATTTTACAGATCCTTTCAGTCGCTCCAGTTCCTATGGCGGCCTCGGCAACCTTTCAAGCAGTGCCTTCGGAGGATTAGGCAACCCCTCGCTTGGTAAGCGCTGGCCCCCTCTCCTCCACCGCTCACCCTTTCAATCTGGCCCCTGTGGCCGGTAGCAGAACAGAGCAGGACAGCGTTAGACCATAGGGAGAGCCCAGGAGGGGAGGAAAATAAAATCAAGACACTTAGCTCTAGTTTCTGTGTCGAAACAGCCCTAGCCCAGGGAAGCCCAACAAGGCAGCACACCACAGTAAACCTCCTCCCTGCCTCCACTTCATCCACCAACCATGTCCCCACCAGTCTGGCTTTAATCTGGCTGCGTTGCTGCCAACAGGCACTCTTAGGTCCGCTGTTCGGTGGCAATTCATCTATTAATTATCTGACAAGCCCCTTCTGCACCACCATGGAGGGCTCCCCCCCCCCCCCGGCCACCTTTTCTCTATGGCTTTTCTCTCTTTCTCTTCATCCCTCCTATCTTTGTGTGCCAAATCGGTCACCCTGTTGTGAAAATGGATGTGATTGGAATAGACATGCTGTGGAATGCTAAGGTCTCCCTTGGCTTTTCACAGCCCTCAACTCCAGAGGGCAAGTGAGTCTCCCCTGTTCATCCAGTGCAACAACAAAAAAGGGAGGGGGGAGACGCCCTTTAGTCCAAAAGTAAATGAGTGGATTTTTTTTTTTTATCTCTGGTGGGTGGAACCATTAACCTCTATCTCTTTCAAACAGCGTCAGTGAGAGAACCTCCAGAGACAAAGACAAAAGCAGCTTTTTGTTGTTGAGTCTTTCTAATCTTATGTGTCCTCGAGAAGGTTTTGTGCCCAATTAACTTACAGCGGGTCCCACGCCTGTCTCTCCCTTCCCTGCAGGGTCCAACAGCATGTTTGGCACCAAGGAGGGGCCGGGAGGACTGCCCACGTTTGGCGGCCCCCACCACGACACCTGGAACAGACTTCGACGCACCCCGCCATCTTTCCCCACCCCGCCGCAGTGGCCCAAAACCGGAGACGTCGAGAGAAGCAGCTCAGCCAACAGCCACGAGAGAGAGCGAGAGAGAGAACGGGAAAGAGAAAGAGAAAGGGAGAGGGAAAGAGAGAAAAGAGACTCGTCCATCGGTAAAGAGGAGAAGGATAAAGACAGGTGCGTTGCTTTTTATTGTACTTTTTGGGCGTTATTTGGATGATATCATGTCATATATCTGCAATAATGCAATTACTATACATTGTCTGCTGTCATCACAATTCAACATTTGATCTGGGACTTCACTGTATTGTTTCAAAGCATTATGTGATTTCCCCAAGAAGGTAATACATCTGATCATCTCACACACAGCACATGTAAAGGACAGAAATTGTGAATATTTTTTTCATTCAAGTACTCAAATTCATGATCACAACTCTTAAGACGTGGCCACAATAATGATCCCTTTTCCAGCTAGCATTAACATATATACAAGATGATTAAATTATGTTTGGACAAAACAACAAAAAAACACTCAAATCACCCAAAGATAGAAAGATGTACTGTCAAAGACAAAAGACAAATTGTGACAATTCTCCAGACCATTAGTCATATCCGTAGAAACTGAAATAAATTGAATTCATGGTTCCAACAAGGAAACGGACACAAATCAAACAGACAACAAGCAGCTCTGAGAGAAGCTATCTCTCAGAAATCAATTGAAAGGATCTCTGTGGATGATAGAGGAAGACAGGAGCGTGGTAACCTATATTCTTTTGAAAGAGAATTATAACCCAGATGTAAATCCCGTAGGTAAATCATCCCTAAATACAACCCACCGACATGATGCTTTATTTGACTGGCAAACTAAACACTTTCATTATGTTATCACAGGGATTCTGTGGATCGTAATCGCCACTCCAACCGTTCATCTCCCGCCTCTGCGCCAGTCAGCTACCAGATCAGCAGCCTCATTCGCACAAACAGCCAGAACTCCTGTGACTCGGGTCGACACCACAGTGGCAGTGTTGATCGGGTCCGTGAGGCGGAGAAGGAGCTGCTGGAGCGCCACCGAGAGTCTTCCACGCTGGGTGACGTGAAGGTGAAGGAGAGCCGCTCGCCCGGCAAGGAGATGATAGAGAGGAGATGCTCAGAAGACTCCATCAAACCCGCTCAACGCTCTCCTTCCCCGTACACCAAGGCCGTGATCAACGAGCAGGGCATGAAGATGGCAGGTGGGCCCCCGCCTACACTCAAGGACAGCGAGAGGAAAGAGCCCCCATCCGCAGAGCTCCTGCACAAGGTGAAAAGTGACATGAAGATTAAGGAGGAGAGGAAGGAGGAGCAGGAGGTCGTGATGGTGAGTTCCGAGCCCGCCCCCCAACCCCCAGCCCAAGCTCTCCCTGCTCAAATCAGCCAGCCTGTAAACCCGCACCACCACCACCCACCTTTGTCCCATCAGCCCCCTCTCCCGTCATCACGCGGCTGTGACATTCCAGCACCTGGCCTGCACGGTGTCCCCATGGCGCACTCTCTGCCTCTTTCCATGAGTGCCATGCCCCAGATGGGCAGTCTCAACGTGCTGGACCGGGCGCGCATGGCTCCGTTCATGGGAGTGAGCCCTCTGGCGGGAAGAGAACGCCTGCCCCACCCGGCCTTCCCCTGGGACCCACTCAGAGAGGCCTACCGCAGCCTGGACCTGCAGCGGCGCATGGACTTCCAGCTCCGGGCCGAACAGGGACATCGCTTCCCCAGCGTGTACGAACAAGAACGAGCCTACCGCGAGAGGGAGGCTCATGACTACTCGCACCACGAGCACCTGTTGGAGGTGCGCAGGGAGCACGAGAGGATGAGGCAGCAAGCGGAGGAGCGAGAGCGCCTCCACCTGAGAGAGGAGCTGGACAGAGCACGCCTCCATCAGCTGCACCAGTCCCCCATGGAGGGCCATCTACCCCACATGCCCCCCTTTATGCCCCACCTAGGAGGCATGCCCTACCCGAGACTCAGCCCCTCCACCGGACACAACGGCCCTCTGAACAGAACGCCCCCTACCGCCGCACTCAGTGCGCCCCCGCCCCTCGTGCCAGCCGGCAGTGCCAGGCCAGCCTCACCCAGGAGGACTACCCCCCTCACCACCCAGGACCCACGGGACTACTCCCCATCTCGCAACCCCAAAGAGGTAGAGGCCCGGTAGCTTCTGAGAAAAGTGCACAAAGTCTTATTAGACACACTCACACGCCCCGCTCCCCTAATCTGAAACCTTGTTGTGAACAAAATGCACTGCTCTTCACCAGAGAAGAGCAAACCTCCCTAAGGGAAAGGGTATGATTGTACAAAGTAAAGGTGTGTAAGGCTGATTAACCACATGCCATGACTTTATTTTTAGCGGACTGGAGGTTGAATAATGTCGGTAAAGAGAACATAAATATGTGTATGTTTATATCCGACTTAAATATTTGATAATTATTAATATATTAATCAAATACCTTTTTTTCGGCTTTGTGCGAAAAGAGCGGTCCTAAAATGAGTTTGTACATTTCCTATCCTTGTTCCATGTATAGATATCATTTCTATGAATTTTATGTATTTTGTGCATTAGTCACACCTTTTACAATATTTATCCCAGTTGATTGTGAGACATATCCATTATGACCCACTGTAAAGACTGGATTTGGTTTCAACCTTCAGTGATTTCACCTCATGGTACCAGGATATCCTCAATGATGACAATGTACAATGTTACATTACCGATTTGTTTTGTTCATTCGTTTGCCTTTGAGATATGCAGATAAATATATATTATGAGGTCTTTGTTCAGTCTCTGTAAAGAAAACTGATGTAAATAACTTGTTGATATTCCTTCGCTGCAAAATGACTGTGTAAATTTATTAGTCTTTTTAACCATTTCTAGAAAAACAAAATGAAATGAAACATGGGAGAATCACTTCCCTGTTGAATATCATGGCAACAGACAAGCCTGGCCAATGGATGAAAAGGATGACGGGAGGGTGTTGTAGGGGGCCGAGAAGGATCTTCTGCTATCTATGCAAAGCAGCACACAGTACCCTAATGAAGAGATCACCCTGAGGGAGCAGACGATATCTGGTGATACTGGTGGAGAGAAACTTGGATTAACACATGTTTATAAATAATGATGGAATTATTAAAAGACTTCCAAGTCAAAAACTGGACCATCCCCAGACAGAAAAGAAGGACACTTTTTAGTGGGTGGCAAAAGGACTTTCTCTGTCAACCTTGTGGTGTTGTGCAGTTGTTTTTCTTAGACTCTTGTATACAAAACAAGTAGAGTTTTAGGCGTGCAAAAAAATGAAAATGAACATTCTTGGTTTAAAATGTATGGAATAAAGTTTGGACCTAATGTCATACATTTGTTACTGGTCTTTCATCCTGGCACTCGTTGTCAGTGCTGACTACAAGTACTGAATTTGTTTGTGAGCTAAACCTACTGAGTGGAATGTTGATGTGAGGTTGATAGGTTTGCCAATAATGCTTGTGTCTCCGTTTTCAGCATGTAGAGGATTTGTTTATCTGATATCAAGCTATTACTTTGAAATCATAAAGGCAACATACTTGGCCCGACAGAGTAGCCTAAGCCGTAAGATCATTTGACCATAATCTGTCATACATGGGCTACAGAGCTCTTCAGAGGGGATCGATGAGATTGGGCCAAGGCAATACAGGGAGGGACTAATAGGACATTGATTTTGTATGAAAGCAGGTTTTGAGTGTTTGTGTTGCAGGTAACCGGTATTGACTGGCAGCCCAGCCGCATATTGACCCGCGGTCTGGACTCATTAAGAGGAGCAATGCCTGGGAGGCAGGCTATCGGATGGTGGAGGAGAGCCTCCCCTCTCTTCTTATACACCCCCTCTCCTTATGCACACCACTCATCTGCTTTACTAATGAGGCCGGAAGGCGCTCTGGAGTGGGCCGCGGAGGGAGCCCTGAGGCGCCCCATCCTCTTATTGACAAGACCTCGGCTGTGCTTGCCGCCTGTCCAGAGACGGCCAATTCATCCTGATAATGCCCCGACTACTCATCTCGCTGCTGTGTGCCGTGAGACCCACCAATCCTGTCCCATGGTATCAGCCCATAATGACAGCGTGGATCAAACCGTGGCCAGGTCATTAGGGGATGTTATTGAAAATCAATGGCGCTCCTGTGTCTCACACACTCCGGCAGTTTTTTTTTTGTTTTTTTTAAAGGGCTCCTTGAAAAGACCATGTTTGCCAGAATGGGGCCAGGCGTATTGGGAAGGCTTAAATCACTATCACTTTCAATTTAGGCTCCTGGTAATTGAGCCACATATTCCTCCGATGGGTAGCATCTGTCAGTGGCCAGCTTCACTTTAGCACTGTGTGCTTTAAGTTCTAATCATCTAGTCAACAGCAGGTACTTAACCCCTGTACTTCTTACAGAATAGTGATTTTTCCTGTAACTATTATTTACCAAGCAAGCTTTGGTAGAAGAAAAACACACCTTACATTTTCCCCTGACTCAATCACTCTGTCCTGTGTTCTATCCATTTTACGGCTGAGTGTGGAACGGCCCTCCGGAGATGAAAAGCTCCATCAATTTCACTCATCGTCTGGCAAGGTCAATTTATTTCAGCACACAGTCCATCATCAGATGGGAATCAATTGACACATTGCCTAGCATATCCAACCCAAGGTGGGTTATTACAGCTTCTGCAATTGTCAGCTGTTTTCCAGAGCCATTCTTCACATGTCCAGGCTTTTCCTTCTTTTTGTTGTTGCCCCAATTGTTTATGATTTTCTATATTTACTTGTTCGTAATTTGGAACACATTTCCTATTTGATGGAACATGGTTACAATGACAGGGCTTCATTCAGCTTGTCAAAAAAGCGACCGTGATACAAGATTGAGGTTGTTGTTTTTTTAACACATTTCTCCACTAAAATCCCAATTAATAGGATACGGTGAGGTAAGACATTGTTTTATTGTTCCACTAATCCTCTTCATTTATCTGTGAGAAACCTCAATGCAGAGGGTTTAGGATTGAATTTTCATGGTCTCAAATACCTCCAAAAAGTGCTTGGCACAGTGCTCACCCCAGATTCAGCGAACAGTGGAACAGGCCTAAGGGGCTTTTATAGAGCACAATGGCAGCTAATAACACACTGCCAAGCTAATAAGATGGGCGACAAATGAATGGTTCGGTCCAAGCTGCTTTTCTCTCTTGCTCACTCTTCCCCCGCTGATAAAACATGTATGAAAGCGTTTTTGAGCCGCTATGTAGTGGCTCCCTAGACTTTTCCCCCCAGCGAGAGCTAATGCATTAGTTCCCATTTGAAGGCTGTTTTGAAATGGAGATTGGTAATGAGACGGGAGGCCCCTGCCATGATCACATTTGGATTGCTGGGGCCTCCGCTGGGCCTGGTGATTTGGGAGACGGTGGCTCTGCTCGGAGTTCAAGCCCATCTCTCTGCGGGGGTTAGCAAACCCTAACGAGAGCCATTCTAAACCACTAAACTATATCTGAACTGTGAACTGAGGAAAAGAGCACAGAGTCAAGGGCCTTGGCTGTGGATCCCTGTCGCAGCGCTCTTCGTAGACTGCATGTTGTTTTGACCACCTAAAAAGGCTAGTAGCACACATCCTTTCCATGTTGCCATCTTTTTTTAGCCCTCAATGTCAACAGAGCGGCAGCTGACAGAAACCAGACCAGTCAGCGGTTAAGGAGCTGACTTGGAAACAGCCAAATGGTGTGAATTCCAGACCCTGGTGACAAAGTGCTGTCTAATGTCTTTGCACCTCTGGACCTATGACAAATATTCCGGCTGTCTCACACCACCACCATTATGGCTGTACAAGGAGACCCGCCAATGCAGCCTTATTAGAAATTGTAAATCACTCACAGGGGAACCTTAGAGAGCGTGATGTGAGACAGGGAGGAGTAGAAGAAAATTAAGGGAGATGGAAAAGAAGGAGGTCCAGAACAGTCACCAGCCAAAATAAGTTTTCCACTTTGATTCAATTTTGAGGATTTTTCCAGCCTTTAGTGGAACCTCACAATCTCCCACACTGGCCGTATTATGTACACAAGCCATAAAAAATGAATAACATTTATGCAGCTGGGTGTGTGTGGTAGCAATAGTCCTCTCATTCAGGGACCCGCAGGATGGCACCGTGCCGCCACACCACCCTCTCTGTTCTATGTACGGGCACTAGACAAGAGAAGACTTAGGGGAGGGGTGGGTGGTGTAAAGGGACAAGGGAGGCTCTCGAATGCTTCGAATGAGTTTAAAAAATACGAGATTTCAAGGCAAATGGAGGCCATACGTGGCTCGTCCAATTTGGCACAGCCAACCCGCATGATTAGCCGTAGAGACGTTAATCAAAAGTGGCTCAGTATTTGAAGGGGCGGTGAAAGGAACTGCCAGCTGGTGACAACATGGCTTGTGTGCACGGGCCAAGAGTGAAGTTTATTTGAATATGGATCTTGCCGTGACCGTATTTCTCCAGAGCTCAGTTAGCAGAGCGTTCCTTGGCTCATCACTGGGATCGCCTGAGAGCCGCTTGGCATCCGGAAAGGCGGAAGTTTTTCCAAGCCGCAGAATGAGAATTATGATTTAGTCCATCCCCTCTGGTGGTGTGGGCATAGTCATAAGCATTTATTCAGTTTGTCGCTGGCAGAGGCGCAACACCTTGTTCTTGGCGTCCATGTGTGAGGGTTTCCTTTCCAATATGAAATTATGAAATTGACGAAAAGGTTGTTTTTACAGCCTATGCATTAATAACACATTCAAAAATAAAACATCCTATCTTTCCACATAATGCTATTATGCTCGCCCTCTATTGACAACACAGAGCTTAATGAATATTAAACTGTCAGTGTCTTAGAGCCAGGGCTCAAGTTGGAATAAGACCACCAGTACTCTAAACCAGCAACAGCACAGCATCTGTATTCAGCTTTGAGTAATGGAGCGGTTTCTGTTGGTGTGATTCGATAAATTACAGACTGATTGAGCTTTGTTTTCTAGTTTGTTGATAGGGTTCGGCTAAGGTTTGAATGGCAGTAGTTAACAGATGCAGTTACTTTTAGTATTAGGACTAAATGTTCTAGGTATATACCTAGAACATTTAGTCCTAATACTAAAATATGCCCCTATAGCTTCAGATGCTAACATCACATTACCTGCTGTTAGATCATATTCCACCACAACAAGCATAATCAGAAATGGATCTTGAAGAAGAGAAGATTGTGATCATGATTCAATCCCTGGACCAGTAGGAAAAACATGACTGGGGAAAGTGAACCAATAATACGAACAAAATGCATGAGTTATAGCTAACACAAATGTTAGCTACCTTATAAGTCAGCTATAACTCAATAAATGTCTTGGCTTATATCGAAAGATTTAACAGTTAAAAAATTGTAACTGGCACAATATGAAATGTGTTGAAATTGTTCCTATGCTAGTTGAATCAGATAGTGAATGATATTCCAAACGGCTTTTGGAAGCTCTAGGTTGTCCAGGATTACTAATGGAAAAATGCAGGCTGCATTCCCACTTATATTATCAGTCCTATTCCATATTTGAATTTTATTTAAATGATATATGAAACAATCAAAATAATGCTCTATGTATTAGAGCATTATACATTATACTACATCTGCAGTTACTATTTTATGAAATTAAAAAAAAATTCAGTTCGATACTGTATTTAGGCACTCCACATTCTTGTGTGAGGTCGTTCTCTTGATGCATATTGGATTCGAACTGCTTCTTTCAGCACAGGAAGGTCCACACTGCTGTGCACTGAGTGCACTCACGTCATCAACAAGTTATAACCCTCACTCACAAAAAATACCGAATGCTGCTATAATAAAGAGGAAAAGGCCAGGGGGATCATATTCTTCATGAGACTGGCTTCAACAGGGCTTCTCAGCATTCCAGGCCTGGCTTTGCCCGCCTCCCGTGCTTCTTTGGAAATTTGTCTGGCAGCAAACATGCTCTGAAAGGCTCTTATCTTCTATCTGGGCAGGAGCTCCATGCACCAAGATAACAAACCCCATCTTATCTCGCTGTGTTCGTTAATGTCACAGCTTAAGGGGCTTGTTCTTCCACTTGCAATGGGGCTTGCAGAGCGGATTGTTTGCAGATTAGTCAACACAGGCCTCTGGAGGTCTTGGAGCGCGTTCAAAATGCTTGTCTTGTCCCACAGACGTTCGTTTATGCGCACATTGGTGTTTTGGATGCCTCCCGCTTTCTTGTGTCAAATGGCAGGAGTACTACACAATGGATGGTAAGCATCATTACACACGGTGAGCTCTACAGTAGGCTAATACTTACCACAACAGACAAGCCAGTCAGCCACATCAAAAATGTGCATGAAAGCCTCCCAAGGCCATCTATGTTGTTAGATGTTTTGAGGATGACTTGTTATTATTCTGTTGCTGATTAGCACAGAGGCTTAATCAGCGATATCTGAAACAACAATCTAGCGGCGCTTACCAACCATGTAAAACATTCAGCCTGCAATATTCTTATGTATTTTTGTCCGGTCTGTGTGGCCAGATTCGTGATCATCCCTTTATGAAACAAGAGTCCAGGCAAAGCTCCATTGACTTCAGCCATCTGGCTATCGCACACAACCCTTGGCTACACAGTGGCTCACTCAGTGATTGATTGGGGTGTTGAAGGCCAGCTATTTAACACATCAGAACAACAAGTACTGCTATCAAGCTGGCCCTTCTCATGCCTTGTTTCTGTGCCGCCCAAGAATGTCTCTTATCTCTTCCCTTCTGCTTGTTGGTTTAAGCCAGACAGCATATGCCCACATTCCCCCTATAATACACCGTTGTGCTTTTGGTGCAACCCTGACAGTCAGACAGGTTGCAACTGAGATCTGATGGGGGATATAACCCATGTGTTGGTTGGTAAGAGGTGGGCCTTTAAAAAAATATATAATCTGCTTCCATATTGCGGCCTCTGGGAGGAATATAAAAAAAGGCATTTTCTTCCCAGCATGCTGCACCAAAAGACTGACAGATGAAAATAAAGACCCGTGTTCCATATCATTAAATCCCGCTCTCTCACCTGATTACATTCTTATTAGTGCCTCCATTCTTCTCCCATTATTGTTACTTCTAGTGAAACAGGCCTGATAATGTGCACTCACTCATGAGATGCACAACCTGCTCATTCCCATCTCTGATTCTTTGTTGTCGGCGAATGGTTTTTAAATTAAAAGTGTGAGCGCGGTGTAATTATAATTCTGGGGGTATTACGAAATCAAATATCACAATGAATGTAATTTTATTTGCTTGTAATCTCTCTTACCCAGGCTAATAGGCGTTTTCAAAGGGCACGCTCGGGGGGGTGTAGACAGCGGACCATCTCGACATAGAATGGCTGCTCTGCTCTCTTGCTCCCCAGCTCTGTTCTTTTGTCTTTGATATGCAGGCAAAGAGCTTGACAGTCTTGGAGATGTGGGAGATGTGTCGGCCTGTGATCTCCACGCCTCTCTGACAAATGAACGCCTTTGGCAGAGCTGCTGGAGGTACGGCTCCTCTGCCCTGCTGGAATCCTGATGAGACTATACTCTGGAGCTGCTGGTAATGAAATCAGGGCACAGGACCAAACCGCTGCCAGAAATGACCTTTAATCGACACACATGCAGCTCATTTGGCGTGCGATGACTCAAAATTGCACATACACCTCTGTGCTATTACATCCAGTAGGCCTACGTTTTTTCACTGAGATGTGAGACAAAAATAGGCCCAAACACATAATTTAAATTTATAGCAATGCATTCAACTCTAGAAATACTAATTCAATAATCTATGGTGCGTGTTGTGGCAGTGACAAATAGTTTACATTTAATATTTCCTAACAATCAGTGATGGCTGATGTTTTATGTATATTCATATTTGACGAGTGGGGTGATTTAGGATGCAATCACCATCCAGTCAGTCTTCATTTCATTGGACTCAATTGCTCCACTGAGCACACAATTGCTTTACATTGATTTGACAGAGATGTAATTCCTCATACAGCGTACAGTAAAGATCCATCCTTTGGTGTGTCTCTGCAAAGTAAGATGTTAACAAATTATGACCTAAAATTCTGAATCCCCTCAGGATAAATGTTCATATTTCAGCCTCGCAATGAGCAGGAAATAGCTGATATTGATTCTGGAAGTCACAATTCCACACTGAGGGATCTCTAAACCACAACACTCAGTGCACTCTAATATGGTTGCCTTTGATTTCAGCTCTGGACTTCAAGGGGGCTGAGTAATGATTCATAGAAAGAACAAGCACTACCCCTTGTGGCCCAGTTTGCCCAGTGCAGCATGGGTAAATGGCACCTCCAGCTGCTTCTGGGCCCCTCCTGATAAGTTAACCTTGTGATAACATGCTAATGCCTGATTAATGTTGCCGTAATTAGACACAGCTTTTCACACTCAGTTAAGAGGACATCCTCCAGCAATTAGCCCGAGCCGGAGAGAGATAATTTCAGAGAGCACAGCGGAATCACGTTCCTCGAGCTCGCCTGCATTCCCACTTGGCAACATTAAGGTTTATTTTCTCATTATTTCATTTAATTACTCGTTTGATGTTTCATACAGCTGCCACAAGTAATCTTTGATCCAATTAGGAAATGCTGATTGACAGTGTGAGTGGGGGATTCAATACTCTGCAATACTGCATTCAATTTGCCATTGTGACCTTATCAGAGGATCTGCAGAGGATTCCGTGTTCAACATTGAATGCCAACCAAAAATTATAATAATTTCCCTTAAGAATATATTCTGCATGGATGGCACACCTTTGCGTGGAGGAGTGTGTGTGTGTGTGTGTGTGTGTGTGTGTGTATGTGTGTGTGTGTGTGTGTGTGTGTGTGTGTGTGTGCCTGTAGGGAGGCAGCATGTGTTTGTGTTTCCCTCACCAGACATCTAACAATGAGGAATGAACGCATTAGTGAGGAGAGGCCCCTGTATTCTCCAGCCTCCACACTGCCCATTAATAATGCACTGCCAGGGAATAGATGGGGGTTTGCGGGGATTAGTCCTCTATTAAGGACTCGCTTGCTAGAGACATGCTGGTCTTTCTTAAACAAGAAAGATCAGCCCACTTGCATTGGACTATAACATTCTATATTAAAATTGTCAGTGGTCCCATAAAGACAGTTGTGTAATACCTTTTAAATGTACACAGTGGGATGTGGACATGGTGAACGCAGTTAATATGAAATGGACAGAGGTTACATGTTATTGCAACATCTAAGATCACACTGTGATGAACATTTAAACCTGCAATAACAGATTTTTTTTTTTTGTGGACACTCAGGGGCAGAAGAAACAAGTTGTGAACACAACACTGATATATATGCAATGGCGCTGCGCTAAGCTAAACGCTAAAGGGGAAAAGTTGCTTTTCAACCCTTCTGAAGCAATTCATCCAGTGGATATTTACTGGCGGATAAACGGACCTCCGGGTACTGCCGCCATTCAGCTGCATGTACGGCAGTACAGAAAATCGGCAGACTTTCCCATAAGTTACCAGCTAACGCTACAGTAGCTAGCTAGCTTTGTTGGCATATCGCTGAACAAAACATGTAGGCAACCAAATGTTCCAATTATCTTTGATGAAGCGAAAACACACAGTGAAAGGGTCAAAGATTAAGATGAAAACACCAAACACCAAAAAACAAGTTCAAAGCTATTTTATTGTACACAGTGCTATGGTTAGCATGGCTAAGCCTCTGTCATGATTGACAGGTCGATGTGTAGCCCCTAAAGCAGGGGTCTTCAACCTTTTGTAAGTCAAGGACCCCTTAACTGAGAGATCTCATGCAGAGACGGAGCAGGGGCCCCCTACTGCTACATAAATTGTATAAAATGAGTTGCATGTTAAACTGGGCCTACAATAGCGTGTGGTCAGCCTAAAGCCTTTATGCATACCTTTTTAGTGTATAATACTAAAAAGGCCTGGACCCTCTGTTGAAGATCTCTGCCTTAAAGCATCTCCTGCTTATCTTCAATTTTGTATTGAAAAAGACTTCATAAGAGTGACGAGTCACATTGTTTTCCATTGCCATTTGATACATTGTTATTATAAAAAATGTAATTTAAACCTTCTTTAAATAATTGTATGGGTAACACTTTATAATAAGGGTGCATGAATTATCATGAATTCATGCATGACTTCATTCATGAAAAAGCATGAATTAATTCATGTAGTACTTCATGAACTATCAGTAATGTAAAAGGATTAATAATATCTCATGCATGACTTAATGCAGGAACAATCAATGCATGTAAATGTATTAAGAATTTAAGGAGTGGGTTGGCAAAGTGATACTGAGGTCACTACACTGACACAAAATACAGTATACTGGAAATACATTTTCATAGTTGCTTTATTCACAACAACATAAGGCACTTAAACAGTAATGCCTGGGAACAATGCTCACTAGTAGGATATTTATGAATTTGACTTTTGACTAACTTTGAACTTTAAATTAGAATGTAAGAAAATTAAATTTAAATAATATACAGTTGTTTATATACAAATACTTATTTACATATATAGAGACTTTGGTTTAGTGGGAATAGTGCAAAAGGTAATGTGCATATCACCAGCATAACAGCAAGTTATTTAGAATGTAATTTATTTATGGCTGAGAACTGAGATTATTAAGGGGGTTGGAAAGAAGAAAAAACAAAGATCTGCTACATACTGTATATTTATATGTTATTTATTGGCCTGTAATCTGTAATTTGACCTTTTTTGGCCTCAAACTGTTTAAATAAAACCATCTGAGAAGTTTAGAGTGGAAATCTCTCTTTGGTGGAACTGCTAAGAGCTCATAGACGGCTGAAATGCAACAAAGGGCCCAAACTACACACTGCTTTTTTTGTAACACATCACAAGCCAACAAAGGTTGGATCTTTCATGATGCAATGTGTTTTATAAGCAATAATATTTTATGCTAATTCTTAATCTGAATACAGTAAATAACTAATAACATCTGTCAGATAAATGTGACTTGACTTGACTTAGGCCTTCATATTCCCCAAGGCACATAAAGTCATCGACGAAAGCCCTCCCTCCATCTTCTCTGGTCTTGTGCCTTTGGATCCAGTTGCTGCCATGACAACCCCTCAGCCTTAAACTCTTGTTCTGTGCTTCTTCTCCCGGTGGTTCTAGGTCTTCCTATTCCTTTGTGTGTTCCATGTGAATGCGAGCTTGGTGATTGATTGATTTTATCTGATTGTGTGGCCTATCCAGCTTCACTTCCTTCTCCTGATTTAAAGTTCTATGGGTTTCTGCTTGGTGCGATCCCACAGGCTGGTGTTGGTGTCCCAGGAAGCATCAGCAGTTTCTGAATGTCTGTAGTTTATTGAGTATGTTGGTTCTAATTTCCCATGTTTCGGAACTGTACAACAGAATGGATTTGACTGGTTTGAATAAAAAAATAAAAACATCTGTTTGGTTTTGAAGTGCAAGGTTCTATTTGCTTTCCAGATGTTATTTAGGATGTTGAATGCTGTTAATGCCTTTACTATTCTGGCTTTGACATCTTCCTCGATAAATGTAGTGGAGTTTAAAGCACAAAATTTCCCTCTGAAGTGTAGTGGAATATAATATAAAATGGAAATACTAGTAAAGTACCTCAAAATTGTACTTGCAATGCACTAGGTATTGAACTGTGATTTTTGTGTGCCATTTCATCCTGATTGTGTACATGATTTAAGTGATGTGCGCATACCAGCAATCTAATACAGATACGATTTCTGGATATGAACAGATAATGAGCTACAAACAGATAGAAATGACATCCAAATTGGAGCACTCAGGGACATTGAATGGATGGTATGTCATAAAAAGCCTGCATGCGGTCTGCCTCGCTGTGCTGAAGCTGAAAACCTGTCTCTGTCAACGCAGGTTTAGCTGTTGCCAGTGTTTTTCTTTGGTGTGATGTAAAGTCACTCAAGTTTTTTTTTTCATCTTTCCTTAGCTATATAATATCACACAATAATACAATGAGCGTACTTTTGTGATTGTTAAAATGCAGATTATTTGGTCATACAGTATATGTACATGATGCACAGGTGAGATGAAGCCAGTGGTGCGAGGATTATGTTTATCTGATCACCTCTGTTTTACATGAAAGTTCATAATTGTATGTGTATGTATTTACATGGTTTCATTTTCAAAAAACACCATATTTTTGTTGTACTGCACATTGCTGCAGCTCCTCTTTTCACCCTGTGTGTTGAGCTCTCTGTTTTAGCTACAGAGTGAGGCATCTCACTTCTGTTCCATCTTTGTTGAGTCACACATGCGCAGTACCTAGGTAAGGACTACTAGCCAGTCAGAAGCAGAGTATGAGGGCGTGCCACGCTAGCAGCTAGGCGAGCATTATAACGTGTGTTACAACGTGACGTTTGTCTCTGAAGTAAAGGCTGGACTACAACAGAGCTGTTTGGAGCAGTTGGTGAACAGTGTTTTCTGTTGGAGATGGTAAGGTGCATGGTCCCTTTGGGGTGGACTTTGGGCTTTTTCACTTTGTAAACCGATTACATGCACAAAAAAGATATATAACAAAATAAAGGAAAGGGAAAAAGCTGAAAAGCATAATATGAGCACTAAAAATCGCACAGCCTTTGATCACAAACTTGTTGTCATTCTTACATCGAAGACAAAGAAAGGAGAAGGTGAACATTTACTTTTGATGTCATTTCCTGTCAAAGTCTGAGAGGAACTTGAGTAACAACAGGCTCAAGCACAGGAGAGACTAGATGGAGCCGGTTGTTTTAGGAGAGGCCAGTCACCGTATGCAACATGTGCTGCTGCCTCGCTGGGGTAACTCGCTCATCTTGTTTTGTTTTTTCCCTTACGAACACCTAGTTTGACACAGTTTGACATTATGAATTTAAAAATGCTAATTATACAAATATAAAGTTGAAATCACATTTACCACCACCTATTATAAGTGAATCAAAGCTGAAATTAACACAATATTATGATTTTAGTTACAAATGTAATGAAGTTATCTTTATATTTTAGAAGTAGAAGAACACTAATGCTTTATTGATAACAGCCTCAAGGTGTCATCATTAAAAATGAGCAATAAGGGGATGGGAAGTTTTTGATATTTATTGGCTTTAATTTATTTATATTAAACAGCATTTAATCCTTATAATCATTAAAATGGATGTAAGTTGAACTTTTCTAACAAGAGTCTCTTTTGGTTTATTTTAGTCTATATCCACGACGTTCCACTTCTGGGATTGCTCCGTTGCTGCAGGAAATTCCCGTTACCTTCATCTTTCTTTGTGTTGGCGTTCTAAACTCCGGTGGATTTATGAGGACTATGGTTAACTGCTCCTCAGATCTCTGCAGGGTGAATCCAGACAGCTAGCTAGACCATCTGTCCAATCTGAGTTGTCTGTTGCACGACTAAAACAACCTTTGAACGTACACATGTTCCACCAAAACAAGTTCCGTCCTGCGGCTATTTCGCAGCTGCACCGTGGCTCTGTCTGCCGCTTAGCACCGCCCAAGACAATTGTGATTGGTTTAAAGAAATGCTAATAAACCAGAGCACGTTTTTCTCCCATTCCGGAATGCTGTGTGGACTAGCCAGACCCTCCTCCGCAGCGCTGGGGAGGAAGGTCTGGCAATGCGAGGCTACTGTAGGTTTATTTCTCTTCATGTGAAAGTGCTGACCGCAGAGAAGCCCTGTGTGACTGTTACCTCCCGCGCTCTGCGGCTCAGATGCTGCTGAAGGGAGTTTGAACAATACCACTGCGAGGATGCAAACTTTCAGGAGAAGCAGCTTTAGGGGAAATGACAATCAATTTCCTCAACAGTGATGAGGCAGAGAAGCGTGTAGCGAATCGGAACAGCACTTCACGGGCTGTCAATCTCTGTGAGAAATGCTGTGGACGCTGTGGAACACTCGAGCAGCATTATTTCTGGAGATTGCATGGGCCTGTTGCTCCCCCAACCTGCACATAACAGATATGCCTGCTCACCCTGCAATACCTGAAGGGTCTGCGGGAAATCCTTGAGGTTGTTGCAAGAACTTATATGCAAGATGTTTGGATACTAAAGGTTTGAAGCCGGCTAAAGTGGACAAAAACAGTGCCGTTTTAAAATTCACCAAGCATTCAGACAGTAATAAAGTAGAAATGTGGCAAGTCTGTCAGTTAGTGTACTTAATATGCGGTAAAACAGTAAAAAATTGCGAGCAATCATGTTAAAACAGGGAACAGGGGAGATAAAACGCGTACGGGTAAGATTTGCATACAGTTGCTGGTTTGCGGTGGCAGTACTTCACTTTTCACTGTAAGGCAGGGCCCCAAAATGATCCTGCTTAGGGCCCCCAGATGTACAGGGGCGGCCCTGGGTTGCAGATTACATTGAGAAAGATGTATTTGAAATGTGGCTGCACCCTGCAGAGATGATCACCCCCATGATGTGCGAGGGAGGCATCCCCATGAGAGAACTGTTTGATCTGATGAAGGCCGCCCTTGTAAAAAAAAACAGTGACAAAATTCCCAACTTACGGGCGCCCGGATAGCTCAGTTGGTAGAGCGGGCACCCATATATAGAGGTTTGCTCCTCAACGCAGCGGTCCAAGGTTGAACTCCGACCTGCGGCCCTTTGCTGCATGTCATTCCCCCTCTCTCCCCCACAGCTGTCCTGTCAGTAAAGGCCTAAAATGCCCCCAAAATTAATATAAAATATTCACAACTTACTGAGCCTACCGTGAGCATCACCACATGAGGTGAGGCGACAATGTGAGACACCACCCCTCACCCCCAGTCCCAATCCACAACCACCCCCACACACCAAGCTTCCTGTTCCCTTCCTCTGACCCCCTCCTCCATTTCTCCCATCCTCTAACCTTCCCATCCACTTACAGGAGCTACTGTGTTTATTCTTAACTATTATTAGTGATTGTAAATTAAAACTGACATTTCAATTCCTCTCAAATTACAGTGACACAACTGCATTTATGTTTTAGGTATTTGCCTGATGACTTTATCCAGAGCAACTTGTGCCAAAGAACAAAGGGCAGCTTCACACAACAACTTACAACAAGCTTGTTGTATGTTGTTAAGTTGTTATCTGTTTTGATAGTATTATTTGTATTGTCTATATTGTCTATATTGTCCTTTTATTCCCTTGCCCAGGGAGCACAGATGTAAATTAGCTGTATAGCTAACTCTGGTACAGGGCTTGAACTGTACATGGTCCCTGAGAAATGAACTAATAAAAAAAATAATAACAAAAACTTGGATTTGTGAGTTTAAACAGTCCAGTCGCAGAGCAGCCGATAGCCACAGACAGGGACTGTCAGTAATGCCCCTGATCTGGACCAGTCTAATTTCTTTCTTTTTTTTAAAGATGCAAAAGCTGCAAAAAAAAAGATGAGGAGCAGGAAAAAGAGTTTTGGTAAATCATACTTTCATATTTTGATAAGGTAAACCAAATAGAGAAATAAAACTGTCACAGTAACCAAGAAAACCTATGAGCATAGATACTACACACAGAACACAGTACAGTTACCTTAATATAACTATAACTGGTTACATTGTCTTGACACAAAAACATTTTAAAAGTCCATTTCGTTCTCAAAATGCTCTCCAAGTATCATGAAAGAACCAGGTGTCACAAATGGTTATGCTAATTATATTCATTCCAAACACTTTCTATATTTTCTAGCATGAATTCCTCTGATACAATCAGTGGTGGAATGTAACTAAGTACATTCACTGTACTTAAATATAAATTTGAGGTACTTAAAGGGGCGCTATGCAGTTTGGGCAATTTCTTCGCTGTTTTCTCGCTTTTTGCTCACAAGTTTCTCTATAGAGCTCCCTCTACAGCTTCGGAATAGATATAACTGCTTTCCTAGATAAGATAAGATAAGATAAGATAAGATAAGATAAGATAGACTTTATTAATCCCGCACTGGGGAAATTCCTGTGCTACAGCAGCTCAAAAGAATAACAATGTACACACATCAGAATAACTCAAATACATCATAAGTAGACATAGGTGAAAAAAATATACACAAAGTATAAGAACAAGAAAAATAGAATCAGTTATAATTATAATAATAATAGTAATAAAAACAGACATATTTACACAATAAACACCCTTCTATAATAGACAGTATATATACACAGATGTACAGATGAGTAAGGTGCGGATGAATAGATATGAGATATTGCACAGTTTGAGGTAACAAAGAGTGATAAATGAATAAATAACTATGCATAGTGCAGAATATTGTCCAGTGCTGGCTCATAGTGCTACATTATGATGTTGCATTAAAGAGTCTGACTGCTGCTGTCTCATGTTTATACATCCCTTCATGTGGATTTTTTATTTAGTATCTTTTCTTTTATTGTCCATGCTATTCATGTGGATTTGTTATTTTATCATCCTGTTTATGATGTATGTGTATGTTGTGTGTGATGTCTTTAAGCTACTGGGACCTTGAATTTCCCCTTGGGGATCAATAAATTATCTATTTATCTAAGTATTTTCTTTTCAGACCACTCTCTAATTCTACTCCACCACATGTCAGAGGGAAATGTAGGCCTACTGTACTTCACTACAATTGTTTTACTAGCTTTAGTTACTAGTTAGGCTACTTTACAAATTACGATTTTTGCATACAAAACAAATGAAGAGCTTTTCTTATGACTTAAACAGCTGAAACGATTAGTCGATGAATTAATTTGTCAACTGACAGAACATTAATGAACTACTAACAACTATTTTCATAATTGTTTCCATTTCCATAAATTGGATGATTTTCCGCTTTTCCTATTTCGTAATTTTGAGGTTTGGACTGTTGGATGGACAAAACAAGAAAGCATTTCTCACTATTTTCTGAATTTCTGCAAATCAAATAATCAGTCTATTAATCAAGAAAATAATCAGCACATGAATCCATATCGAAAAAAATCATTAGTTGCACTTGCAGGGCTTCATGCAAAATATTAAAAAATGAGCTGCGCCTCCAAAAACTGCAACAGTAAAACTGCTTTTACATGTACGTATCAGTAATAATATAATACACAATAGTGTAACAGTTACAGGGATCATTTTTCTGCATTGAGTGCTTTTACTTTTAGTACCTCTTCCTATTTATCCTTAGCCTACCTACTTTTACTGAAGAAACATTTTCAATGCAGGTATAGGCTTATATATATATATATATATATATATATATATATATATATATATATATATATATATATATATAAGGTATAATATATAAGCTATATAAGGGAAAGTATCTACTGAATGCTGCTTTGAAAACATAAAGTTTGTTTCTATGTTTTATCTATTCAGTTTAGTTGTTTGTTTTTGATTTTACAAATATGAGAGAGCTGAGGGCAGTGTGGGTTGAAAGCTCAGGCCCTGTTTCACATATTTCGAAATGCTGCTTTCTGTTTATTCCCCCCGCCCTCCTCACCAAAAACAAATTGACCCAAATTTGGTCAAATTTTCAAAAAGTTTCTATATCAGAAATTTGGGGTTCTTTCAACCAATCTTGTCAAAAAGAAGTAACGTGCATGGTTCCATACAACGTAAAATAAAAGATCAGTTCACTACTTTCATTGCATTTGTAAGTTCAATTCAATTTTCAATTCAATTTGAAGAAAACAATTGATAAAATAACATCGGTAAAAGTGACAAAAACATGGAGGAAAGCTTCAAAAAAACATCAGGGATTTTCATGTTTTGACCCAGAAAAACAAAACAAAAAATGTTGCATAGTCGACGGGAAGACAATACAAGGACACCTACCTGCCTGTTTTGTTCTGAGGATACCAGCCTCAGCACACACAGATACACACAAACCCAAACAGCCCCTCCTCCATCAGCTGATGACTGCATAATATCAACCCAGAGCTTGGCAGGAAGTGCATCCTGTGCCTAGCTGGAATATGAGGAGAAGAAGCGTCTTTATACAGAGCAACTGGGACAACGAACTAAGCTTTTGACGGTAAAGTAAGCGTTTCAGACACGAGACAAGTGTGACGTTACGGGCATGTCTGGTTGTTGCAGTTAGTGCGACGTTTCTCTTGGATACACAGTTTGCTTGGCTGCTAATGTTAGCAATCGCGTTAGCTTCGTGTTATTATTGAATTGAAGTTTTGTGTGTCCCCGTTAGGTGTGATGATAACCCACAAAGCATTTAGATTATGAAACATTGTGTTAAATTGATAGTTGACCATTGAAATAACTTTCAGTTTTGTTCAGCTTGTCACGCAACAAAGTCAGCTAATAACGCGAAATAGCTAGGAAGCAACAGAAGAGCACACGCTTAGCTAACGTTAGGTCTCGTTAGCACATTTTGCCCCAATGGATTTCTTACCAAAACTTGATGAGACACTCTTTCAGTTTAATAAAGCCTTGCTTATTTGCCAATGTGCATATCTATCCTAACGTTGCTCATAATGTTTTAGGAGACGTTTAAGTTCGCTTGTGAATTCGGCTTACATGAAACATGATAAATCCTACAGCAGTATGGATTTAGCAATATGATTAAAGTTTGTGATGTGTAGCTAATGCTTAAGAGAACTGTGGGACTGTGGGAAAAACTAAACAGTTCCTTAGTTTGAAATCGTATTGTGTGCAAGTGCAAGTTATATATTGGATGAATGCCGAAATGAAAAATATATACGTTTATTCATACTAAACATAATGTATATCCTGTTTTATAAGAATATGTCTGCCGAAAACCTGAGTGTCTTTAAATGTGTTTAACCTTATTAGGCTTCTGACATCAGAATCCATCTGGTTGGCAATGAATAGGACATTACTGACTTATTAATAAAATGTCTCAGCAGGTTTTAATTTCACCATCATAACACCCTGATGGTTAATTTCACTTTCTCTATGCTACCACGTGCCTAAAAAAAATGTAAAACCAAACTTCTCATAATTTCTTGTAGAAAAAAACAAACATTGGGAGATGGACAGTTATCAGAGAGGACGGCCATGGGGAAAGCTAGTCAAAGTGGACTCCAGTGAAACTGTCCTGCTTTTCAACAGAGAATGCACAGTTGGCAGAAAGAAAGGTATGTTCATTTCAATATGTATGCATTATGGAGTGATCTCATTTCTTAAAACTCTGTTAACATATTTTACCCTGCTTTAAAAAGCTCCTAAATGTGCTGATGCCTGTTAACAAAAGACAGTCCTGTCTGTGTAGCATAGACATTGCTGTCAGTGTCTGGAGCCTTTAAAAACCTCCCCCTTGAAAACACAAAGCCTTCTTTAGTGCACCAAACTTAGACAGCCCCTTGTGATGGTAACAAAAGGCGTCCATTGAGAACATGTGTGCAGAATATTAAGTAGATTTTTTTTTGTACGGGTTTTTGCTTAAGAAAAGGTTAGGCCTATATTTCCCCCCCTGTCTCTGCTTTGGGGGTCTGCTTTTTTTGCAATGCAAATTGACTAGTCTTAATTGGTTAGTTTATGCCTGGACAATAAAAGGCATAAAACCAAAATTCCACGCAACACAATCTGAGGTTAATCTCAATAGAATTGAGGGTGCATTTTGAAGGTGTTTATTTTAAATGATATGCTGAAGATGTAAAACTGTCTATATCAGCCAGAATTGCTGAGAATTTGTTTTGGAATGTTCAGAGGGGGGGAAAAAAAGACATTTATATGAATTGATGTGTTATCATTATATATATTACTCTCTAACAGATACCCATTATACTCCTCTTAGAGAGCCCAAGTATTCTATATTATGTCTACTCTGTGTTTTCATTATGTTTTATTATTTTGTTGCCAGGATGTTATCTCTCCTTCCCAGCCAACAAACTGGTCTCAGGGGAGCACTGCAAGATTGTGCAAGATGAAAGCTCAGGGCGGGTGTGGCTTGAAGACATGAGGTACTAGATATTAAACTAAACAAACCATATGTTGAAAAGAAAGACTATGCTTGTGTTATTATTATTATTATTATTATTATTATTATTATTATTATTATTATTATTGTGTTTTTTTTTTTTTTTTTTTTTTAGTGCTGTTTAAGTTGTGTGATTTGAAACTTGTCGTAAAGCAAACACTCGAAAACCTTACAGTGATGCATCCAATTGCACGTTTGTTTCTCTGTAGCACTAATGGCACGGTGATCAACATGTCCAAACTGGTCAGGAAGCAAACTCACATGCTGCAGAACGGCGATGTCATCTACTTTGTATACAGGAAAAGTGAGCCAGAACAAAGTGAGTTGTTCCTTTTGTTAGCCATGACAATACTGTTTATATGCATTTATAAGGAGGAGAGAGGGATAACATCTTCTCTTGTCACCCTGTAGACATTGCCTATGTTTACCACGCAATCAAAACGGAGCAAGCTATTTCACAACATAGTTGCGGTAAGTAGCCGGGAAGTTCCCCACAACTCCTCTGTCAAAATGTACCCACTTTTAGTCCACCGCTGTATTGTGGCTTAGTGTTAATTTTGTCAGACAAGACGAGACTAAATATGTTCGTCAACGTCCTTTTTTCCCATGACTGAGACGAGACGATGACGAGACTGCACCAATGTCCAAAAACGCTGTCTAAGACTAAATTAACATGCGTTATTGTTGACGAAAAAAGACGAGACTAAAATGTTTTGCATAAAGTAAAAACTAAGATAAAATCTCTCGTCTACATTTTCGTCTACAATCGTCTCTGCTTTTTCATCATCAGATAGAATATTCAGCTGTTACGCCTTCAAAATATGTATATAATAAAACGGGTGTTTGACTGACTGAAATGGTTATCAGAAATAATTAGTTAATTAAAAAAAGACTAAAATGTTTTGACTAAAACTTGACTAAAATGACGAGACTTGTAGTCGACTAAAACTTGACTAACAAAAAAAGATATGTGAATGACTAAATATGACTAAAACTAACAAGGACAATTTGCACAAGACTAAGACAAAATTAAAAATAGGTGACAAAATGAACACTATTGTGGCTCACTACTAACTGCCACCCTGTATCTAAACTTCAGACACGGAGAGGGCAGCCCACAGTCCTGCTCCTGTTCCCCCTTCAGAGATGTCACTTTCTGTGGAGCCTGTAATGCTCACAAAGGCTCCTCGGGATCCAACTAGGGAGGAACCTCAGCCCTCCACCTCCACTTCCCACTTCTGTATTGGGAGCCCTTCCACTTCTGGTCCCGTGTCAACCACAACCTGCCCCGCCTCGGGTAGGTTCTCTGCCAACACACTGCTGAAGATCTTGATGAGCTTCAGCTTTCCCTACTTAAAAAAAAAAAGGACTCACTTTTTTAATACATTACAGGGGTTTCCCTGCCACTGTAAGGTTCAGGTGCAGCACCTAAGCTAAATGAATGTAACTAAAAGACTTTTCTCAGATCTAATGATTGTAGTTGGACTTCTTTAGCAAATTTTGTCTTTAAGCTTTCTAAGAGTTATGTATTATCTGCTTTAGCTTTTCCAACATTTTAGACAGATATGGTAATAATAACGGTCCAAAATGATGTGAAAAAGAGATGCAAAACTACCACAAACCGACTACAAAGTGACACCAAATGGACCACAGAGACCCAAAACGACCCCAAAGAACACAAAAATGGCACAACATGACTACAAAGAGACGCAAAAACCCACAAAGAGACACAAAATGCAGGGGGAAATTGCATTTTTGTTTTTGATTGAAAAACGTAATATTTCCTTGAGGAAGAACGCCTAAACCCCACGGCAAATATGCGCACCTAAGTCTTCCACAAAGCTAGGCGAAACACTGCATTACACTTTAATACATTTACTTTGTGAAGTTTTATGAATGTACACAGGCCTGTATCCAGGATTTTAATCTCAATATATGCATTTCAAGATGTTTGGAAAGCAGCTATGGTAAAACAGTAGCATCAGATGCAAATCTAGTTGAAACTATACCCAAAAACCACCGCGTTGACCAAAGATTGTATAGTTATCCAGTAACCCCCCCTGTATTGTGTCTGTGTGAGAGATGGATGTTTCACAGGATGTGTAAATAAAGAACTCTCTGGTCAAAGTCATTGATTGGAACAGACCTGCTGATGGCAGCTGATCGATACTTAAACTCAGATTGTGTTGGGCAAAACGTGTCCAGCTGGTGATTATCACACTATCTTCAGCCAGTCTGCTCTCATCTGCTATGTGCGTTGACTGCCTCCCCCACCCAAAGTCCCGACCTGACTGCGAATAACTGAGCCATTCCAAAAGGTTGTTGTAGTTTGTAATATATTAACATTGTTTGACCCAGGTCTGTTCCTCCATCTCATAGGCCCAGCTAAAGAAGCTGCCCCAGCACAGGAAAAAGACGTGGACAACATGGAGCCAGAAAGCAAGAGGAGGAAAACTGGTCACGGTAACTTCTTTTACTTTGTAGATTAACCTGGTTTTCCTTGATTCCTCACATTAGATTTGGGGCTCTATTTTCTAGGCAGCACAACGACCAGCGAAAGCAGGGGTCTGACTGTTGAGATTTGCTTGGCCTGTGTGGTATTTTTGTGCAGAGCCACAGTTCTCAAGTGGGAGGAGTAGGTTTGGGTATCGTTTTTTTGGTTGTTTTTTTTATATCGGTGCTAAAGTGATACTTTTAAAACGGTGCCGGTGCCTGAACCGATACTTAAAAAAAAAAAAAAAAAAGTGTAGTGTTAAATAGCATCACGTGCAGAAATCTACCCCAAACGCACATCTTTTCAACCTCAAGCCCAGCCTGGAAGGTTTTTGTAAGCCAAACCAGACAACTGCCAAAAAACCTATGACTCGGTGCAACATGTAATCTACAGTTATTGTGTTTACAGATAAAGATTATGATTTGGACTTGCCACACACCTCCAGCACAGAAGTAGTCGGGTCAACTAAGGGAAGTCTTATGTCTAAACCGCCAGCAGAAGGGACTAAGACAGACAAGATGGAGGAGAGCCTGACGTGTGTTATTTGCCAGGACCTACTGCATGACTGTGTCAGGTAAGATCTCTGCACAGGGGGGGGGTGGGGGGGGGGGGGGGGGGGGGCAATAGTTAGTTTAATTCTAAGTCTCATGTTTTTTGCTTTAGCTTGCAGCCTTGCATGCATGTCTTCTGTGCCGCCTGCTACTCGGGCTGGATGGAGCGTTCGTCTCTTTGCCCCACCTGCCGCTGCCCTGTGGAGAGGATTCGTAAGAACCACATCCTCAACAACCTGGTGGAGGCCTACCTCATCCAGCACCCAGGTTTGCACAGATAAAGACCATTTTGACAGCGTCTTTTAATCATGGCGCATTATTTCATTCCAAATGCCAGCACCTTTTATTGTCTTTAACTGAAAAGGTTGTAGATAGCCTTACACGATGCACATTTAAAAAATCGTGTCGGCAAAATGCAGCTGTGGCTGAGGTTTCTCTACCAAAGCTGACATGATAGAGATTCCAACAAGATAGAAGGAAGACCTGCTTAACTTTTGTATAGTCTCCAAACTGGTACACATTCCCCAAAAAGTTCTCATTAGATATTGACTTTGTATATGTTTGCATGTCCCTTTCTGCCCCACAGAAAAGTGCCGCAGTGATGAGGACCTGAAGAGCATGGACAGCCGTAACAAGATAACTCAGGACATGTTGCAACCAAAAGTGGAGCGCTCTTTCTCAGATGAGGAGGGCAGTTCCGATTACCTCTTTGAGCTCTCTGACAATGACAGTGACTCCTCAGACATTGGGTAAGGTCTGGTTCCCTGCATGTTTTTGTAGTTTGTCCCAGCTGTTTTGTTGTTGCATCTTGTCTGACTCTAAGTGGGATTGTAGATGAATTGATATAAAACTGTTTCCGAGAACCGCTAATGTCAGATAACATTACTGACAGAGACATAACATTACGGATTGCAAGGTGCTTCTTATTATCAGTAGTGCAACAGGTCAAGCTGCTCGATCAACTGAAGAGCTATTTTTGGGGCATTGGATACTTTTAAAGAGCTAGAGGATAACCGTGTGTGATTCTGCAGATGCATGCAGCTCGCAGACTTTGCATTAAATAAATAAAACAAAGCTGTTATACATGTTTTTATGTTATGTATACAGTATGTTTTGTCATAGTACTGTTTTTGATTGGTTCCTTTTTATTTAGTTTTAGTCTTGATTGTGAAAAATAGTTGTCAACAAGCATTTTCTTTGTCATAGTTTTGGTTGATGAAATTAATTCTTAGATATTTGTTATACTCTGTTGCATAGGCAATGATTACTAAAAACTAGAAAAGTAATGACATGGAAACTGCGTCAATGTTTTCTGCTTGTTTAGTGAATAACGTCTCCATGTGATGTTTTTGTTTTGTCTCCAGTCAGCCTCTAGTGATTTGCAGACAGTGTCCTGACTACAGGAGGGAGGTCAGTCAGGTGATGTTTGCTACAGGTTCCAACTACTGGCTCCCTCGTCTGCCAGCTCCACCGCCTATACCTCCTCCACCCAAACCGGCAACTGAGGAGGGGTCAGCAAAGCCCACAGGGGAGCAGCCCTCAACTTCCTTTGACATCCTCTCAGGTGATTTATGGGTATAGATTAGGTGTATTAGGTGTAGGGAATATCAGTATCTAAAGTTAAAGGTATAATATGCAGGATTTTTACTAAAAATAAACTATGTATAGACTTATGTAGGTAAAAATCAATCCCTCTTAATCATCACGTATCACCCACTAGAAGTGTGTGGTGGTGTCTGAATCTGCAGAGACCCTGTCCTGCATTTTGTCTTTTCTTCTTATTTTGCTGTTTGCGGGACCCCCAGCCAATTACAGCGCGTGAAGCCCGTTCTCGTTCCCACGTCGTCCAAATAGCCGCTGTTTCATAGTGGTTACGTTCTAAAGTCCAAAGAAACACACACAGTGTGTGTGCGTGTGTGTGTGTGTGTGTGTGTGTGTGTGTGTGTGTGTGTGTGTGTGTGTGTGTGTGTGTGTGTGTGTGTGTGTCTTTTGTGCTTTAGAACGTAACCGCTGTGAAACAATCTGAAAATAAAGTTTTCTCCTCTAATTCACGACTTTGTTCTTGCTAACAACCGCTCCCTCTCTTCATTCACTCTCTAGCTCGCACAACCACCGCTGCTCTCTCTCTCTCTGTCTTTCTCTCTCTTTTTCCGGCTCGTTGAGCCGGGGAGGAGGGGTCAACTTTGAATGCTGTGTTACAAACACCACCTGAAAAAAGTAACATATTACTAATACTACTTTTTACCTTTCACTCAATGGCAAATTGCAGGATACTTCCTTCTGTTATAATACCAAAAACTATAAGCAAGACTTGCCGTGTGTTCTGGAATTGGGGAAGAAGCATCTGAAAGCCCACTTAAGCACAACTGTGAAGATCGTCCTGCCTACCTATCGCGTCTTAGCTGCTGTCTAAAAGCTTTTTCTGCTCCCGTCCTGTCTGCAGCTCCTCAGGAGTACCGCTGCCTCCCTCAGGGCTTCCATCTCATGTGCCACTGCTGCCTCCAGCCAATGCCAGACAGACGGGCCGAGCCAAACAGCGAGCAGGTTATTGCTCAACAATGTGAGTGGTCCTCGTTGGTTACTCTGCAGAGATGTAAATTAATACGGTTGATAGAATTATACTGTCATTCCGAAAACTGTAACTAAAGTGAAATAGAAATGGAGTAAATATAGGACTAACTAAAATTCATAGATAATATAAGCCAGTCAGTGCACTTTTAAATTGTGTAAGGCTATTCAGTATGAAGACATATTTTACATGCATACTTTGAGGTATGTAGTACATGTACAATCAGCTGATAGTTAAAATACAACTTTGCCAGCCATTCACATAGAGTGTTGGCGTTCTCAAACTATTCGTTTTGGGAAACAACAAACTTCAAGCTAGCAAGGTACAAGCAGAAAATGGCTTTTTTTTTTTTTTTTTTTTTTTTTTAGCCTTTAATAGACAGGACAGCTGTAGACAGGAATGGGGGGAGAGAGAGGGGGAAGACATGCAGCAAATGACGGCAGGTCGGACTCGAACCCTGAGCCGCTGCGTCAAGGACTGAGCCTCTGAATATGGGCGCCCGCTCTACCAGGTGAGCTACCCAGGCGCCCAAAATGGCAAGTTTTGAAGAACATTTTGATCATGCAACAAGGCAGGCCTGCTTTGGTTCTTTCAGGGAATGATTGTAAAGATTTACAAAGAATATGTTTACAACATTTAGTCGTTTTGGGACAGATTGGCGGGGATTTGCTATGGACAAAAAATACACACTACGGTACACTGGTAAATGACTGAGCAAATGACGTTTAGCCATGTGTCCAGCTAATTATTTTATTTAATAATTAGATTATTTTTTTTTGCATTTTAGGCCTTTATTTTTGACAGGACAGCTAGACAAGGGTAGAGAGAGAGGGAATGACATGACAGCAAAGGGCCGCAGGTCGTAATCGAACCCGCGGCGTTGAAGACTAAGCCTCTGTATATGGGCGCGCACTCTACCAGGTGAGCTACCCAGGCGCCCTAACCAGCTAATTTAAGTAGCTGACATGACTGTATTGTGTGAACAGTAAACTTCATTTAATATCGTATGTGGCGTTTTCTTTTGCAAGGTGCCAATGTCTCACCCAAACAAGTTCCTTCCTGAAACCATTTAGCAGAGCTTTCTCCTATTTCTCCTGTATGTGTGGTGTAGCCAGACCTTACTCCACAGCACTGTGGAGATAGGCCTGGCAATGCGAGACTAATTGTTGCCATTGTTGCCCATTCTACACCCAAGAACTGTATGCATGATGTGCTGTGTGTTGGCAGGTGTGATGTGCCAGCAACCCTTCTGTCACATGTACTGGGGTTGCCAGAGGATTGGCTGTCAAGGCTGTCTGGCTCGATTCAGTGGTATGTATCTGCATCAGCAAAACAGCCCCAGGGGATCTCCGCTTTTAGGCTTATTGCTGGGTAGAAGGCTTCGACCAGTATGGGATTTTGTTTTGGCTGATGGTAATACAGTATACACCTTTTTAATTGGAGGGGCTGATTCCCGAATAGTGTCCAAATGCATTATCTGTAATTGTGATGATTGTCAGCCTCGGATTATAAGCACTCTGGGCAGATTGGAAAACAACATTCCCTCATATTTGTATGAAAGAGATGTCACAGCAGAATAAAAAAAGGTTATTTTCGTTCTAGCAAAGTATAGTATGTACACACTAAATGTGCATCATATTTGAGATATCCGACTTTGAGTAATATTAATGTAGTTACAAGACGCTGGCTGAGTTGAGGCATACTTTTTCTTTTTACTTTTAGTACGTACTGCAGCTGCCCTTGCAAAGTACGACCTGCTGCATGCAGTATACAATTGGTACATAGTACTTGCTCATACTGTAACTAGGGCTGGGTATCGCTAATGATTTCCGATTCACAAGATCCCGACTCGATTAAATTCTCAATTAGGTTAGCAACATTTCAGTTACAATACCAATTTTGCTGGGATATAAAAGAGATTCTCAGATAACATATGTTGTAAATTGTACAAGCAAGGAAGGAACCTTAAAATATATTTTTTAAATGCACCAGGTTAAAGGTGCTCTAAGTGATGTCACGCGTTTTTTAGGCTACAACATTTTTTTTGTCACGTACAGCAAACATCTCCTCACTATCCGCAAGCTGCCTGTCCCCTGAACACACTGTAAAAAAAACACAGGCTCTGTAGACAGCCCAGGCTCCACAAACGGCACCAAAAACAAACTGGGCCAACCTGCACCACCAAACATAACAAACATTGTTCCAGCCAATAACCGAGAAGAAGGATTTTGGGGTGGGGGTTGGGGGGTTAGTGCGCGGAAGGGAGGGGGAGGGGACGGGATGAGGAGGAGGGAGGGGCGAGCTAGCCTCGTTTTGTTTGAAAATACTTTGAACGTCAACAAGAAGTGATGTCACCCAACATCGCTTAGAGCACCTGTAATGTGAATGTGTGTGTGTGTGTGTGTATATATATATATATATATATATATATATATATATATATATATATATATATATATATATATATATATATATAAAAAATACAATAAGAATTGATTTTGGGATTTAATTAATCGATCACTCAAACAAAGATTGATATTCATTGGGGAATCTATCATTTTTAACCCAGCCCTATTCATAACACATAGCACCTTGAACTTTAACCCTCTTGCTCATATATGCTGCTCAGAGGATTGTGGGTCAGAATGGCCAGAAAAGAATGCTGGCTTGCATAAGGCAAAATCCGACCGTATGCAGTAGGACATCCTGGAATTTTAGGCATCTTTTGTTAGACATAATATCTATTGGGATTGGGGGCAGACTAACTCTTTTTCTGGCATGCTAAATAGTATGGTAGTATGGGTATTGGAGCCCAGGGAAAGTGTTAGTTTCAAAGCTTCATGCACAGTCAACACAGACAGACGATTTCTTATGTATTAAGTGTTTTAGTCTTTGGATTTGCAGGCAAGCATAATACATATCTGAAAATACAGAGGGTGTGGATTCAGAAGGCAGACAATTAATATTTCCTCTGACACTGAGGGCCCCTATTTTAACGATCTAAGCACACGGCGTAAAGTTCCTGGCGCAGGTGCGTTTAGGGCGTGTCCAAATCCACTTTTGCTAGTTTGACGGCGGGGGAAAAGCGTCCATGCGCCAGGCAAACATAGGTGTGTTTTGGGCGTAACATGCAATAAACCAATCAGTCATCTCCCATTCCCTTTAAAAGCCAGGCGCGTTTGTACCTTGGCACATTGCTATTATGATGGAGGATTTTCACCGTAATATTTTTATTTGTAATCTTCTGCATGTTTGTGTGCTGCTGCGCTTCCCTGTGTGTGTGTGTAACACGCATAGTGTGTGCGCGCTGTGCATAAGCCTAGGCACATTTTACTAATGTGCTGTTAAAATAACAGTGAAATGCTGCGTTGTTGACTTTAGACCAGGTTTTTGTTAGTCACCGGCGCGATCACTTCCTGCTGCCTCAAGATAGCAATACACCAAGAATGCACCTGAACACACCTCCCTGTAAGACCAGCACGCTGCGCTGAGCCAGTTGCAAGATAGGGCCCTGAGAGTCTCTGATTGGCTATAAATTACAAACACGGGATCATGTGCCATTACAGTTTCACCCGGGAAGGAAAACGCTTCCCTCCTTTTTCTTTCACCCCAGGTCATCTTTAATCTTCTCTCATCCTTTCCCACCAGCTGCATCCACCAATTAAGACTTCTCACACACACATTTCTTTGTTCTACATGATTATCACACAGGAACCAGGATGCTCCAGCCTTTCTTTCAGGCTACTGTCTTTCACAATGAGCTTTCTTGTTTCAAAACAACCCCGATATCGTTATCATTTTATAGTGGATATGAGACACATCTATTCATGCTAGCAAAACAAATGTAACAGGAATTTCCCTCAAAGACTCTGAAGTTCCTTGAGGATGACTTTTATGCTTCCTGTCTTTGTATAGTTACTGTCTCTGCTTCACATTCTCTAGTGATTTTTATGAGCACCTGAAGCATCACGCCTGTTAATTCCAGCTTTTTAATAGGCATTATTATGCACGAAACAGGAACCTTTCCCTATTTAAATCTGCACACATGTTAATGCTAAGCTTCCAGTTTCTCCTACCAGTGACTGGTGATTTCTTTTATTTTCTTTTTTTAACCGTTGCTCAGAGTATCTTTGTCTCTCTCTTCCCGTTTCGTGCCTTTTCATTTACCATTGTACAGCGATTTGTTCCCCATGCACAAAACAAACCCTTCATACAAAATAACCTATACTCATAAATATGACTTTTTCTACTACCTACAACGATCGTTTAAAAAATATAGAGTACTCCTCCTCCAGCCATCTGACTGTACCCAATCAACCTTTTGCGGCAAGTGATTCATGAACGGCGGTGTAGCTTTCGCCGATATTTATTAGCACTGCTGTTTAAAAACCCACCAGATGGTTTATTAACACAGAACCATCTGAGAAGCCATAAGTGGAAACTGTTTGGGAAATGGCAGGCACTTCAAAATCAAATAAAAAAAAAAGAAAAAAAAAAAAAAAAACACCTGGCAGGTGATTGTATGAACTATCCGTCTATCACGTTCGCTTTTGTTTTTGAACGAGCAGTCTCGCCTATCACACACACACCTAAACCCCGCCCGTAGCTGCCCGTAGCTCCTCGCAGGACGGCGATTGGCACGACAAGCTGGTAGTCCAGACACAAACGCGTTAGGTTGGAGCCTGACAAGGTGGATTTTTGTGTGACAGGTGATCTTGTGATATGGCCAGAATATAGCTGCCTTGCCGTGCAAGGTACATTTTATGTGTTGTAGTATGCAAATGTTTCACAGTTCCAATCCACAATCCCCCCCCCCCCCCCCCCTTTTTTTTTTTTTCAGAGCTCAATCTGACAGACAAATGCCTGGATGGTGTGCTGAACAACAATAACTATGAATCAGAAATCTTCCAGGTAAAACCAATGCATGTCAGATATCCCAAGCAGTTCATCATTGGTTGTTGGTTATTTATTTGTATATTAGGGAATGCATTACATGTTTTGATTTTCTTTTTTTAAAGATTATTTTTTTAATGGCTAGGACAGCTCAGATATGAAAGGGGGGAGAAAGAGGGGGGGAAGACATGCAGGAAACTGTCAGAGGTCGGACTCAAACCCTGGACCTGCGCCGAGGAATACAACCTCTATATATGTGCACCTGCTCTACCAACTGAGCTAAGTGGCCACATGCATTACATGTTCAAGTCAGTGGCGTAGAGCTTACTATGTATACCGTGTAATTCTAACTGGGACAAAGTATTTCCATTCATGATGCTCTTAGAACACTTTGGATCTGTGTGCACACCAAACAGCTTTTGCTACTCTAAACTAAATAAGATCTCCAGATTACAACATGTCAACTTCATCAGCTGAAGCTTCTACCACCAAACAGAAGACTCCACCTGCAACCCATGCTAAGAATGTGAGCTGCTCTAATACATGTCCAGTGGTGGAAGAAGTACTCAGATCCTTTACTTAAAGCGCCCATATTATGCTCATTTTCAAGTTCATAATTGTGTTTTGAGGTTGTACCAGAATAAGTTTACATGGTTTCATTTAAAAAAACACCATATCTTTGTTCTACTGCACATTGCTGCAGCTCCTCTTTTCACCCTGTGTGTTGAGCTCTCTGTTTTAGCTACAGAGTGAGACATCCCACATCTATCCCACTTCTATCTATCATCGTTCTCAATGGCAAAACACTGCTACAACACACATGAGTTCACCCTAATCTACAAAACAAATTCTATAGAACTACTTACATGTCCCTCGTCTGCAGGTATTCCACACAAAGTTGGAAGTGCGCCCTCATTTAGAAGAAGTCTCCTGGCTAATCCTGCCTTGTACTGACCGAAGTTGGATGTTGAACAGCTAGCTGATGTGGCGTTAGCTAAAGTTGTTAGCACACACCAAAACGGCCGATGATGTAGAGAGCCCTGCCGATTTTGATACATTCAGGATACATTCCGAAACCCGTATCTCACTCAAAACAGCATGGATGTTTTTTTTCCCAAGTTTGTATGCATGTGGAAGCACCATACAATATCTTTTTTCATAATATGGGCACTTTAAGAAAACATACTAATACCACACTGTAAAAATACTCTGTTACAAGTGAAAGTCCTGTATTGCAAATGGTACTTAAGTAAAAGTATCATCAGGAAAATGTACTTAAAGTATTAAAAGTAAAAATATTCAGTGCAGAAACATCCTCACATTTTAGAAACGATCCAAACTGTTCTGTCAAGTGTTTAACCAGCTAATCATTTCAGATGGACCGTCATATTGTTGAGTAGGTTAATTATAATAAAACAATGTATTTAAACTACATGTGTTTTTGTTTGCAAAAATCTTAATGTAAAGAAACTAGTAACTAAAGCTGTCAGATGAATGTAGTGGAGTAAAAAGTACAATATTTCTCACTGTAGAAGTAGAAAGTGGCGTGTAAAGTACAAGTGCCTCAAATTTGTACTTAAGTACAGTACTTGAGTAAGTAACTTAGTTACATTCCAGCACTGTACATGTCTGTCCTAAGCAAAGTCAAGATGTGGTTGTTTGTGTGTTTCCATCTTTCCATCCAGAACTACCTGTCCTCCAGAGGGAAGTCATGGAGAGATGTGCTCCAGGAGTCTCTGCAGAACTTACAGCAGGGAGACTACTATCTGTCAGGTGAGCCTTCGGAGCGAAACCCACCAAGCACTTTCAGTACTAAGTTGTCGTATAAAAAAAAAAGAGAGTGGTAACATCCTGTCCTTGTTGACTCTGTCGCTGTGTCAGATTGTCGCATCTCTCCAAACGCCATCCTGTGTTTCTGCTGCGGCCTGCGAGCGTTTAAGGAACTGGCCTACAAGTACAGACAGAACATCCCTGCATCTGAACTGCCAGGTCAGACACAGCAAAATCACTTTTCTAGTGCCATTCCTAATGCCATTTCAGCATTTTAGACAACCTGGACACAAAAGGGGCTTCTGTTGTTTTTAGGATAATATTTCACTTATGTCACGTTTATGTCATATGGACTCCATGACTGAATTCAAAACTGCTCCTAAAACCCTTCTCTTTAAAGTAGCTTACTAGTTTTTACCTGCACCAACTGCCTCTTAGTTCATAGTGATTTTAACTTGTGCTTTGCTTAGTTGTTTATTATATGTTTATTACTGATATTATGTGATGTAATGTCACTTTGAGTGTCTTGAAGGTGCCACTAAATAAAATGTATCATTCTTATTATACCCATATAATAACTTTATTTGATGTTCTTTCCTCAGCGGCTGTAACATCTCGTCCCGACTGTTACTGGGGACGTAACTGCCGGACGCAGGTGAAGGCGCATCATGCAATGTAAGTCTTTTTACACACACATTAGTCATTTAGTCTCCAATCTACTCTCTAGTAGTTATATGGCGGAACTGTAGTTTCAACTGACAACCATAAAATTGCATCAGTGACTCGAGTCCTCTCTGCAACAGTTTAACGTTTCCTTGATAAATCTTTAAGGGTCTTATCTTGCACCCGGCGCAGCGCAAAGCCCGACGCAAGTGCCTTTGCTAGTTTAAGACCCCGTCCAGCGCCCGCGTCGTTTAAATAGCAAATGCACCTGTGCCCATCTTTGCTGGTCTTACAGGGAGGTGTGTTCAGGTGCATTCTGGGCGTATTGCTATCTTGCGGCAGCAGGAAGTGATCGTACCATTGACCAACAAAAACCTGGTCTAAAGTCAATAGCGCAGCATTTCATTGTTATTTTAACAGTGCCTAGGCTTATGCACAGCGCGCGCACACTATGCTTGTTACACACAGACAGGGAAGCGCAGCAGCACACAAACGTGCAAAAGATTACAAATAAAAAATATTACAGTGCTAATCCGCCATCATAATAGCAATGCGCCAAGGTACAAACGCGCCTGGCTTTTTAAAGGGAATGGGAGAAGACTCTCTGATTGGTTTATTGCATGTTACGCCCAAAACACACCTATGAATTAATGAAGACTCTGACTGTTAATGTATATTTACAGAAATTTAAATTTTTGAAAATAAAAAGCTTTCAAAAAATTAGCAAACAACAATTTGCCGGCGCCCCCTGTGGTAACTCTGAGGACCCCCTATGGGTCGCGGACCCCCTGTTGAAGATCCCTGCTTTAAGGCCTTTTTACAGTCGCCGCAGCCGACCTGTCGCGCGGCAATGTGACGTCAAAATGACGTAGATCTCACTGGCGCGCCAGAATTTTAAGTGCACCAGAGGTCGCGCACCACTCTATTTTTTTCCAGCGGTGCACGACAAAGCGGAAACAGGAAGCATGAACGAGTTTGAGGACAACCGGATGCCAGGACTCTGAGTGATGGCAAGTCTCTCTTGTAAACTTACTGGGTTAAGATGAGTTCTCTTATGGCGAATGAAAGGCTTGATCCGACCAGGTAGGTCATCCAATCAAATCGAAACATTGACGTCAATGCTGCTGCCAGTTCTGCCGTTGTTTACCTTTTTCTTCTTCTTCTAGTCTGTAGAAATAGCAAAGTCGGTAGCATTAACGCCACCTCTGTTCAGGAGAAGACTGCAACTAGTGTCGCGACCACCACGCGCAAGTATAAGTAGTTACGGCGCTCCCATGACATAATTTGCGCGCGACAGGTTCGGCTGTGGCGAGTATACTGGATGCCTTAGACAACAGACATGACAGGGATGTGCGACACTGGCTACATGTATTTCACTTATTTAACCACTAGAGGGAGTCCTTGTATAAACTTGGTCCTATAGTCCCTCCAGTCTGCTGTTTGAAGACCTGGTCTATGTTGTGTTCTTACATGCAGCACTTCATTTATGTGGTTTCCTTTCTTTATTTTACTTTACAGGAAATTCAACCACATATGTGAGCAGACACGTTTCAAGAGCTGAAGGAGCCGAGCGGTTTGTTTCTCCACCTAAAGCGTCAAATGTAGATAACCGAGTGTCTCAGACACGATCTTGTTAGGTTTCATTGTGTCCATTCATTGTTACCGCCTTCCAGATGTTACGCAATAACCTAACGCAGAAATTACAATCAATATCCATTTACAATAGTGACCAGTGTCTTACCTGACACGGGGGCTGTATGGAATAATGCTATGCACAATGACATTAAAAGTTCAACGTTTCCTTGAGGTTTACTGCTTTTTATAGGGGAAGACCTGTGAGGGCAGTCAACACCAGCCACCATTTAAATGTAGATCAATTCTGTCTGTGGCTAATGCATTCGTCTAGTCTACTTGCTGTCTTTTTTTTTGTTGTGTGTTAAAGAAATACTTCCTGATATTTCCTCCAGCCTCTGTAACAAAAATAGTTTTCTCATATTAAGAGCAGGTGAGGTAATCTGTATGGATTAAGGCCATTTATGTATGCTTGCACATGTTTTTAATGTTATGTCTCCTCCAGCCTTGGTAATTGAGGCTTACATTTACCTTCTTTTAATTGTGATATATTTTAACGAGTCTTATGACATGCCGAGTAAAGAATCCAGGGCTTCCTACGTAATGCTAATGAAAACATTACAGTAATAGAGATACGAGTGCTACCATTTTGGGCCACAAGCTGTTTCCAAGATCCAACCTTTGAGCTATGTTGTAAGGTGAAAGTATCTCACCTCTGAGTGTTCCCAGACGAGGGCAAAAAGCCACGTCAAAACCCCCCGCATACATACTAGTGTAGATTTATAATCCCATGTGATATTTGTAGAGGATTGGGAAGGGGATCAATGTGTTGTAACGCTGTCAGAGGGCACGGGAGGGGGGGGCGTGATTAATGTAGTGTAGAAGGGACGCCTTCTCCGAGCCTTGTAGTAAGGGCTTAAGCTGTGATGAAATGCAGTTAGTCCTTATAGACTCTTTAAAGGTGCTCTAAGTGATGTGCCGTGTTTTTTAGGCTACAACATTTTTTTTGTCAAATACAGCAAACATCTCCTCATTATCCGCTAGCTGCCTGTCCCCTGAACACACTGTAAAAAAAAAAAAAAAAAAAAACGCGGCCTCTGTAGACAGCCCAGGCTCCACAAATGGCAACAAAAACAAACTGCACCAACCTGCACCACCAAACATAACAAACAGTGTTCCAGCCAATAATTGACAAGAAGGAGTTGGTTGAGTCATGAACACGCATTGTGGAAGTAGCCTACGTGCTAACGCTGCTACAGTGATTGCTCAACCAGCTCCTTCTTGTTGGTTATTGGCTGGAACACTGTTTGTTATGGTTCGTGGTGCAGGTTGGCGCAGTTTGTTTTTGTTGCTGTTTGTGGAGCCTGGGCTGTCAACAGAGACTGCGTTTTCTTTACAGTGTGTTCAGGGGACAGGCAGCTAGTGGATAGTGAGGAGAGGTTTGCTGTATGTGACGAAAAATGTTGTAGCCTAAAAAACGTGGCACATTTTTTTTAAGAGGAAAAACTAGGTTGCACTCCAGGCAACCAATGATGGTGGTCTGTGCTGTAGGGATGTTGCTTTTTAGTGGCATCGGCCCATAGTGTGAGTTTTACAGGATACACTTAGGAGCAACAGTTTAGAGAATCGTGCCAATACAAACACAACAGTATGTTCTGTTGTCATTTGTCTTTCAATATGTTGTCTTCAGTTATATTCTATGTTCTAATCTAGTATACCTTGGAAGACATTTTGATAGAGGTTTTATTCAGATAGTAGATTTCTCTGTGGTTGGATTTTTTTTCTGGTTCCTCAGGTACTCAAAGCTGCTGTTTTGATTGCAGGTTAACCATGTTTGGTGGTTAGAAGAAAAAAAAAGTAGTGTTGAATGTGATGACCTCTCATTTATGACTATCATCACCCAAGTGTCAGTAAGTTCTTCATGCAGACATGCACAGCTAGTGTCTACTGTTAAACAAAAGAAATGGACAAATACAATCTGTTTAGTTTTTTGGACTTATTTAGCCGAGTCAAATGAGAACGTCTGGACATAAGTTTCAAGAGGCCTTATTCATATTAAAATATGAGGATGAAGTAATATTTGTGACTTTTTGTAGAAAATGCTGGTGGGCATATGGAGAATGGGGGGCTAGAAAATTGATTGGTTGGTTGATTTCTTTTTAATTTTGGCCATTTCTGCCTTTTATTGGATAGGAAAGCTGAGATATGAAAGAAGGAGAGAGAGAGAGAGGGGGGAGGGGGGGGGGGGACATGCAGGAAAACCGTCACAGGTCGGACTTGAACCCTTGACCTTCTGCATCGAGGAACAAACCTCTGCATATGTGTGCCCGCTCTACCAACTGAGCTAACACAGGCCCAGAGTTGATTTAAAAGAATACGCACTAAAGATGTTTGCTAAATGCGTTTTATAATGTACATCTATGAGGATATTTGCACAGAACTCGTCTCACACAGATGGAAAGGCGTCTACCAGGTTATGACGTGAACCGAAAATCAGTGAAAAACCGCCGTATCCAGCGTATGGGATGTCAAAACTCTGGCTCGTGATATCTGATGTGTCATCACATGAACGGTTTCATTCCAAAATGAGATGTTGATCCTTGATAGTTTAATAACAATTATGTGCATTTTTGATGATCTTGTATTAGTAACATTAGCCATAGTGTCTGGAAACAGTACGTGTTTTTTTTGGAATGTAGCTCTTCATATTTTACAAATGTTGGAGTACAGTTAATTTGTGGTGTTAGCAAGGTGTTTCTTGTTTGTGTTTTTTTGTTTTTTTACCCCCCTCAGTCATGGTGGGTGCACCCTGGCATTCCTTAGCGGCTCAGGCCTTCAGCACAAGCCCGGTCGATCCCCCTACAGAGTGGCTGGATTTTAATTATTCCCTACGGAAGATCTGGGCACCCTAAGCCAACAACAGACCCAAGCCGCTCCAATCAGGAATTGGCAATAAAGAGGCTTTGGAGGAGTGCTTGGGGTGGGGTGTGGGAGGGCATGTTGTATACTAAGGCAAATATTTACTCTACTTTGTGTGCAAAAGTCTGGACCAGGCTGCTCAGCAGTATGGGAGAGGCAGGTTTCCTTCTACCTCATCACAACTCCCTGCAAAATGGGAGACTGAACAGGCATCAGTCACATTCACATCAACTGGGTGCACGTCTCTTTACATGAGGGATGGAAGTCTTTACTGATGCCTGTAAACTTTGTATGCAATGCACTATATGAACAGTTAGTCTAGACTATAATCCACCTCTAGTTAAATCACTATAGATTAGCACTAGGCACATTCAAAACCTTTCTGGGGACTTGCGTTTGATAAATGTTTGAAAAATGCCCCTGTATGTTGTATTGGTGTTGTTGAAAATAGTTTTTGAAATGCATACAGATCTGATTTGATGTGTTAACAAATTAAAAGACTGATTTAGCTGCCTGTAGACTTGTTTTTTTGCCAGTACCTTTTAAAAAAAAACCCAGCGATAGATAGATAGATAGAACCCCAAATCAGAAAAAGTTGGGACAGTATGGAAAACACAAATAAAAAAAAAAGAAAGTAGTGATTTCTAAATGTACTTTGACTTGTATTTCATTGCAGACAATACAACAGCACATCATTTAATGTGTTCCTCATGATTTTTATAGTTTTTTTTTTTCAAAAAAACAATTCCTATTTTGGTTCTTGCAACACATTTCAAAAAAAGTTGGAACAGTAAAGCATTTACCACTTTGTAATGTTGCCATTCCTTTTCACAACACTTAAAAGACGTTTAGGGACTGAAGACACCAAGTGATGAAGTGTTTCAAGTGTAATTTTGTTCCATTCTTGCTACAAACACGTCTTAAGGTGGGCAACAGTACGGGGTCTTCGTTGTCGCATTTTGCGCTTCAAAATGTGCCACACATTCTTGATTGGAGACAGGTTGGGACTGCAGGCAGGCCAGTCAAGTACCCGTATCCTCTTCCTCCGCAGCCAGGACTTTGTAATGTGTGCAGAATGTGGTTTTGCATTATCTTGTTGAAATATGCATGGACGTCCCTGGAAAAGATGTCTTCTTTAAGGCAGCATATTGTGCTCCAAAATACGAAAACGTACGTGTATACATTCCTCTGCAGACAGTAGAAAGTTTCTGTGTTCACCTTAAATTTGACTTTAAGACGTAGGTAGAAGCAATTACAACAACTAATTAAAGAGGCAATCGTGGTCCAATATGCAACTTGAATGTGTGATATGGAAACGGGGAAACCTCCACCACACATACAGTAAACTGACAATGGACTTTTCAGTGGAACACTTCTTGAATCCGGCAGTAAAATAAAACAATGTGCAATGAGGGAGTAGATGTAATTTTAACAAGTTAATTTGACTTTTTGTTACAGTAAAAAATTCATCAGGACACAAATTATTCAAAACAGAGCATTAGGTCTTAAAATGTGTGCAGAGGATCTATGAGTTCTGGTGATAGGAGTGCAGGTAGCAAAGTACAAGATCTGTAATTTCACCTTTAAGTGTTCAAGTAAAGCATTTCTGTCCCTTCAGATGTATCCTTTGCATTTCCATGCTGAAGTGAGTGTGGCATGCGGGAAAAAAAACAACCAAGTCAGATGAAAGATCAGCACAAGATCCTGACTTCTGATTCTAGTTTTGGCCGACGTTTTAGGGTTCCTACTGATCATGTAACATCTTGCATCAGATCAACGACACAACATGTAATTGACATAGCCTTTATTTAAACTTTACATTAATTCATAACTCATTTTAAATACTATTGTGATCACTAGTTCTCTCTTCATGCTAAACAATAGTGATTAGTAATCTATATGCTTTTACTTTATTTTGATTTCCCTTTTATAATCCAGTATGCGTACACTGTTGCAACATTATTATTGTATGTGTTATGCTCTTCAGAACACTTTTGGGTAATAATTGTATAAGCATTAGTTAGCTTGTGCTAAAATATGACCACATGAAGAACTTTAAGGAAAAAGCAGAAAGCTGGCACACGGCACTACACAATCTACAATGAATGAGCTATTGAAAGCAAAGTGCAATGGTTGGGAGTATTATAACTCACTGAATAGCATCAAACTGGTTAATAAATCTGGTTTAAAAAGTGCTCCTAAAAGTTGGGGCTTCTGGAGTACTCACTCAAAAAAATACTATTTTTGTTCATGTTTGCATGAATCCTTTTTTTTTTTTTTTTTTAACACAATACCACAGCAGTCAGTGTCGTGGCATAGTAAGCAGCATAATATTCCATCTTTGTCCAAACACAACTTATTAAAAAAATAGCAAACTAGAGTGAGTAGACTATATTTTCCAGCAGGAGGCTAAAGTATATGTAGTAATAATTTTGTAAAAGTTGATTTCAGAAATTAAAGTAGGTTATATGTTATACGTGGCACTAACAGAGTTCAAAAATGCATAACTGCCCCACCAGAGTCCCTGCTCTTTTCATCAACTTTTAGCCCATCTGGTCCCATCAGGCTGGTCACACTGCACAGCACTGTGGCCTTACTGAGAGATGGCTGGCTCGAGTCAGTCATGATGGGGAGTGTGTTGGAAGGGAGTGGACCGACCCCTCCTGACACCTGGCTTCCCCATGGCCTCCGCTCTGGTCTGGCCCTCTGGCTCTGCGGGCTGAGGCTGGTGTTTCCAACGGCAGGCCTCTTCCCCTCATATGTCCCTTTGGCCAATCCATTCAGCAGGGCCGAGGCAGAGGTCTGGTCCAGGTGCTCGGCTGAGACCAGGGGCTGCCGGTCCTCCTCCTCAGAGATGGCAAACACCTGCACGCTGATGTGGTCACTCTCTCCTGGAAACTCGCGCCTCTTTCCGGCCTGGCTGCTCTCGATCTGACACTGGGAGGAAGAAGATGAGCCAGCGCTGGGCTCTGAGAGGGAGCCCTGGGCATGAGGAACCCCGGAGGCCTTCGTTGTGTCTGCCGTCCCGGAAAGCAGGCCAAAGCAAGGCCCTGTGAAGCGCGAGCGCCGCAGGTTGGTATTGGAGTTGAGACGCCGCTGCCTCTGAGCGGCCTGCGTAAGCGGGTAGGAGGCGTTGCTGATGGAGGAGTCAGAGATGGTGCTGTTGTCCACTTCAGTGTCCAGGTGAACATCAGAAAAGACCCTCCTGCCGTTATCCCCTCTGCAGTCAGCTACCAAACTGGATGGAGCCTGGAATGATATAAGAGGCGAGATTCAGGCATTTAGACTTTTTACAGAAAGAAAAGCATAATAAAAACACTAAAGATGGCTCCATTCCATTCAGGTATCCCAGTGAGCCACGCCAGTGAGCCAGCATGCACAATATCATCGTGTCACTTTTAACACCTAAATAGAATGCAGCCATTTTTAATGTCACATTATACATGAGCTTTTCATGCTATGACAAGTAAACATGTCTACAGTTAAAAAGGCCTGTTTGACATAAATGTCCTAGTCCCATACAACAAGAAAATTCATATAGGAAGAGGAGACAAGTTTGATTAAAAATATAAAGTTAAAACGCTGGTGATTTTGGAAACAGAGCTTGTTCCTACAGTACTATGCAGTCATTTCAAGTCTTAAAAATCTAATTTAATTGACTTCAATCAATGGAACGAATAACAGGATAGAACAATGTCAAGTACATATTTTCTTATTCACTTGTGATTTGTTCAAGTCAAGTCACATTTATTTAGAAAGCACATTTAAAAGCATCCCACTCTGACCAAAGTGGTCAAACCAGAGCAGGTTTCTAAAATAAAAAAAAAACAAAAAAAAAAAACATTGCACACAGCTTATAGGCATGAATAAACTCAAACGCTAGCGATTTAAAGTGTGTTTTGAGCCCGGACCTAAAAGAGTCAACAGAGGGTCTAGTGGACAGTCTAGAGGCCACAACAGCAAAGGCGCGGCGCCCCCCCCCCCCCCATCCCCCCACCCCTGAGCTTAGGTTTACGTCGCAGGACAACCAGGAGTCCCAAGACAGCCGACCTGAGGGACCTGGAGCTAGACTAAGGGGTTAGGAGGTCTGCGATATCCTTGTTTTATTTGTCCAAGTTCCACGATATCCAAATCTGAGATTTCTGCATCCGTCCCAGTAATATGTAAAATAAATAAATAAATAATAATAATAATAATAATAATAATCATCATCAACAAAGTGTCTTTCCAGAGACAATGTCCTGGTTACTCTAAATCAGTGTTTCTTAAATAGGGGTACGTGACATTTTTTGCTAAATGTTTGTCAGTTACAAAGCTGTAGTTAACTTCTACTGGCTTTTTTTCCTCCAAGTTTGTCGCTTTTTTTCAAAGTTTTTGTCGCCGTTTTGACCTATTCTTTCCTTTCTTCACTTTTTTCTACAGTCTTTTTTCTTCGAAGTTTTTGTCTCTTTTTCGAAGTTTGTCGCTTATTTGAATATTTTGTCACTTTTGTCGCCCTAGTGTTACCTTCCTTCTTTCTACTGTTTTTTCCGATGTTTTTATTACGATTTTTGACCTATTCTTGCCTTACTTCCTTCTTTCTACCGTCTTTTTCCAAGGTTTTGATGGGGTTTTTAAAAAAGTTTTTGTCGCCTTTTTTCATTAGCATTTAAATGTTTTCCATGTACAAGGCCGTTGTTTAGTAAATCTAATCGCTGACACCGCTGTATTTTTCCTCTTTATATAGACATTTTTTTTCTACCAAAAATTATTCGTACTGGTTAAGAGGTACATGGCTTAAAAAAAAGGGTTCTAAGGGGGAACATTATTGAAAGAACCACTGCTTTAAATGATGTTGACAGCCTGATTTATTGATAAAACTACCTGCCTGGTTAAGCACCACCAGTCTGACCAAGACAATACCTGATCAAGACAATTCTAGAGACAAGATCTATTTTCATTTTTAAACAAATTAAATCAACCCAGCAGAGTCTAGCACTCATCAACCTTACATGCCATGAATGGTCCTAGGAAAAAAAAAAAACACACAAAAAGGTTCTAGTACTGACGCTATCCACCAGCTTGGTGAAGGGACTGCTGGAGTTCCAGCTGCACCACTTCTTATGCAACTGCGGCAGTGGAGGGAGGAAGTCCTGGAAGGTGCGTACGCTCCACGCTCTCGGCCTGGCTAAGCCACCGCTGCTGTCCTTGGTGGACCTGGTGCCAGTGGGTGAGGTGGTGGGGTCTGGTGAGGTCCAGTCACTTGCAGGGCTAGGGCCGGTGTCACTGTGCCGCAGAAACCTCTCCCGCTGCTGAGAGACACAGATTGCATACATGTAGAAATTAAACTGAGCAGTCTGGGTCTGCCTGCACCGCAGTGGGCACCAACAGAGGGCTTTTAATACCAAAGATGCGTGCGTGATTCAATAACAAGACTGCTGCTCCGTGCAGGTCATTGAATATTGTAGCTGCAGTTGAGTGCATGAGCATAATGCCAGCTCTGATATATGAGCTGTTTATGTTGTGTGCTCATGTTCATGCCTAATTAATTTGTTTTAACCTCTCTAGCTTTCTAACTCTTGTCTTTTAGCCTTTGTTCTTCCAGGAAAAGTTTGTTTGCTACACACATATTTTATCAACACTTCATTGCAGGGTTTCCCCCAGTGTATTGCAAGCCTGGTGGCCCACCGGGCCTAAACTGCCCCCCCCCCCCACCAGACCGAAGCCACTGGGAATTATTTTTTAATGTATTTTAATACGTTTTTTTAAACTACAGTCACGGTGGGGCGGCTCGGTTAGATGTAGTTGTATTTTCTAATCTCCAGTTAGCTTTTAGCACTGCCTTAATGTAGGGCTCTATGGAGTCTGTCTTATAGCTTTTTTAAATTCTCAATTTCGCAATTCCATTCACGATTCTGTTATCACAGAAACTATTGGGCTTTACATTAATGCTGCACATTTTCATATCTGGACCCAACAGTCTTTTCGCCTGGCACACAGCAGTTGGATATCATATACATCGGAGACAAAATGATCCTTTTTTCAGGCAGCAGTTGCTTCAAGTGCTCATATTATGCTTTTTGGCATTTGCCCTTTCCTTTATTGTGTCATACATCTTTTTGTGCGCGTTATAGGTTTACAAAGTGAAAAAGCCCAAAGTCCCCCCCAAAGGGACTTACCATCTCCAACAGAAAACACTGTTCACAAACTGCTCCAAACAGCTCTGTTGTAGCCTTTACTTCAGAGACAAACGTCACTTTGTAACACACGTTATAATGCTCGCCTAGCTGCTAGCGTGGCACTCCCTCATACTCTGCTTCTGACTGGCTAACAGCGCTTACTGCGCATGTGCGACTCCCAACAAAGATGGAACAGAAGTGAGATGCCTCACTCTGTAGCTAAAACAACACACAGGGTGAAAAGAGGAGCTGCAGCAATGTGCAGTACAACAAATATATGGTGTTTTTGAAAATTAAACCACATAAACCTATTCTGGTACAACCTCTAAATACAATTATGAACCTGAAAATGAGCATAATATGAGCACTTTAAGCATCGATTGAAAGACTGGAATTAGATAGTGACAAAGGCACTGGCTTTTCTCACGGTTAATGTTAATGAAAACAGATGGATAATGCTATCAGGCAACAAATAATTACGGTACATCTTAAACAGTAAACAGTTAAAAAGTACTCTTTATTGCCACACTTTTTTTGTGTCAACCAGAATCAGCACTCTGTAGTCGTATCACTGCATGCTTATGGTAGGGACATTAAGAACTGACCGGCTGCCAGTCTGCTGATCGCACCTGCTACATTTCCTCTTAACACTTGAATTTCTATCGCAGATTGTGTTGTGTACTACATTAATGGATTAACGAGAAGGAACTGTGCTGATTAGCTTGGCCTGCTCAGTCACACAGCTAGCCAGCCAGCCGAGTGTTTGTGGCCCACGTACCAATCTCAACCATTTATTGAGTAAAGTAAAGCTGTCAAGAGAACAGCAGGGGCTTTTGGAATGATTTCAGTCACGTTTGTGATGTTGTGTGTATGACAAAACTCTTCTGAACTGTACTGTACAAGCAAATGGTTATGTGAGAGGAGGACTCTTCACTGCATTTGACACATATTTGCTTTAGCAGCCAGGAGAGCCTGATCAACAGGTTAGATGTGCAAAGGCCACGTTATCCTTCCTGATCGGTCAGCTGCTGTTGATCGGGGGAGGGGGAAGGTTTTAGGGGTTGCAACCATCAGACAGAAAACGAGTCCAGATAATCCTTGTACACAGAGTCACTAGCAGCTAGATTTGTCTAGACAAGAATTAGCTCGGGGTTTAAATAAAATGTTCTTTTGGTCACTAAAGCTCCACGAACACAATGGTAACTTTTAGATTTGACACACCGGGTGAGAAATCAGACCCTTGGTGGGGTCTGAGACCCTTAGGGGCGCCTGGAGGAGCTTGATTTACTCCCCAGAAAAATATGAATGTCTTGAATTTCGGACAGCGGGAAATGTACAAGACCACTTTGATCCAGACTTCTCTGCCTTGGTCTCTTCACTCCACCTACAGCATAAAAAGGTTTTAAAGTCTTCTCATAGCCTTAGTGTAACTAAATTGAGACTGTCCTTCGAAGGGGTCCTTTGCAACAAAATGTTATCAAATGGGGGTTAATGGCTAAATGCACTACTGGGGGTTTGTGGCATGATAATGATACGCAAACCTGGAGGTTCATCTGGCAGTTACATTGAGAAGATGCATTTGGTTTTTTTTTCAGTGACCTTGGTCGCTGTTAGCACAAGCAACATTTCTCAAACGTTATTTACATGGATGTCTGCATCAAGGACACACACAGGCAGACCCCACACACACACGCACACACAGGCAGACCCCCCCCCCCCCCCCCCCCCACACACACACACACACACACACACTCACACACGCACACACGCTGGGAATCTGGCTCTGTAGATAATACTCCATTAGCCTAGGCTGCAGAAAAGCTTGCCAGTCCTTCAAAAAGCTGCCAAAGCTGTTTTATGCCAACTCTTATTCCAAGAGAATACAAAAGAGAGCAGGGAAGAAAAAAAAAAACGTTTGGTTGAACCGTTGCTTCTTCTTCAACGCTTCTCCCATCTTTTAATTATCCCCACTTTCCATTTATGTCCTCATAGTTTTCATGGTTTTAGACTGTACCACGAGTACGTCAATAAAATGGTGTCAGTCTTATTAGGAACACTGGGCCAATTCAAAGCAGCAAATGCCCTGTGTCACCTCAGTTCAGGGAGCATTTCCCCAAGGTGAGGATATCACCCACTGAGAGTTTGGCCTTGAGATTAAACAGACACTTTTACTGTCCACGGTATAGCATCAAAGCTACTTTCAGATAGAACCTACTGTATGTTGAGATATTTCAGTCTAGACCAACTGACACTGCCTTCCATAGAGCCACGCCGCTAGCATGCCGATTTTTAGGGCTCCTGAATGTGTAGCTTCGTAGACAGTAATGTCTTAACTAGGTGACAACAAAGACAACGGCACTGGCATGAAACTAGGTCTTATTACCGTGTGGGGTGAGAAAGGTAGCCTGCTTGAGCTAGGAGCTGAAGATACAATGAAAACCTCATCTGCACCAAGGTCAAGTTCAGTCAAACCGCTGCAGGAAAGGTCCACCTCTGCACTCTGGGAAACGTCCCCGCCAGCACTGACTGCAGAAACACAGAACAAAAATATAGACACAAAATATATTTAGAGAATTGATGACAATAATCGTTGGAGCACAGAGCAGTTTCAGAGAGAAACGGTGCAGCAGCATTTGCACAGTTTTGGTCAGTGTGTAATTATGTGTACACACTGTAACCTTGGACGTTATTCAAATTGTCACCTGCGATATATCATTTACGCAAATGCGCCGCATTGATCTCGTTCTGCCTACGTTTTAAAGTAAGGACTGTTTGCCACTCAGAAAAGCAGCAGCGCGTGTGATGTCGTACTGCAATTGAAATGGTTCAATGAAACAACATGCAGAGTAGGCTAATCGCAACTGCTGCTTTGTTTATAAGAAATGAGTTATGGTGTAAACTCCTTAACACCGTGACTGGAGCACACAGAGAGGGGGGACTGTACTCCCCTGTTGTTCAAACTACTCCCAGGCTGCTTTGTGGGTTAAATGCCACAACCCACAAATCTCTCTGCCTGGTTTCAGTCCCACTGTGTGTGTGTGTGTGTGTGTGTGTGTGTGTGTGTGTGTGTGTGTGTGTGTGTGTGTGTGTGTGTGTGTGTGTGTGTGTGTGTGTGTGTGTGTGTGTGTGTGTGTGTGTGTGTGTGTGTGTGTGTGTGTGTGTGTGTGTGTGAGAGCGCATTTGGATTGTTCCAGGATCAAGCCTTTGTGCAGCTTTAAAACTAACGCAACTTTCCTTTCCATTGAAAACTTAACAGGCCCACCCAGAGGGTTGCTCGTACACACTTTGTTTTCATTTGAAGTCATATTTTACAACATATTTATAACACAATAGTGATGTTTGGGAAATCTTTCCGAGGAAAAATCCTGTTTCCCATTTCCAGAAACAGCAGCGGCAAATTAGCTTAGAATAAAATAGAGCAGAAATAACCACCGAAAGATAACCATACAAACAACGTGCACCACCTCCAGCTCCTCATCAGCGGAACATCCAACCCTGGACTCACTGTATGATTGACAAGTAATCTCCTGAGAGACATCGCAGCATTCGTGGCACATTCCTCTTTTAAATGGCTGCACTAAAAAACTTCATCAGATCATGGCTTTACCAGGAAATGAATTCATGGTAGATTTATATTCCTGAAGGTATTATTATCATTCCTGAAATTGTTCTAGTCAAAAGTCTTAACATGCTGTGTAAATATAAATCAAAATGAATGGCATCCACAGTAAGTGCAATTCATGGGCTCGCTGCAATGCCTCTCAGTGATTTATTTGTCATACAGTGTATCTTAGGAGTTTGCAAGAGGAAGTGAGACCAACCAGAATAGAAATGTACATGAATACAGCACTTTCAATTGTTTTAAAAGGTCAACAGCAATCCCATATATCAATCTATCCATTGTGTGTGTGTGTGTGTGTGCAGGTGTGTGTCGTATCGTCCCAACCTGAGTGTGGCGGGCTGTCGTTGTTGTTGTCCTGCTCTGTAGTCGCTTCCAGGTTGGCCTGATCCTCAGCCATCAGCTGCAGCTCGCTGACCTCAGCCCCGGTGTTCTGGACTCCCTCCGGCACCTGCAACACCAGCACAATGCCGTTTAGTTTCTCCCAGTGCTTCATCATGACACCAAACATGTTTAAGTACATGTGTTCCCAGAGGGGATCAAGCCCCAAAGCCAGCTGAGGCAATGTCTTGCAATGCACATAGCCACAGCACAGCACAGCACAGCACAGCAGTAGTCAACACAGATTCATGTATTACGTTTATTGTTATTTTGTTTTGCTTTTGACTGTGTGTTGTCTGCATGTGTGTATTAGAAGTACTCTTGCTATCTGGCCCAGCTTTCACAGGTGAATATCTCATAAAACCAACTATCTGCATGACTCCATACTAGTAGCAGGAAGTGAAATAGTATGTTTTTGTGATTCGGGTAGGGTAATTAAAATTTTCCATTATCAATTTGCAGACAATTTTCTGGCATGTCAGAAAATAGTAAAAACAATTGCCAAAATGTCTTGTTTTGTCTAACAAACTGTCCAAAACTCAAAGATAATCTGTTTACTATCACGTATGATAAAAGGAAAGGATCAATCCTCAAATTTGAGAAGCTGGAACCAGATGTTTGGTATTTTTGCTTACAAAATGATGAAAATGAGGCAAAGAAAAGAGGAGTATTACTTTAAAAAAGAGCTATAAAAGTACTGTGATGCAAGATGTAATTGTTACCAAGCTAACAGGCTTTAATATTATTGATATACAGCCTTTAGGGAGTTACTGCAAACATGTTCCTCCTCTGAGAGCATCATAAAAAAAAATGATGTGAAGAATCTGAATAACACAAAGTACCAATTTCTGTGTTTCCAACTCATTATTTCATTATACAAAATCACTATATCTTGTTTCAAAACTGCATGACCTGATGTGAACCTGAGGTGGTGTGGCTCTGTGGGTAGCAGTGGACAACATTGGACTTCACTGGCAAAGAATAAGAAAGACAATATTAAAGAAGTGTCCAGTGATCCTCAGATAAAGCTCGGCTTTCAGAGGAATGCCAAACTGACAAATAAGGCAATAGAAGAAGACAGGTAGGCGAGGAGAGAGAGGATGGCATGTAGAGAGTAGTCTCGCATTGCCAGACCTTCCCCCACAGCGTTGCGGAGGAGGGTCTGGCTAGTCCACACAGCATTCCGAGATGGGAGAAAAACATGCTCTGGTTTATTGGCATTTCTTTAAACCAATCACAATCGCCTTGGGCGGTGCTAAGCGCCGAGCGGAGCCACGGTGCCTCTGCAAAATAGCCTCTGGAAGAAACTTGTTTTGGTGGAACATGTGTACGTTCAAAGGTTGTTTTAGTTGTGAAAGAGAAAACTCAGATTGGACAGATAGTCTAGCTAGCTGTCTGGATTTACCCTGCAGAGATCTGAGGAGCAGTTAACCATAGCCCTCATAAAGCCACCGGAGTTTAAAATTACAACACAAAGAAATTGGAAGGTGACGGACAGAGTGAAATCTGGCGGATTTTCCGGCTGCAACGGAGCAATCCCGGAAGTGGAACATCGTGGATATAGACTATGTAGAAAGGACAAGATTTATTTATTTTTTGATTAGGACAATGCACATTAATCAACATTTCTGGAAATGCGCCAGGTTAGCCAGTTGGCTGATTTTCAACTGTAGTCCTAGTCACCAAGCACGCATGTCTTTATGGTGGGAAGAAATCGGAGAACCCAGAGGAAACCCACGCAAACACGGGGAGAACATGCAAACTCCACACAGAAAGGCCCGGAACGACCTGGATTCGAACCCAGAACCTTCTTGCTGTGAGGCAGAAGTGCTAACCACTGAAGATGGGGGAAGAAAGAAAACACAGCAGTGTCCGTACCTCAGAGTTGCTGGATGCACAGGAGCTGGCTCTTTTTGGACACAGTTTGGGTCTGGAAAACATACAGTAACACAGCAGTTCAGTTTATAATTACAGAAACATCCAAAAACCAGCTTTTATGAATGTCCCCTATGTTTTATTTTCCAAGAATAAAAATCCCTCTGGTGTTCAGTTTGACCAGAAATGTAAAAAAGGACACTATCCCATACAACTGTACAGAAATGGGAGCTTTTTTTTGACACGGTAACCACCTCATTCAGTCAGTATATAATAGCTCCAACATACCCGTGGCTATTTCCCCTCAATAGTTGCTCTATTGTGGTGTTGGATGATGGAGCAAGATGCACCACGATCATGCATTCACACAACTCTAGCAGTTCACATAGTGGTTGTTACTGAGATGTTATTGCTATGCACCGCAGTCACTTTTCCCCTGCAGACAGCCATTGTCCAGTATTTGTTTCTTCACAGACACATTGTTAGATATTAATATTAGATTATTTTAACACGTACCTATCTTGCTTTCCTGTCCTCTTCTTTAGTCCATATGAACCAATGAAGCATGCAAAAATACTTGAGCAAGTACCCTCTTATTAAAAATGACTCTCACAGCTGAATGAGTTCATTACCAGTCACCGAGGGCAACCCCTGCTGGGACTCTGGTCCACCTTTGACCGTTTTCTAACCAGAGGGGACCTCTGGAGTTAAATCTTACTGCTGCTTTTTAAACTTGCAAGATCTTGCCTCGCTCGCCAGGCTAGTTGTTTTCCAATGGTTTCTGTGAACTCATTTAATTTAATAGGGAACAACAGAATGAGAAAAAAAAAAAAATAGATAATGAGGTGAGGCTGCTCATGGGTTTCATGGTAATGCATTTCCTGGCTTCTGAATGACTCGTGTTGTTCTTGCGTATTACACTTTCATTTTATTGAACACGTGTTTCCAGTTTCCCTGTCATTAATTGTGAGAACCTGTGGAGTTATTGCGCCTAACAGATGAGTTGGAGACACCGAGCTCAGCGAGCTGCATTTGACATTAACACAAATCCTATTTAACGGTTTCTCACAACAAGCTGAACACTAAGGCCGACACAAATCTAAACCCTCCTGGATTTCGAATCTATCTAGTCGGGAAAAACAGTCGGCTTGTCAGAACAGATAGTATTACAAGCCACCTTAGTTAACCCCTCAGCTTGTGTTCAGTGTCCCCTGGGATGGACAAGAGGGAACAGCTTGTAAATTACACCTTTTGATTGTATGACAATGCCAACGGCACCAAACTCACATTGAGTTTTAATTATCCTTGTTGTGTACCCCCCCCCCCCCACCGCCCTATTTCCCCGCCCATTCACTTTCATGCAGCCTCTGAGTTTTTGTGTGCTGGAATTGATTCCAGGTGCCGTACCTTGAATGCCCCGCTGTCTATGGTGAGAATGCTCCACATCAAGGAAGCCGCACAGTTGCAGCCAAACCCAACTAATCACCAAGGGTCACCACATCAGGGACTGAGGCTTCCAGCTGAGTCAACATAACAAGGTGGTGACTGTGTATGTGCGAGTGAGAGTGTACATCACGGTGTGTGTGTGTTTACTGTTAGATCGGCCCATTTTCATTCATGGGAGAAATCAAAGATGAGACTTTTTTTGTCAGGAGAATATTTACTCAGGGCTCAGTTAAATGTGGTTTATGTTTCAAAAAAAGCAAACTACTACTACTACTACTATTACTACTACTACTACTACTAACTAAACAAACAACAAACTGAAGGGTTTGTCTAAGAAAACCAGATACTGTAAAATCTAACCAGATACCGTAAAAACTAAGTTCCCAGCCATGCCAGCCCCTTTTGTGAGGCTGTTCTTGAGCTAAATGCTAACGTCGGCATACCAACATGCTCACAATGACAAGGTTAACCATGTTTAGCAGGCAAACCATACCAGGTTTAGCATGTGAGCACTAAACACAAAGTTCAGCTGAGGTTGATGGGAATGTTATTAGTTTTACAGTTTTTTGGGTCATTGGACAAATTAAAATTTCCACCCTTATACTTCAAATATCTATTTGAATCATCAGGTTTTGGGGAATAATCGTTCAGCTTCATTCTGAAGGAAAGAATACCAGAGTTCAAGTCTGTCAAGAATGTTTCACTCTGAACCAAAAATGTCAGCCTGCTGATGACACTAGATGAAAAGTCAGGGGATCATCAAAGTCACTAGAATGTATCCTCTGGGGACCATGAACATCTGAATATTTGTTGAGATATATTTTGCCCTGAAACAAAGTGCCGGGCTGAATGACCAACCAAGACACCCCCCCCCCCCCCCCCCCCTTCTGTGTAATTAATCCATTTAGCATTGTATGAAACATTAAACAAACTTTTGCCTTCTGGTTTGAATAAAAGAAATGTGAAAATCTAAAATACATATTAGTTTTTTGATTGCTTCGGAAAAAATCATATCTCAAGGTGGCTGACATCATGATTCAACAAAAGCTTCACTTGACTGAGCGTTTAGTCTATAGCAATGCCACTTCATTAATGGCAAATAGAAGCCAACTGTATTTGATTAAAGGTGACTATTATGAATATAGTCCCCAATTTATTTGTCTGTTTCTTTTATCTTATTATCTTCTAAGCCAGAGATCTTCAACAGAGTCGATGCAGGGGGACCTCCAAATTATTGTTAATTTTTGAAAGTTTTTTCAAAAATGTAAATGTAACATGAATCCAACATATTATTAGCATGTATCCCACTGATGATAGTTCCTTACTGGCCTATAGGTAAGGTAGTCACTAAGGGCATCCACAGATACAGTTAATCCTAAGGATTTACTGTGCCACATGTATGGTTAACATTAAAATATGATTTATTAAATCATTGCCAACAGTTATTATTGTAATACCTTAGTATTCAAAGCAAAAAAGAGATGTCTAAAGGCTTTAGGCCCGCCCTACACGTTTTTGTATGTCCAGTTTAATGCAACTTAATTCTAAACAATATATGTAGTAGGGGGTCCCTGCGCCATCTCTCTTTCAGTTAAGGGGTCCTTGGCTTAAAAAACGTTGCAGACCCCCTGTTCTAAGCAAAGAGACTCTGTTACCTGAAAACGATGCAGAGGGCAATTGTGAGTATCATTGCGAAGAAGGCAGCTCCGCTCACAGCAGCCAGCAAAGAGTCTACCTTGCTGGCTGTGGGAGCAGAGGCCCGGCGACCCCCCCCCTGGCTCCGTCAGGTTGTGGTAGTGGAAGAGAAGGAGCGAAGCCGCGGCCCCAGTGGGGTGGTGGTGATGAGCTCCATGATGACCTCCACCATCTCCTGGCTGGAGCCGAACACCAGCTGGCTGCTAGGAGGCCGGTTGGACCCGCAGAACCTGGAGGAGAAGGGTGATGAGGTCGGAGATGTAGAGGACATCGTGGGGGGCAGGCGTCCAGCACCGAGTGCTGGGTTTCAGGGCTCACAGCTGGAGTGTCAGTGGTGTGTAGCGAGGAAAGGGTGGTCTCCTCCGCGACTGTGCTCCGGGTTAGAAGTGGCGCCGACGTCTCCCCTGAGGTGAGACGAGGAGGCAGAGTTGACAGCCTTGTCTCCTGGAGGCACAGCCCCAGGTAGGGAGGAGGAGAGAGGGAGGAGGCGACGAAGATAGGCCAGAGGAGGCGTCTGCGGATCTTTTGGCAGAATTTGAGACTTTGGCAATCTCCATCTTTGTGGACTGCTCTTGGACCACTACTTGCTTGACCTCGCCGTCTTGGAAGGACTGCTGAGTCTTTGTGACGCCCCCTACACTCTGAAGCACCGGATCTTTAGCTGCTGATGGCGTTTCATCTGCCGCCAGGCTGCCAGGATCGAAAGTCACTCTTCGTCCCGTCCTCCCTCCTCTTCAAAATTAGAGATAGCAGAGTACTGTGCAGCGGAGTCATGGCTTTCAAACACGTCAAAGGTCAAATATCTCCAGAATAAGCTGGTAATCGACAGGCACAAAGAACTGCCAAACGGCAGTGTGTCCCAGAGGAGTAGTTGTAGGGGGAAGCCAGGGGACAGAATGAGGCCTTGGACATCCACCACATCCACCTTGGCACCACAGTCAAAGTATACCTGCAATATGAATCACATTACGTTAGTTGTGTCATCATTTAAAACCTGCTTTGAAGGAATTATAACCAAAGAATTCCACGTTTTATGGTTAATTTCAGGTACTTACTGACACTCCTTCCTGAGAGTGACAATTACCGTGACTCATCCAGCTCTACAGGTAGAGCTCAGCACAAATACTCTCAAAGTTAGGTCATTTGATTCCCCACTGGGGCAACCCATGCTTGACATTCATGTCATTCTTCTGCATTATGACCACTATTATATTACACGCTGCATCAATTCTGAGATGAATCATGTATTCTGATAATGGCCACACAGTGATTAGGTTCTCTGTATCAAAGGCACCGACAACCGAGGTTACCGCAAATTATACATTTGAGTTGTGGTCCGATTACTCACGGACATAAACTAGCTTCAAACTGAACCATGTAACCCTGCTGTTCTGCCTTTATATCAAAGCCTGTGTTTTGCCTGTATTGCCTGCTTGGGTAACCCCGGGGAGGGCATTTCTGCAAACATGCTGGCTGTAATTCATCCCAGGTGTGTGGGGATGTAAGGGGGGACCTGGAATCTAAGCAGAGGCAGATGTGTGGCTGGGCCAGACCTTTGTAGGGGGGGGGGGGGGGGGCAGTGTGTTTGAGCTTTACTGTTGG